>PVJH01000172.1:93788-419717 GCA_004026705.1 Nesogale talazaci | reverse complement strand
TACTTCTAGGCAGCACTTCTCACTATTGTGGGTTCCCATTTATTTATGTGATAATTTGCTTCTCTCTCGCTCATTAGAATGTGTACTTTTTGAGGGCAGACACTGCTCTGTTTTGTCACTCTATCTTGCTACACTTAGTCTGTCACATTAGAAGTGCTTGGCATTTTGTTAATCTGCAATGCAAATTGGAACTCACCTACCTAGATTGTATGTTTAGTCATTCCCCTTCAGTGCTTTTCAAATTTGATGGTTTCAAGAGGTACTTCTTTTTGTGTAGAAAAATCTCAACCTGAGAAAAAATTATTTACTAGCCAAATGAACACTCTGGTGCCCCAAGTAAATAAAACATATAATGTTTCTAGAGGCTTAGACAACATTTTGAGTAGAATGATCTTCTGTTAAATCCTTCAGATCTCTTAAAAAGGCTTCCAGAGAAACTCTCAGAGACTCAGCGATTAAGGAAGACATGATTTGTGCAGCTCTATACGATTGCTTGGTGAGGGCGTGATTACTGGTCCGACTCAGACCCACAGTGCCGGCTGTCGAGAGCAGTAGCTGCTCCATGGGAGAGGTTGAGTTTTCCACTCCCATACACAGGTACAGTCTCAGAAACCCACAGGGGGTCTCAGAGTCAGCTTTAACTTTATGGCAGGCAATATCCGGTAACCAGAATATTTTTTACATATTTCAAAAGAGATGAAGATAATTTTTCATGCTGTGACAATAATTTTAAGTAAAATATATTATTATAATTAATATCACCTATTCCTTTTTAATTTTTAGTGGACTTCCTACAAAATTTAAAGCTAAATATGTCACTCAAATTTCTGCAAATAGCTAGCAAATACAGAAAAACAAATAAACCTCTCTAATTAAGGTCAGTATGGGTGGAAGCTAAATGGTACCTAACAAAAACTCAAATTAGTTTTATGCCACATTTACTTATTTAGAGAAAACAAAAATCTAGGTGCTCTGTTCTAGGCCATAAAAATCTATACTACAATAATACAAATATAAAAGTTTACCCAGGTTTTTGCCTAGCTTATATTTTGTTTTGTTTTAATCCACACTTTAATAAATCTGCCTATTGGTCTTCTAAGATCTTGGAATTAAATTGCACAAGTTGAGGACGGTAAAAAAAAAGCACTGTGCTTAATACAAATGATGTATTGAAAGTTATAAGATTTGTAAGAGCCCTCAATAACATCTATATTTTAAAAAAAAGGAGGGAGAAGGAGGAGCTTATACCAAGGGCTCAAGGAGAAAATATTTGGAAATGAATATGGCAACATGTGTACAGATATGATTGATACAAATGATGTATTGAATGTAATAAGAGCTGTATGAGCCCCCAATAAAATTATTGGGGGGAAAAAACAAAGCAATATGGCAACATGCTTTAGATCTGTGAGAGCTGTGAGAATTCAGCTAATAAACATACGAGGAAAAGAAAATGTGTTTGTTAGGTTCCATGGACTCTGGTCCATCTCATAGCCACCCTATTTACAACACTGCCTGGACCAGAGTCACCCACACACTTTTTCTTATGTCTGAGCCCGTTGTAGCCACTGGACTCTGTGTCAATCTATTCTGTCAAGGTCCTTCTTCTTTGATGTTGTCCCTTTGACAGGCATGTTGTTCTCCTTTAGGACCTGGTCTCTCCAGACAGGTCCAAAAGTCATTGGAGCTATATACTGTTTCTCTCTCTCTCTCTCTCTCTCTCTCTCTCTCTCTCTCAATAGAATGTGTACTTTTTGAGGGCAGACACTGCTCTGTTTTGTCATTCTATCTTGCTACACTTAGTCTGTCACATTAGAAGTGCTTAGCATGTTGTTAATCTGCAATGCAAATTGGAACTCACCTACCTAGATTTTATGTTTAGTCATTCCCCTTCAGTGCTTTTCAAATTTGCTGGTTTCAAGAGGTACCTCTTCTTGTGTAGAAAAATCTCAACCTGAGAAAAAATTATTTACTAGCCAAATGATCGCTCTGGTGCCCCAAGCAAATAAAATATATAATGTTTCCAGAGTTAAGAGGCTCAAGAGGCTCGCAGGACCTTCTAATATTTCTCAAGACAGTCACTGGTGTTAGGAAAAGTGAAATGACTGATCACAGCTTATGCCATGCAAGGAACCATGATAGAAGCATCATATCAAAGGAAGACCTCTTTCCAACGTGGTGAAGATAAAATACTAAACCTGGGTGACTTTTGTACACTAAACCCAGGTTATCATTCCCCCGAGATAAAGGGGAAACATTAATGGATGGAACAAAAAAGAGAAAAAGAAGTTCTGTTCCGGTTATTCCAAGAGCTTTATTTGGACATTAAAATTCATTATCTTCTGTTATATAACACAAAATTTTATGCATATATACATATTGGATAAGCAGAATATTGCAGAATATTACCTTATTATTGATACAAGTTATTGTAACTCACTGACTAGTTGGAAAATATCCCACCCTGCCTCTCATTTTAAAGATTATCTTCTGTGTGCTTTTTGACAAGATCTTAATGGAGTCTTTGGATTATTACACACTTTGGCCTAAGCAAGTGAATGACTGTTATGTCTGCTCACTGACTTCAAATCACATGTTATCAGTGAAACCTTCACTGCTGGGCTTCCTTTCATTGTATCTCCGCACTGACCATTTCCTGCCAATGTCCTCAGAACAGAGAATATACTGAAAGCTCGGGTCAGCCACGATGCTGCTAACTTTTCAGTTCTGGCTTTGGAAGATAAAGCAGATTTCATTTTGTTTTGTTTCTAAATATTATTATTATTTTATTTTTTGTAAAACCAACATTAGATTGCTCGGTGATTTGCTTCTTGTTAAAAATGAGCAAAATACCTTTTAAACAATGTAAGGCACAGTTCACACACTACAAGTTAAATTAACTTCTCACTTTGCATGTGAGGCTCCATTCAAGAATTTAATTGCTCTATCTTGCACAGAGGTCTTCCAAGCTCTATAGAATAAAAACAATAAAAATTTTAATTTTATTCTGGTTAGTTTACCCCAGGGCCTTGAAAGCCCCACTAATGGTGTTGTGATGATTAGATTATGGAAAACAACTAAGCTATCTGTTTAAAGTGTAAAGTGTATTAATTAGATCCATAATAAAATATACTGAAGATATTTGTCTTAATCACTTTTTTCTTACTTTTCCACCCTTTCATTTTGGAAACTACAATTGAGTCTTTTGAGCCACGTCAAGATAAAATCAGAATATCAATATATAGTTTAAAGCACACAAAGTCCCAAATTCAAATATCAAGCTGGGAAGATATTTACTGTCCCAGGTGGCCAGGGGACAGTTAGCACAGCTGCTTGGAAATGTGACAATCACCTTCACCCATAGGATTTCTCACATTATTCTTAGACTGGCTAATGACCAAGGTGTGAAGGATTAGGAAGCAGAGCGCTTCGTGATTAGCAGCACACTGTCTGTTTTGATTGGAATGACAGAAGATGGTGGCAGCTTCTTAAGGAGTGCAATTGGATGGAAAGTTAGCTAATAACTGCTGATTTTTATGAAAGCTTGTCGCTCTGTTTTTGCCATGGCTGCCTTTTAAGTGAGCTTCTGCCCATGTTTTCTGCCCAGTGAGATGAGCACTGTCTTCCTGAACAATTAAACCATCGACCAGTTCTATCAAGGGAGAAAATCTCTTGACTCAGAAGATAAATGTTTCAGTCATTGGGTGCAATCTTATGCTGAAGGAGGTCCTTAATCAACAGCTCCAAAGTAATATTTTGCAACAGGCAAAACCGAAGATAGATTCCTGCCTAGGCAAATTAGTAAAGTTGTGACATGTGCAAGAGAGGGGTCTCCTTCAGAGAGAGGGTCTGGGCAGGGGTGTCTGAGCAAGACCTTCCCAAGGAAACAGAGAACAGCAAGGAGTGAGGAGAGGGGAAGGAACAGTACATGGAGCCCCAAGGGAGACATGTCCTACTTTTCATTTTAGTTCAGAATAAGTTCCTGAACAAGACGAAGATATGGGGGAGAAATATATCCTTTGCCCAGTTGTTTTCAGTTAAAGATTTTAAAATATTGTGGTAAAAATATAAAGAGCACATTTTCCAATTCAACATTTTTTTATACAGCCCATTAAATAAACCAGTTTCATAAATCATGCTGTACAATCATGATTAAGGTCTGTTACCACTATTTTCATCCTGATAAGCAAAAAATGCTGCATAAGCAATGGATTCCCTGTTTTGCCATTCCTCCTCCTTTGAGGAATCATGCTTAAGCTTTAATCTCTGTATATTTGCCTATTCTATCATTTCAAACTGTTTTAGGACATAACAATTTTGACTACGCCTGATGGGCTGATATTGAGCCAGTTAAACGCTTGTATGTCTTGTTTTCCCACTCCCTGAATAAAATGCTAGTTCAACTACTTTTGATTTTCAAAAGGAAGTGTTTGATTCTTTTACAATTATCCATACTACTGTGGTTGCTGTTGTTTCACATTCCTGGGTTTCTGCCTCTCTGGTACCCGCACTCCAGGAACAGATGGCAGAGGAAGACACCACCTGTCTGACATGACACGACCTGGTTGATCTTTTGAATGTCATGCTAGGAAGCAGTAGCAATCACTGCAACACTATTGGATGCTATGTAGTTGTAAATTCAGGTACTGGTCTTCAATTTTGTTGTTAATTATAAACTGCTTTGTGATTTTAAATGTGATGTATGAATCTGTTAATGGTTAGAGGACAAAGACAAGGGCATGCTTTCTTTAAAACCTCCAAAAAAAAAAAAAAAAAGAAAATAAGAAGCACAGAAGACTAAAACAAGTATTTGACCAATTACATCTCCTATCAGACAACAATTTTCAAGAGGGAAAGTGCTTTGATTCCCCGTTATATCCCTAATACTTAACTCAGTTTCTGACATGGTAAGTACTTGATAAGCATTTGCTTAGTGGATGAATAAATATTTTTAATTGAAAATTTTATTGTCACTTGAGTAAAGTGAAAGTCAAAGCTGCCAGATGATGTAATGGGATGCACTGAGCTGTGACCTAGAAGGTCAGTGGTTTGAAATCACTAGCCACTCTACAGGAGAAACACAGGGCTCTCTATTCCCTACAGTCTCAGGAACCAAAACTTTTTTTAAAAAAAAGACATGAGCAGTGGAGGAACAGGGTGCCAACCCACCCAAGGGAAGGGCATTATTTACATCTCCACAGAGAAAGGGGGACCAGACTTCAAGCCAGTGATCCAAGACATGAATGCAATATACAGGCATGAAGTAGGCAACCAATAGAGAGGTCTGAGGAGCTGCTGCAAATCCCAACTACATGGAAAGTTCCCCTCCGTGCGGAAGAATTCACTTCAGAGGAGAGCACTGAAGCTACAGCTCAGGAAAAGGGATGCTTCTGATCAGAGCTCATAGGAGGGGGCGGAATAGAGAATGGAACACATCCTGCAAAGCCAAGCCTAAGGAAGATATTCCTGCTCAGAGAAACCAATGTTCAGAAAGGACCATATAGCAGTCCCCGCTACAGAACCAGACATCCATCACTGACTCATCCCACTTTGGGAGCAGCACTGAAGACACAGTGCAGGAATTGCCCCCATTCTAACCTCACTGGGGCTAAACACTAAGGATGTGCAACAGAACACCAAGGGGAACAGAGGAAAGTACTCCCAAGGGAATACCGAAAATAGATTTGGGGACCAGGGTATGGCACCCCGTCAGACCCAATTGGAAATACAGCTAAATGTCAACAAACAGACTTTGAACTATTTACAGACTAATTTCTCTCTCTCTCTCTCTCTCTCTGGTCATTGTTGTTATTTTGTTTTCTTTTGTTTCTTTGTTTTGCTGTCTTGTTTTCCATGCAAATTATTATTATGCATATCTATCTAGATAAGATAGGTGGGATAAACAATCTGGAGTCGAAAACAACAGGACCTACAGTTCCGGAGAACATGGGAGAGGGGGAGACGGGGGAAAGGAAGTGGGTGCCAGCAAACCCAAGGACAAGGGAACAACCAGGGATCCCAAATCAATGGCAAGGAGGGTGTAGGAGGCCTGGTAAGACTTGGACAATGGCAATGTAACCAAGAGGAATTAGTGAAAGCCAAATGAAGGCAGAACATGGTAGTGGAAAAAGAGGAAAGCAAAAGGGAATAGAGGAAATAATTAGGAGGCTCAGGACATTTATAGAAAACTAAATACAGGCATGTACACATGTAAATATATTATATGATGAGGTAATAGATCTATGAGCATATATTTATAGGTTTAGTATGAAGGTAGCAGATGGACATTGGACCTCCATTCAAGTATTCCCTTAATGTAAAAACGCGTTGTTCTATTTAATTAGTATTCCATGATACTCATCTGTCCAACACAATCACTGAACACAAAGCTGGTGTATAAGCAAATGTGGTGAAGAAAACTGATGGTGACTGGCATCTTTTTTTTGGTTTCTTTTTTTGGGGGGGGTGCATCACAGGCCTCTGGGGGTCGTAGGAGCTACCCCGCCTTGCTCCTATAGAGTTGCTGCCGGATTTGAACAACCAAACCAGTGGCCCACAGTCCTGCACTCAATCACTACGCCACCAGGGCTCAGCTCTAGTATTTGGGGTCTTAAAGGGTTGAAGATTAACAAGTGGCCATCTAGCCAAGAGGCAACAAAGTCCACAAGGAAGAAGCACACTAGCCTGTGTGATCATGAGATGTCAATAGGATCAGATATCAGGCATCAAAGAACAAAAAATCATATCATTGTAAATGAGGGAGAGTGCAGAGTGATTACCCAAAGCCCATCTGTAGGCAACTGGACATTTCCTTACAGAAGGGTTTCAGGGAGGGGAAGAGCCAGTCAGGGTGCAGTATAGCACCTATGAAACACATAACTTTCCTCTAGTTCTTTAATTCCCTCCCCAACCCCACTAACATGATCCCAATTCTACCTTATAAATCTGACTGGGCCAGAGAATATACAGCGGTACATAGAAGAGCTGTTAATTCTACAATGTACTCAACTATTCCAATGAGTTTTCCTTTGTATGCTCTTATAAAATCCAGTAGGTTAAAGAACTCCACAAATTAGCAGCCACGTCTTAGACATTTCTTACTTCTTGTCTTGAACACTTCAGTGTACCTTAGTATGTCAACTGTGTGAATGGAAGAACGAGTTCATTGGTAACCATTGAATTCTACTTTACTAATATTGTATTTTGCTTGAGAATACTTGCTGTTTTGCTGAATAGACCCCTTTATCTTCTCATACATGTTCGTGTCCTGTATTCTAGGACTTCATACTGGAAAATCCTAAATTCCTCTCTCATAATGTTGATTTGACTACTCGGTATCTTTTTTTTTCTTTTAAAGTCATTTTAGAAGGGGCTAATCCAACTTCTATCATAATATATACATACATGCATCCACTGTATGCAAAGCACATTTGTACATTTTCTTGTCATCATTCTCAAAGCATTTTCTTTCAACTTATGTCTTTATGTCCTCCTATTTTTCCCACTCCTTCCACACTCTCTCATACCCCCTTGATAATTTGCAAATTATTATTATCTTGTCATATCGAACACTCTCCAATGTCTCCCTTCACCGACTTTCCTGTTGTCTGTATCCCAAGGAGGAAGTTATATGTAGATCTTTATAATCAGTCCCCCCTTTCTACGCCACCTTCCCTCCATCCTCCCAGTGTCACCACTCTTCCCACTAGTCCCAAAGGGATCATCTGTCCTGATTTCCCAATGTTTCTGGTTCCTATCTGTACCAGTGTAAATCCTCTGGTCTAACCAGATTGGTAAGGCAGAATTCAGATCATGATAGAACGAGGGAGGAAGAATTTAAGAACTAGAAGAAAGTTGTATATTTCATTGTTGCTACACTGTACCCTGAATGGCTCATCTCCTCCCCAAGATTCTTCTGTAAGTGGATTCCACTTCCCTTGCAGATGGACTTTGGATCCCCTATCTGTACTCCCCCTCATTTATAATGATATAATTTTTAGTTCTTTGATGCCTGATACCTGCTCCCTTCAATGCTTCATAGTCACATAGGCTGGTGTGCTTCTTCCATGTGGATTTTGTTCCTTCTCAGCTAGATGGTTGCTTGTTTACCACCAAGCCTTTAAAACCCTGGGTGCTATATCTTTTAATAGGCGGGCACCATCAGTTTTCTTCATCACAATTGCATATGCACACCTTTGTCTTCAGCAATCATATTTGAAAAGTGGGCACACAACTATGATATGACTTTTGTTCTTTGATGCCAGCTAACTGATTTCATTGACAACTCATAGTCACACAGGCTGGTGTGCTTCATCCATGTGGACTATTTTGCTTCCTAGCTAGATTTACTTTCAAGTTTTTAAAACCCCAGATGTTATATCTTTCATAGCCTGGTATAATCAGCTTTCTTCACCACTTTTGCTTGTGCACACATTTGTCTTCTGTGATTGTGTTGGAAAGATGAGTATCAAAGAATGCCAATTTAATAGAACAAAGTGTTCTTACATTGAGGAAGTACTTGAGTGGAGGGACAAGGTCCATGTGCTGCCTTAATACTAACCCTATAAGTATATGTACATAGATCTATTTCCCCATCATTATATAAAAATATATTTACCTATGTTCATGCTTGTATTTAAAAATATATTTACCTATGTTTATGCTTGCATCTGTATACCATATGTGTTATACGTGCCAAAAACCATCTGGAAGGCAGCTAAATGTTGATGTTGATCTTTCATTATTTTAATAAATTTATTTTGATTATAGACCAAAGCAAGATAATATTAAATTTTTTTTAAAGAATGCAGTCTGCACTTACAGAGGTCTAAACATAAGTATGTCCATACATAGATACAACTATCTATTATAAGGTAGGAATAAATTTAGGTACATATCTATAGGCCAAATATTATGGTAGCTAGTGGACCTTGGGCCCACATCCTGGTGCTCCCTCATTGCAAGAACACTTTGTACTATGAATCTGGCATTCCTCGAAGCTCACTGGCCCAACACGATCACTGAAGTAAAATGGGCGCACAAACAAATGTGGTGAAGAAAGCTGATAGTGTCCAGCCATCAAAGGATATATCTGGTGTCTTGAAAGCCTGAAGATAAACAATAGACCATTTACCTAAGAAGAGACCACAGCCACAAAGAAGAAGCACAACAGCCAGCGTGGTCACATGGTGGTGAAAGTGGTGAAAAGTCTAAGCAATAGACATCAAATGGGGGAAAACAAACAAACAAACATACATCACTGTGTGCACACATCCCCAAGGTACCCACTGAGGACATGTGGGAGCACGAGCAAGATGGTGCCCAGCTATCAAAAGATATAGCATCCAGGGTCTTAAAGGCTTGAGCATAAACAAGCAGCCATCTAGTTCAGAAGCAACAAAAGCCACCATAAAAGAAGATCACTTGCCTGTGCGATCATGAGGTGCTGAAACAATCAGTTATCAAAGAACAAAAATCAAAATCAATGGACCAATTGACGCCTGATATCACTGAAGACAAATGGATACAGAGGCAAACAGAGTAGAAGAAAAGATGGTGCCCAACTACCAAATGATTGAATGCCTGGAATCTCAAAAACTTGAAGATAATTGAGTCGCCATTCAGCGCAAAAACAGCAAAGCCCACATGGCAGAAGCACACTAGCAAGCGAGATCAAGAGGAGCCGTAGGGAGCAGATAAAGAGCACCAAAGAACAAGAATCACATCATTAAAAAGGAGGGGGAGAGCAGGGTGGGGACCTAAGGCCCACTGGTGGGTAATTGGTCACCCCTTTACAGGGGAGTCACGGGGAGGAGATAGACCAGTCAAGGTACAGGTGGATAGTGATAATGCACACAAGTTCCCTCTAGTTCCTGAAGCCTTCCTCCCCTCCCCCCACCCCCCAACCATCATAGTCCCAACTCTACCTTACAAATCCAGATGCACTGAAGAAGGTACACTACTATAGAGGGGAGCTGGGGGATATGGGGAAACCAAAATGGATGAGCCCCTTCGGACCAATGGTTAGATTGGAGATACTGGAACGGTAGAGAAAAGGTGGGGTGGAGAGACAGAACCAACTGCAAGGATATACACACAAGCTCCTATTTGAAGGACGGGCATCAAAGGAGTGGGTTGGGGGAGAGGTCGGGCAGTGTAAGATATGACAGAACAATAATAGTGTATAAAGTATTGAGGGTTGGTGGGGAGGAGAGAGCAGGGGAGGAGGGAAAGGGATGGAAAAATCAATAGTAGGGGCTTAAGGGAAAAGGCGGACGATTGGAGAACGATAGAAGTGGACATGTGAGGGTGCTCGACACAGTATGTTTATTTATGTATTGTGAAAAATGATGTATGAGCCCCCGATAAAATGACTTAAAAAAATACAGTCTGGAATGCATTCAGGAAATGCAACTGAAAATCATAAGTATTCATTTTAAAAAATAATTCATGTTTTTAAATCTTTGTGTATATAATTTAGGTTTCTTTAAAAGGTTTTGACTGTTTTCCCCATTAAAATAGGCCTACAAGGTTTTCTTTTCTTGTTTACAAATAATTACAACCAATTAAGCTAATTGAATTGAGACATTCTCAATGAGACACATTATTAAATTTTCTAATTTTAATACTACAAATTCTAAAACTAGTTACTCTGAAATATTTGGGATTTCTTTTTCTTTCAGAAGTTTTATTATACTTTCGTCCTATCTACAGATCTGTGTAAGGAGCCTTGGTGTTGTAGTGGTTATGGGTAGGGCTGTGATCTGAGTAGTCGCAGTTTGTTGAAACGACCAGTTTTCTACTCCAGTAAATGGTTGCAGCCTTGGAAACTGAAAGGGGTCAGTATGTGTCACCACTGATGTTTTTTAAGGTAGTTTATGAATATAATTTTTTGTTTACCAGTTACAACAAAGAGAAAAACAACCAGTTGTCATTTAGATCACGGCAGCATCATATATGTCAGAGGAAAACTTTGTTCCAGTGGTTTTCAAAGGTTGAATTTGTTTGTTGTTTGTTTGTTTGTTTTTGGAAATAGATCACTGGGTGGCTCTGGGCAGACACAATTCCCAAATCTGTTGGTTATGCGTTGCCATGCTTCACTGTTTTTGCCACCCAAGTATGCTCCACTTTTACCAGGGAAAGACAAAACACTTTTGTTGGATAACTTTGAGAACTCGTGGGGAATTATAAATATTAGGTACATGGAGCCTGGCAAAAGGAGAAGAGGTGGCGACAGCATGAATCTGGTAGAAATTGTAACATGAGATAGTGGAACCTGTTTCCTGTGCACATCTCTCCCAGGCGAAGGAGCTGTGGAGATAGTTTCCCTGAACATCACTCTCCTGAACAAAGGAAGAAGGGCAGATCAGACAGCATTCTTTATTGATGGAAGATGCAGATAGTGAAGGCTGGTGGAGAAGGACAAAATCTTCACACTACCTGTCCCCATGACTGGATAGACTCTTAGTTTAGAAGTTTGAGACAAAGGCATTACTTGAAGTCTGGAGTTTCCTAAGAAGAGGAGGTACACTGCAGGGGATTAGCCTATAGCAGAAGACCTCTATTCGTTAAATACAAACTTTGGCTTTATCTACTGCCTAGCCTCTTAGTTTCACTAAGACCTCCATGGCCAGCAGTAAGTTCGAAAACCTTCTGGCGGCTCTGACCCTTACAGGAGTATTTAGACATCAACTTTGACTCAAGATCAGCACATGAGCAAAGCATCCTTAGGGTTTCTTTTCCAAAGTATCCCCCCCTTCAATAAACTCACTCTTGCTGTGCAAACCTTTTCTCAATTCTTGTCTGAATTTTCTCCCTCCTTTGAATTCTTTCTTGGGAGCAAGAACCAAGGCGTGGAGAGGCTTGAAACTCTGAGCCTCCTCCTAACGGAAGTAAAACTTGACCTTTGACCCATCCTTTTGACACCTACCTATGTAGAACTCTTTAGGTACATCTTGATCCGGAGGACTTTGTACACTGTGCTTGTTATTCAAGATTAGAGGTAGTAACAACTTAAATAGTATAGTGTTTTAACTTTTTTTTTTTAATTCATTTTATTGGGGACTCATACAGCACTCATCATAATGTATACATACATACATACATACATATGTTGTGTCAGTAGTTACATCTTTTCTGGGATGGGGTGTTTTAACTTTAATAGTAGATTTTATCATGAGAAAATTCTCATTGAAATGATTAGGCTTTTTTAGTAAAATATCTTACAGTATCTTATAATGGCAACCTACTGCTTAGGGTCTGTTAACAGATACTTTTTATTTTGGGAATCATTTTATTGGGGGCTCATACAACTCTTAGTACAATCCATACATCAATTGAATCAACATATGTTGCCTTCATTCATTTGCAGACATTCACTTTCTATTAAGCCCTTGCTATCAGCTCCTCATTTTCCCCCTTCCCTCCACCGCCGCTGCAATCATGGCAGGTTATACATTAGTATTAATTTTTTCATATCTTCCACCAATCGCTGTCTCCCTGTTGTTCTTTCCCCCTGGAGAGGGGTGTATGGTTATGTGTTGATCCTTGTGATTGATTCCTCATTTCTCCCTTCCCCTCCTCCCTTTATCCCTACCCTCTTGGAACAATTCCCCCACAGAGGGGCCACAGGGAAGAGATGAGTCAACTGGGACAGAGTAAAGCATCAAAGTAGCACACTATATTCCTCTGATTCCTTGAAACTTCCTCACCCCCTACTATCAGTACCTCTGTACTGCTACTCAATTCAGACTAGATGGGAACATGTACACAGGTATAGAAAAGACATCAGGGCTCACAGCACATGGAATCCAGGAACAGGTGTGTATAAAGAACTTTTGAAGTGAAAAATATTTCAATAAATAATACAAATTAACTTTAAAATACCTAATCTTTGGAAATCTAGTTTACAATATGGAAAATTAATAACACCTGATTTACTTATGACCTATCTCAAAATGAGTTTCTGACCATTATCTTCATTCTGTAGTTTTAAATTCCATGTTATTTTAATGTTTAAACAGACCTTATCACTATTGAGTATCATTTTTATATTTAAACAATATTTTATATGCCCCCAAATAATGTATGATAAGAATTTAGCTAATAAAGCCCAAAATAAGATGAATAGTCTTGCATTCTATTCTTGTCCCCTCCACACCCCCAAAAAACCTGTGGTCATAATCAGTATTCTGAATTTTGTCTTTGTCATTTTCCCCCCTTTTCACTTTATTACATGCTATCATCGCTAGTGGTCGTCCAGTGAATTTCTCCTCATGGTAACCACAGGTGAGCAAGTAGGAACTCTCCGTGGAGTTTTTTGACTGCCATCTTCGTCCCATAGAATGGGTGGCTTTGAACTATCAGCTTTCGGGTTATTGTTGTTAGTACAATAGATTTGGTTCTGATCCATAGTGACCCTCTGCATAGAACGAAGCACTGCCAGATCTGGTGCAATGCTCACAATGGTTCCTCTGTTTGAGTCCATTTTTGCAACCCTTCCTATCAGGAGGCTTTCTCTTTTTCCAATTTCCCCTCGACCACGCAGAAATTCCATTTCCAGGAACTGGTCTTGCCTTTTTTATTTGCAAGGAGAATTTGGCTATAAATCTTCTTAAATAGACCAGGTGGTCCTGTGGGGGGTTCAAGAAACTTTCAATATTCTTTTCCAGCACAATAATTAAAACTCACAGATTCTTCTATGGTCTTTATTCAATGTCCAACCTTCACAGGCAAATGCAGAGATTGAAAATACCATAGTTTGAGGTGTGCTTTACCTTACAAAGTGCCACCCTTGCTTTGTAACATTCTAAAAAGAACCGCACAAGAGATTCACCCAATTGCAAATCATCGTTTGATCTTTTCACTGCTGTTTTCATTAGAATTGATTGTGGATCCAAACAAGACAAACTCTTATCAATGTCAATCTTTTCTTCTTTTATCATAATCTTACCTCTTGGTCTAGTTATGAAGATTTTTTTTTTTTGGTTTTCTACATTACTTTGTAATCCATATTGAAGGCAGCAATCCTGATTTTCATCAGTAAGTTTTTCAAGTCCTCTTTATTTACAGCAAGCAAGATTATGTCATCTGCATACCGCAGGTTATTAATAAACCTTTTCTTAACCTTGGTGCCTCAATCACATTCATAAAATGCAGCTTCTTAGGTCTCTTGCTTAGTACGCAGATTGAATAAGTACTCTGATTAGGAGCTTTTAACTGATGAGTCACTGGGGTACACCAAGACCAAACTGCAAGCTATCAAGTTGATGCCAACTCCCTAGTGTCCCCGTACAACAGGGTAGAATTTACCCTGAGTCCAAGACTGCAACTCAGGTTGTCTGTGTTTTCAAACTGCTGACATGGCAGTTACCAGCCGAAGCTTAACCAATGCACGATGTTACCAATGCACCCCTGTGGTCACAGATACCACATTGCTTAGATTTTTTTTCCTTTTAAAAATAAACATTTAAAAATAAAACAAAACCAATCCCTATTCAGAAATTCTTCATCAGGACCACTTTGCTTATTAGATAAAATATTGAGTGGCACACACACCAAGGTATTTTTGTTGCCTGTAACTGACTTACACTGAACTGATGATATGAACATCTTTATACTTCTTCTGGTATCCATGTATAAGACATTATATAAATTAAGTAGCTGGGAGAATTTCTGATTTGTAATTGTCTTCAATTGAATTTTTATTGGAGAAGCAAAATCACGGATAAAAGAGATTTATTTCAAGAAAATGGTTTACATCGTTGCAGATTTTGACAAGTCCCAGATTTGCAGATCATGTAGACACAGGCTCTGAGAGTAGGAAGATTTGTAGGTTAGATAGCAGGCTCCAGGTTTACCAGCTGTAGAGGCTAAGACATTTCAAGATCAGCAGACAAATAGGTTAGTTACTGCCTCAAGTTCAAAGAACCAAAGATTAGATGGTAAGGGTCAAATACAGAATCCAGAGCTAGTAAAAATTATGGATTGGCTGGAACGTCCATCTAGTTTTTGTATACTAACATCTCTGAGGAAACTCTCTTTAGACTGGTTCACTGCCATAGTAAATCTTTACATGGAAGTACATTCATTGTATGAGGTCTCATCATGGGAGCAGAAGACTTCATCATAACTGTTAAACATGAGCATCATGGCACAGCCAAATTGTCAATAACCTCCACCATTACAGTAGTCTTTGAACACCTTCAATTTTAGCAGGTAATGGCAATGTTTATTACCACTTATATTACTTATGAATCCTCACCAATATTTGGCATTATTAGACTTCTTAAATTTTGCCTTTCTAAGGAAGCAGTATAGAAACATTTTTCCCTTAAATTGCTTAAATTTTAATAAGACAAATGCCTTTTCAATCATGTACCTCCTCACCACTTGTTTCTTCTTTTGAGAATGTTTATGTATGATTTCTTCTGTTTTCTCTTTTATATTATCTGTTATGAATCTATATAAACTTCTAATATATTCTGCATATAGACAGCCTCTAGTTATGAATACCAGCCTAACATGAAATGTACTTGCCTTTTAATATTATGAAAACATGCCCTCACTTTAAAACAATAAAACCAAGCCCTACTCACCATAAATTCTTCATCACAATCACCTGGACTTGCTGATTTTAAATCTGTGAAAAGATTTTGCACCTTTTCTGGAACGAAACTTAAGGCTAATTAAGACCTGTATGTACCTGTTTCTATTCAACTGCAGATTACATTTCAAAGCTTGAAGACTCAGGAACAGAGCTCATTTGTAACTCGGGACCTGCCTATGGTGATTACTGCTCATGTGCTGAAACTACAAAAAGTCCTGGTCGCCTACTCGCTTACACGTCATTAGGCTGCTAACCTCCAAGGTCAGTAGGACAAATCTACTGGCTTCTGCTCTGAAGAAATTTGAGGCCTAAAAAACCCCGAAGAGCAGGTCCGCTCTTCTCTATGGGGTCACTATCAATCAGTATCTGCTCAAGAGCAGTGGAACGTTTGGAAGAAGGTTTGTTGGAATGATCTTAGTCTGGTTTGCGTCTTATCAATGACGCTTGTGCTCTTTCTTCCAATGAGTAAGCACTAAATGCTATTTCACACATTTTTTTTTTGTAATTACATTTTAAAAATAATGTTTTCTTAGGGGGAAAAAACCCTTCAATTTCAGTTTTTGTTTTCAGTTTCATTCCCAATTTATTTAGAAATTGGAAGCAAGATAATATAACTTTCAACTCCTGTAAAGAGTTCAAAGCCTCAGACACCGACAGGGTGTCAGTTCTATCCTGTCCAATGTCGTTGCTATGAATTGGAATCAATGTGATGGCAGTTTTTGTTTGTTTGATTGATTTGGAAATTGTTATCCATTAGGATGTACATTTGAAATCCAATTGCTTGTTTTTCACATTCATGCTCAGTTGTCGTACACTTTTAAAAAACCTTCTTATCTTTCCATAGTAACTAAATCATAACTTAAAATTGATTCTACCTGGTTCTGTCATGGCCAATGAGATGAACAGTACCAAACTCAAACTCTTAACCTTTGGTTCAGCAGAATACTAATGAAGACAGATAAAAGTATGGGTTAAAATCCTGTGAAGGAGGATGAAAATTCATTGTGAATCCTTTCCTGAACCTCTTGCATTCATTGGGTTTTTTGTCAGAACTTTCAAGAAGGTCATGCATTCAAAGTGGCAAGAATTGTCATCATCTTTGAGCCAGACACTAAAGTTTTCAATTCTGTTGGTCAAGATATTTGATCATTTGGCAAAACATATACTGTTCTTGTTTTCTAAGAGGGAGATTAAGTTTCTAGCACCATTTCCCATTTTAGTTAGTGTCCTGATTCTCCCACATTTAAGCTTTTTCAGTCTGTCTCCTTGATGTTGAACTTTCCCATGTTAGTTTGCTTTTATCAGTTTTTATTGAGTAACAAGCATCTTTAGGATTAATTTTTGGTAGTCTGCAAAAGTACAAAAATAAATCTAAGCATAGGTTTCTTTTTGTTCTTGATATAAAACCACACATGTTGCAGAGTCTCATTCACCTGCTAGATTTCTTAACTTATAATACTTCTATTCTTTTGCCACCTGTGTTACATCTTGGTAAAATTGGATGATATATATTCCATATACTATTTGCTCATCTTTGTCTAGAAAGCAACTTAAATAATTTAATTGTATTTTTATTTAAAAGAGAAATAAAATTATAGTCTTGTTATTTTAAATGTTTCCTTAACCATTACAAATGGCAGTGTATTATTTATTTATATTTGTGGTACCATATGTAGCACAGAGAATAATGATCCATGAATATATTCATGTCCAGTTCCTTGAAATATGTGGATATGTTAGAATGTGAAAGGGAATTAGGTTGCAGGTGAAAACAAAATATCTAATCACAAGATAAAGAGAACATTGTGGATTATCCAAGTAGACTCAATGTAATCAGAACAGTTTTCAACTGCTGGTAACCTGATTTGTTGCAGTGTAGAAGGCCACTCCCTTGTAGGGTTTAAATCTTTGACTTTTTGGGAAAATTTGACGGACATTTCTTCCATGGTGCTTTGGTGTCAGTTTGAACAGCTAACCTCTCATTAGTAGTTGAATAATCAACCATTTAGCTATCTAGAAATGAAGCAGAAATTGCATAATAGTTTTGCAAGAGCAGGGGCTTGATCACACAAAATACTTTTTTTTAACCCAACAACACAAACGGTGACTTTACAAATGGACTTCACCAAATCAACAGCTAAAATCAGGGCAAATGATAACTGTGAAGCAGACCACAAATTGCTCATATGTAAGTTCAGGTTGTAGCTGAAGAAAACCTAAGCAAGACCACTCAAGTCAAACACAACTTGAGTATATCTCACTTGAATTTGAGACTCTTTCAAAGACACATTGATACATTAATACTAATGGAAAAAGACCTAATGAGCTATAGGAGAACATCAAGAAAGCAAAACGTAATTAAAAGGTTAAGAAAAAAAGAAAAGAGCAAAGTGAATGTCATCAAAGACTTTAAAACTTGAGCTTGAATGTGAGAGTCGGTAATGCAAATGGAAGAAACTGTGAAGTCAAAGAGCTGAACAGAAAAATTTAAAGGGAAACTTGAGAAGGCAAAGAGGAATAAGGGATACTGATGGGAAAACAACTCAAGAGAAGATAGGAAGCAAACATAGGAAGCACACAAAAGCATGCTGGTAGGAAAAGAGGGAAAACCAACCTCCCATTGGGGGAAGAATAACTGAAAATGCTTTTGGTGGTTCGAGGCAGGGACTGTCTTTGGTGGTATGAACTGGAGGGGCCACATTGACCCAAGCTTTTTTGAGCATTCTGGGGACACAGACTAGGTGCCATGGAATGCTGACACACTGAATCCTGGATCTTCAAGGCACACAGAATGCTCCAGAGGCTGCATCAGTGAGATCCCTTGTGGAAACTCCACTAGGTGAACTGGACTCTACCTCAGACACCTCAGAACTTAAGTCAGAAAATTCATGGTGGCTTAGGAAGCAGAACAAGGCTGTACCAAGATTGTTGAACTATTGGTAGATGGACAAATATGATCTTGCTATACCAATGCCTGATATGCTCTATTAAGATATGTATTATTCTGGCAAAGCTGTGATAAACAGTCTGTTTTATTGTGGGATATTTTTGTTCATATTAGGAAGTATCTCAGAGAAATTATGCTATTGGGGGACACTCTTTTAATGTTGTGTTATATGTTTCTCTGGGGTTTTTGTGTGAATGAAACCCAGGATAGAGGAACATATAGGGACAGCAAGTAGAATTAGGGTTGGGGTGGCATCTATGGGAGAGGGGAAGATGCTAAAAGGGAGACAATGTCAAAGAGTGTAGCAAGAAAATGTACATTTGGCAATCCATTGTGGAAACAGTTGCACAATTCTGTCAGACATGATTGAACTATGGAATATAATATATGTATTAACTCCCAATTGATATATTTATTTTTAATAAAAAAATTAATGTACTATAATGAAATGTAGTCAAATGTGCAAAGAAGTATAGTTAATTCAAAAAGAAAAAGTAGCATATCATAAACTGAAGGAACTCAAGAAAAAAACTCAAGCTTTGTGTTACACTCTTCAAGGATTCTACAAGTAGCATTGAATAAGGCAGGAAACATCAAGAGGAGATAGAACAAATACACAGTGGCTCTGTACCAGAACTGACTACTTAACACCCCAACATTTCAGGAGGTAGCAAATGAGAAAGAAACAAGGTACTGACAGAAAAAAATGATGGAATACAAATGGAAATGTTTTAACAAGCTGATAAAGCTCTCATTTGTGTATTCCAGGAAATTTGAAAGAAAGTCACTTGGATAACAGACAGAAGAGATCCATATCTGTACCAATTTCAAAGAAATGTGGCCCAGCAAAATGCTCAGATTATAGAATAATACCACTTATATAAAAAGTGGCTGAGCCCCGGTAGAATAGTGTTTGTGTGCAGGACTGCGACCCACTGGGTTGGAGGTTCAAATTCAGTATCAAGGTTGGGCCTCCCACTCCCACCATCAGAAAGCAGTGATGCCCAAAACAACAACAACAACATAAGGAAAGTAAAATTTTGCTGAAAATAATCTAAAATTGCAGCAGTACATTAATGAAACTGTTAGATTCAGGTCAAATTTAGAAGAGCAATGTGAACAAGAGTTAATGCTGTTATCAGATGGATCTTGACTTGAAACAGAGAATATCAGAAAGATGCTTACTTGTGTTTCATTGACTATGTAAAAGCATTTTGACAGTGTAAGTAACAAACTGTGGATAGCATTAAGAATCATGGGAGTAATGAGTATTAAGTATGCTTCATTGTACTCACGCAGAACCTGAACATGGATCAAGAGGCAATTGTAAACCAAGCAATAGAATACTGTATGATTTACAATCAATAATGGTGTGGGTTTTAGGCCAGGTAGTTTAGGAAAACAAATGCAGTGATACTTATCTATGTGTAAAAGTGTTTTATATCAAGAAAGTGTTTTATATCAAGAAGTGTTTATATCTTGATTATAAATCAAGAAAGCATCCCATCCAATCCATCTGAAGTCTATACACCCATTGATAGTTCACAAAAATCTTTTCAGACTCATGTAGCAGCAGCCTGGTGACACAGAAAATTGGGACAGAAAACAAGATGGGTCCTGAGTCTTGAGAACACAAAGTCAGTGGAAGCATGGCAAGATATCAACAGCGGTCAGGGTTTGGTGGCACATGTGGACACCGCTACAGAGTTCAGTGCATTCCCAGAGATTTGTTGGTGAATATTGAGAATGTCAGTCTTCAGCATGGATTAGAACTCCATGTAGCAAAACAAGAATCCTCACAACTGCATGAACAGGTAACTTGCTGATCAATTGAGACAAGATGGAAATTGTCAATGATTTTGTCTTGCTTGGATGGATCAAGTAATGCAATGCATTTGGTAACTCTACTGCACAGGACTTTGTTTTTTGTTAGGTGCCATTGAGTTTGTTCTGACCAATAGTGGCCCTATGCACAACAGAAGGAAACAGTTCCAGGTGTTGCATTAGCCTCACTGTGCTCGAGTCCATTGTGGCAGCTACTCTGTCCTTCCATCTCATGGAGGACTTTCCTATTTTTGCTGACCTTGCACCTTACCAAGCAAGTTGTCCACTGAGAACTAGTGTCTCCTGACAATATATTCAAGATATGCAAAATTAAGGCATACCTCCTAGGAGCACTCTGGATGTAATTCTTCCATGACAGGTCTGTTTGTCCTTTTAGCTGTCCATTATATTTTAAATATTCCTTGCCAGCACTGCAATTCAATTTCATCTGTCCTTATTCTGTCTTCCTTGTGCAACACCCAACAATGTCCAGTTATGCCACTGGTATTTCAAATACCCTCAGGGTCACCCAAAGTGGCATGGTATTCATGGTCAAAAAGGACATTTCAAAATTCCTCAAATGCTGCTTGTGATAGAAGTATATCTATCAGCCTTTAAAGAAATCCAATCACTATAGCTATTATTCAAATTTTTGCACCAACCACAAAAGCCAGTGAGGAAGAAATTAAAGAATTCTATGATCTTGATAAAACATTCAATCAAGATATATTGATAATTATTGGTAATTGAAAACTAAGTGGAAGGAACAGTAGTTGGAAAAATATAGACTTAGTGATAGAAATGAAGCTGGCTATTGCACTAAGATCTCATTATAGTATTGAAAGTAAGGTTGTTACTTTGAAGGCTAATATGCAGCTGGTCCAAAACATGGCAGTTTCACATTTCTCAGATGGATGTGAAAGTTGGAGAATGGAGAATAAATTGAATAAAGAAGAATGGAGAAAAATTGATGTATTTGAATGATGGTGTTGTCAAAGAATATTGATATTGCCATGGATGGCAAAAAGGACAAGCCAAGCTGTCTTTGAAGAAGAACATTCAGAAAGCTCCTTAGAGGTAAAGATGGCAAAACTTTTTTAAAATGTATTTTTGACATGCTGTCAGGAAAAAAACTGTCCCTTGAGAAGGACATCATGCTTGGTAAAGTGGAGGGGCAATGAAAAAGAAGAAGGTCCTCTAGGAGATGGATGACACACTGTATGAAACAATGGGTTCAAACATAAGAGCAGTTATGGGGATAATGCAGGACAAGGCAAGGTTTTATTCTCTGTAAGGGTTTGTGAGACAGAATTGACTCCATGCACCCATCCCCCAACAACAATTGAGACCTCAATGTAATAATTAATTTTTTTACAGTGGAAATAGAAGCAAAAGAAGAGATCAGAGAAAGAGGTAAGGGAAGAGAACTCAGGTCAGCAATACGCAACGTTTCTAGTTTAGAAACTAGTGGGTGGGGATGCAGAGCCAAAGAATGCAGATCACTCACCGAAGCAAAAGCAACCTCGCTGCCTTGTGTTGTGCCACTTGTGGTGTTGAACGCCCCTGTGGGTTTCTGAGACTGGACCTGCTTATAGAAGTAAAAGGCCAGTCTTTCTCCTGCAGAGTGCCTAGTGCAGGTCACAGCCCAATGAGGAAAGGATGCAAGATGTAGCCGCTTCAAACAATACAGGTAGACTGTCTTTCACTTCTGAGAATCAGGCATATTCAAGTGAGGTGTGCAAGGCCTCCGGAAACTGGACAGAGTATAGAAATAGGTTCATCTCTGGAGCCTCAATAGGAACACAGCACAATCGACAACATGAATTTATCAGACCCTCAGAACTGTAAGATAATACATCCATACTATTCTAAGTCACGATGTTTTTATGATTTTTGTAGCATCAGAGTCAAATAAATACCAGTTTTTCAGTTGCTGTTAATTTGATTTCAATTCATGATGACCCCATACGTTTTCAAATAGACCTGTTCTCTGTAGTGTTTTCAATAATTTATTTTTAGAAGTAAATCTCCAGGCCTTTTTTCCTGACCGTCTTCTGGTTGACTCAAATTTCCAGACTGTTGGTTTCATTTACTTTACATATTACGTTCTGTATCAGATTGTTTTCTTATGTGATGTACTTACAGGTCAGTGTCAATTATTTTTCATATCTACTAGATACTATTCTTGTGCTATATTTCTTTGTATGCTTGGAGCTGTTTTTATTTGAATTCAGATTTTAAAATCTTAATTTGCAGAGTTTTAAAAAAAATTTAATCATAAATGTCTTCATTAAAGGAAAGTTGACTCTTCCTTTACCAAGATCTGTGGGCAATTAAACTTGAAAACTAATTTAATTCTATGAATAATTCCTTTTTATTTGATAATATAATTTTGAAATAATTTTATATTGAAAATAGTATCTACATAGAGATCATATGGAAAAAGCATTACAATGCCACTGTTATATTTTAACTCCCCTTACTAGATTTTACATTGTAATAACCACAATATTTTTCCAAATTTTTGACTTCAGTATGAAATATTTGTAGAAAAGTGATTCTGCATTGTGATTTTTGTCTATAGCATGTATACACATGCCAATGAGAAAGATTGAGAAAATTAAAAGTTCTGAAAATTTTAACTATTTATGTAGATGGGTATGAGAGCATGGGTATGCTTATTTATTTTCTTATTTAAGTTTTACTGCAAGACTTAATTGGTTTCTTGTCTTGCTGTAACAGATATCCCATAAGGGGTGTCTTTGTTTTTCTTGTGGTTGTTGTTGTTGTTTGGGGGACATCACTTCCCCCTGGTGGGAGTGGGAAGCCCAGCCTTGCTCCTGGAGAGCTGCTGCTGGATTTGAACCGTCAACCCTGTGGGCCACAGTCCTGCACACAACCACTATGCCACCGGGGCTCAGCCTATAAGGGGTGTCTTTAACTAACAATTTTTTGCACAGTGTAAAAGATTAGAAGTCCAAACATAGAGTAGCATCTTAGAGGAAGCAATGCTTTCCCTCTGTTCTGGAAAAAAAAAAAAAACATTTTTTCAGCTTCTCAGGATTTCTTTCTCAACATTCTTGGTTGGTTCCTTAAAGACAGATATGGTCTCTGTCTTTCCCCCATTGTTGTTTCATGCTCCCTGATTCTAATCTGCTCCTTTTTAGCCCTAAAGGGAACAGACTGAAGACACAGGACTCTGAGATGATCTTAACACAACAAAGAAATTTCTATTCAGAATCCAATTATATAGATAAATATAGAAACAAGAATTCTAACATGTTTTTAGGAAGCATAGTTCAATACATAACAGGTATCTAATGTTCATTCAACTCTCACTAATTATTTTCCTTTGTGCCTTCATGAATTAAAACATAGGACATAAAAGTATGCAATGCAAATAAATGAATTTTTCCACCAGTTAGAAACTTGAAGGAGAGATTTAGAAGGATCTTAATACTAGTACTGGAATTCAAGTTTTATATTTCCTATGAATATCTCTCCAATCCAAGTACTTCATTCATTTTTGGCTATAAATAATGTAGAATTTCTTTTATTATATATCAATTATTGTATGACTAATCCATAAATATAACGCTACTTAATCACCTTACTAGAAAAATCATAATTAACACCATTTTTAAGTATCATTATATTGAGGCTTGTGCAACTCTTATGCAAAGCTCATTTGTGCATTTGTTGCCACCATCATTTTCAAAACATTTTCTTCTTACTTAATCCCTTGGTACAAGCTACTGATATTTCCCCTTCCTCCCCACTCCCCCCTCCCTCCTGAATTATACATTTGATAATTACAAATTGTGATTGTTTTGTCATATCATACACTGTCCAATATCTCCCTTCATCCACTTCCCTGTTGTCCATACCCCAGGGGGGAGTAAGTTATATGTATGTATAGGTTCCTCCTTTCTACTCCACCTTCCCTTCACCCTCCTGATATCGCCACTCTCACCAATAGTCCTGAAATTCATCTGCCCTGAATTCCCTATGACTCTGTTTCCCATCTGTACCAGTCAGTATACATCCCTTGGTCTAGCCAAATTTGTAAGGTAGAATTGGGATCATGATAGTGGGAGGGAGGAAATATTTAAGAACTGGAGGAAAGTTGCATATTTCATCATTGTTAAACGGTACCTTGACTGGCTCATCTTCTCCCTGCAGTCTTTCTGTAAGTGGATGTCGCTTCACCGACAGATGGGTTTTGGATCCCTAATCTGTGCTCCCCCCTCATTTATAATGATAAATTTTAAATATTTGATGCCTGATACATGATCCCTTCCAGACCTCGTGGTCACACAGGCTGGTGTGCTTCTTCCATGTGGGTTTTGTTGCTTCTGAGCTAGATGTACTCTAAAGCCCTTAAGACCCCAGATATTTATCTTTTGATAGTCGGGCACCATCAGGATTCTTCACCACTTTTGTTTATGCACACATTTGTCTTTAGTGACTTTGCCAGAAAGGTAAGCATCATGGGTGCCAATTTAATAGAACAAAGTGTTCTTGCATTGAGGAAGTATTTGAGTGGAGGTCCAGTGTCCATCTGCTGCCTTAATACTAACCCTATAAATATATGCACTTGGATCTATTTCCCTATGATAACATATAATTATATTTGCCTATGTACATGCCTGTATTTAGACCTATATAAATGCTCTTTGCCTCCCAGTTCTTTTCCCTGTTTCTTTTTACTTTCCTCTTGTCCTACTATCATAGTCAGACTTCATTTGGGTTTCAGTAATTTCTCTGTTACATTGCCCTTGATCAATCACTATCAGGCCTCTCACATCCACCTTCTCACTGATTTTGGATCACTTGTTGTTCCCTTATCCCTGGGTTGGTCAACACCACTTCCTTTCCCCCACCTCTCCATGTCCCATGTCACCCTGGCACCATATGTCCCATTGTTTTCTCCTCCAGAGTGTTCATTCCAGCCTCTCTTATTTAGATAGAATTGTAGAGATAATAATATGTACAAAAACCCCAAAAAGCAAGACATCGTAAGTTGAAGCAACCAAAGCAATGTGTAGAGGGGGGATGGGGTACTAACCTACCCAAGGGAAGTGTATTGTTTATATCTCCACAGGGAAAGAGGAACACTATTTTTTACTCCTTAGATTATGATTTGAGGCAAATGCAAATTGTCTGCATCCCTGAAAAATAATTTGAAACTATATGAATTTGAATTTATTTAAAAATACCTGAATTTACAATGCAAAATGAAGTCTCCCAATTCAGCTATCTTCATTTTAAATTGTGTAACCAGACAATATAAACATCTGTAACCTTTAAAATAATATTTTATTGATTACACAGTGACATGGAAGAGAACTTATAATATAGTAAAGACAGAATTTGTGGATATTACAGGTTCATACCCAGACCCACAATAAATGAGTCCCACAGATTAATTGATTTCTTAGTGTATATAAAAGTTATGCTCTCGGGCTGAGCCCCGGTGGCGTAGTGGTTGTGCGCGGGACTACGGCCCACTGGGATGGAGGTTCGATTCCAGCTCCGCGGAGCAAAGGCTGGGCCTCCTACTCCCACCACCTGAGGGCAGTGATGGCCAAAAAAAAAAAAAGCAAAAGTTATGTTCTCATTATGTGAGTCCATTAATTGTGCAAGCACATTCTGAGAAAGTTTGCAAAATTATGAGAATCACCAAAATATGACCGAAATACAAGTTGGTTACATTCTATTGATAAAGTGAAGCTGATAAACTTGCTGAAAACAGGTTTCTCATAATGCAGAATCTTCAAAGTTTAATAAAGTATATATATATATATATATATATATATATATTGCCATCAAGTCCATTTTACCTTCTAACAGGCTTATAGAACAGAGAAAAAATAACTCCACAGAATTACAGGTGGGTTTGAACTATTAACTTTGCAATCAGTATCCCAACCACTAACTCGCTACCTCAAGGGTTCTAAGCATGTGCTAATTAAAAATTAGGACGCAAAATTGTGTACATTAGAATGTCATCTGAAAATCTATTGTAACAATATAGAAAGTTTCATGTTCTATGCACTGCTGTACTTTTAAAATTTTCAGGTGAGCTAGATTCCATTGTTAGCAAACATTCAATATTCTTTTGAAGAATTATATTTTTACACTACTTTCAATTTAGTCTTGGCATGCATTATTCTTCTGGTTTACTTCTCCTAATGAATGTTTCCACTATTTTCAACCAAATAGAAATGACCCCACAAAATATAACCGTTACTGCTTACATGTACTTCCTCCTGTGTTATCTCTTTAGCTTAATCACGAAGGTCACCAATAATACCCTGTCAGATTTCATGATCTCCTTCAGTCCTCATCTTGAATTATGTTGCTCTTAGCCCTTGTTTTGGGTGAACACTCCTGTCTTTACTGAAACTCTTCCTTCCTGGGTTAATGTAGTATCATAATGTTTTGGCTATATTCATGCCGCTGGAACCACCACTTTCCATCTGTTCATTTGGCACACTCTTTTTCTCCCATAGCCTTAAGCATTTTTACTTGAGCTTCTGTCCTGATAATTCTTTTCTCTTGTTGCTTTAAAACAAATAAACAAAATTGTCCTTGCACAGAGCAATGGGAAATAGATCTGAGTCGTTTTGGTCTATTAAATGGGGGGAATTGTGGCATGACTCTCGGTACAGAAATCCTCCCCAAAATGATTACATCTCTGAGATTAGTATAAAATTTTATCAGGGAGTTAAACCTGTCTTCATTCATTAGTGAAAAATCTTCTCATTGGTGGAATTACTCTTAAAATTGTCCCATGACAATTTTAATACCTAATCTCATTTTCTGGGCTTTTTCTAGTATGATAGATGAGCACAACGTTTCATAAGCAAACTACACTAGATAATAAGACGTATTACGGATCTTGGCAAGGTTTAATAAGTTATGTAATTTCTTGCGTTTCCAAATATGAGTTCATCTACTGTTATGCTCCTGGAGAGAAGAAGCCAAAAACCTGAGGCAGAGATTTTTCTGGAGACTGCACACCAGCATGTCTGCTGAGAGACATCATTTGTGGGAAGCAATGCAAGCTCCTATTCATCTTTACTCCTTTTCACTGTTGCCCTAATGGAATACAACTAATGATTTTTCCCCATCTTACATTTTTTAATGAATTAAAACCTTGATTCTTTGTAAGAAAAATTAATATTCTCCATGAAATCATGAAGGATTTACCTTATGTACAGTTATGTCCTGAAGAGATGAACTATATCACACTGGAGAAAAGATGCTACAGCTTACTTTTGGTGACATATTTCAATGACTAAATCCCCTCTGAAAATTGTTTCTCATTTGACCTAAGTATTTCACAATATACTTAAGTGTTTCCTTTTACATTGTCTTCAGTGGCAAAGTCTGTATAGAAATGTCCTTGAAATGAGAAAATTAATTTTTTAGTGATTTTTCATTTCCTTCCAACTTTCTTTACTCTAGTCCAACTTTAAAAATATCCTAAATATTCTGAGACGTTATTAACGCTATCCAATGAGGTGATTAGTTACTTCTTGGTTTTCAAAATTATGTGCTATATGAGCTTGCTATTTTTATGTCAATAGGCCTATAGCTTAGAATATTCTATACTTTCCATTTATATGCCTTCTTATAAGGAATATCTATTCATTTATACTGATGAAACTCCTTTTAATGTGTTTTACAAAAAGCACTCCATCAAATTTATACTAACAACAGTCCAAACAAAAAGATCTTCTAAGAACAGAAAAAAAATTCTATGCTGTTAATTCTTTTTAGCTTTCTAAATTTTTCAGGCAGCTAATACTCTTCAGTGGGATTTTCACAGGGTAACATAAACAAGAGATTACTGTTACAGTCAGTCTTCATTCACATAAAAGTCCTTGACTTACTCAGGCCCAGTGGGGTCAGAGTTTTCTTTGGCCAGCCTGGGTCTTTGGCTATGAGTCTGTCATGCTCACACCATAAAATACTGTCAGCACAAGGGATATCCTTTGAAAAACAATGCAAACTGGTTCACTTTTGTGTGTGTGTATCACTGAGGGAAATTCACTACCCAATTCATTAAGGTCCAAGAGTCTAAAGGAGTCTGTCAGGACAAAGAAATGCCCTGCTAATTATCCATTGTGTTGTAATCGTAATCAAGATTTACTAAGAACTTTTTGTTCCAGGTCGAAAGCAAAGAGATTGTACAAAAGACAGTTTCTGCTGACACATTTTTCTGCCAGCCCTATGTCCAAAGCTTCAATAGTTCGACTCTTGTGCCAAAGTCTTCTGATTAATTAGGAAAATCCAACAGCATTTATGAAAACAACTACCCCAATCATTTAGGCACAAGGTAGTGTTTTCCTGTTATATTTCAAGTAAACAAAAGGATATTGGTTGATTGTCAGAGGGGAGTTGATTGTAACCTTTTGACTCTAATTAATGAGCCCGTGTCTTAAGTCCCTTTCATGATTTGGAATTCCAGAGCTATAGCGTACAGAGAAAATAAACATAGGAAAAACAAGAAGAGACCCAGTGAATCACAAGTGACTTCCTTTCTCCAGCTTTAATTTGCTGGTGAGCTATCTCCACAGCTTCTCCTCATCATGCCCAACACGGACAGACTGGGTAATCTCAGTTATCCCTACTTGCAATCTTTCAGTGCAAAAGCTAGCTGTACATATGTTCAAATAGACAAAGGAGAGGAGCAGTGCTGCAGAAGATGTGGATTGTGCCTATGTAGAATTAGAGATAAATTGGTAGAGACTTATGTTTTCAGTTAAAATTTTCACTGAGTAAAATGACTTCCCCACAGGAAAGCTCATGGATACATAACCCTATTCCCCAACTCCCTTACAGGAAAGGAGCTGTTTATTGCCACGGCCCATGCCACCTGCTCAACTATCAAGTGTACATGTGTTCTCCTGGGGAAAACAGGGTGGGGTAGTTACTAGAAACAAGGCTTGGAGCCAACAGTATTCCACATCAACATTTTGGCTGGCTCTTCCAGTGACCTCTGTCTAGTCCCTTCAATAAAGCTAACCACTGCTTATTTAACACTGGAGCCAGATATGTAGTGCCTTGGGAACCATTACACTTCACTGGGATTTCCTTGGCACATTATCCTGGCCATCAACAAATATTTACTAGGCATCTTTTATTAACATGCAACAAAAGAGTCAAAAGGAATATAATGTGCCTGGACTTATATAATGTCCTTCTAAAATCCAAGTTCCTTATAAATGCATCATTTCTTGCACTGTGTCATGCAAAGTGTGGGGTTTTATTTTTCAAGTCATGTATGTAAATTTACATTTATGTACATGATTTATTTCAATTGAATTAGCCCTGTGGTGGCTGGTTATTATATATTGTCTCTGCTGTTTCACATTAACATTACAGATAAACATCCATGACTAAACAGACCACAAAATCGCCCCTCAAAGAAACAGAATCACCCTAACTAAACTAACCCACTCTCCTAGTACATTCTAATTCACACTCACCCAATGAGATGTGGGGCATCTGCTCCGTAGTGTTTTGAGGACTGTACTGTACATATTTATGAAAACAGACTGCCAAATTTCTATCTCATGGAGTGGCTGGTGGGTTTAGTTGGCCTCCTTTCATTTAGTAGAGACTCGGTGGCATAGTTGAACTGTGGACCATAATATCACCAGTCTAATACCACCCCAAGCCTCTCCTGAAAGATGAGGCTTTTTACTCCAGTGCAGCTTTAGTTTCAGAACATCAAAGCCACAGGTCTGTCCTCCCCTGGGTGTCCTCTATGGTTGCTGTGCATCAGAATTGACTCAGTGAGTTTGGAAGTTTGGGGTTTCAATTAGCAGCCAACTGCTTCATCATTGTGCCACCAGGGAGCTTTAAGAACTAGAATGCTAGAATAAACCATTTTATTTATTATTGCTATTAGAACAGAATTTATAAATAGTTCTTGTCCTTGGAACCTTGTATTTATCAAATGGCTGCATAATAGCAAAATATTCTCGATGCCCTCTAATGGGTGACTTCTCCTGGGCACAGGGATACTCCATAAACAGCCCGAGTGGAAGAACATCCCCAGCAGCAGAATTCACTGGCAACAGCCCAACCTGAATGTTTTTGTACTATCCTTGACTTCTAAAGTTGGCAGAGAAAGGGGGAAAATGTTTCAAAAATTAGGGATGTTGAAAGAGTGGGTCTGCAGAACTAAGAGGTGTGGGAAAAGAAATGTTTTTCTTATGCTTTATGTAACATTGGAAATTTTTGAGCTTCACCTGTTTTTAAGAACTTTGGTTTTATTACATGATACATGAAAGATAAACAAATTCAATAATAGTCACAATGAAATATATGCATCCACATATAGACAACAAAAACAAGTCTATTGTTGATGAATTGATTATAATTCATAGATAGCCTATATGCCACATAGAACTGCCCTTTAGAATGAAGCAAACAACCACATCGCTTCCCCATGGTTTATTTAAATCAATTATTTTTCAATTTGCAGTAACCTCTTAACCATTGCATCACCAGTAATACTTGAAATACCATTAGTATCTCATAGAACTATTCATATTAGAAGTAGTTAACCTGTACATAAGTTGTAGCAGGACTTTTAAGGTAGCTGTGGACAGTTAAACTCCGGTGCAGCAAGTTCCTTTAGGTCCATCTACTGCAAAAGTATACTTCAAGATCTATGTTGAAGTTAAGTACTGTCTGGAATAAGATAATAAATATTTGAATATGAGAAAATGCAGTAATAGAATTATTATTCAAATTTATGCGTCAGCCACAATAGTGGTGAAGAAATTTAAGAATTCTACTAAAGCATACATGTGGACTTCTCCAGGTGAAATACAAAAAATAAAATAAAATTCACTACATTTGTGGGAAGAGGTGATGGAAAAGCTCAATTACAACAGCAAAAATCAGGACAGGGCCCTTCTGTGGAAAAGACAATCAATTGTATATATGTAAATTAAGGTTGAGGCTAATGAAAATAAAAACAAGATCATCAAAGTCAAAACATGACCTTGATGCATAAACAAAAATGGTGAAGAAAGCAGATTGTGCCTGGCTATCAAAAGATCTAGCATCTGGGGTCTTAAAGAATTGAAAATAAACAGGCAGCCATCTAGCTCAGAAGCAGCAAAGCCCACACGGAAGCAGCACCCCAGTCTGTGTGATCTCGAGGTATTGATGGGATCAGGTACCAGGCATCAAAGAACAAAAGAATCATATCATCGTGCATAAGGGGGAGTGCATAGTGGGGACCCAAAGCCCATCTGTTGGCAACCGACATTCCCTTACAGAAGAGTTGTGGGGAGGAGATGTGTCAGTCAGTGTAAAAAATAGCACCGATGAAACATGCAACTTTCTTCAAGAAAAAAGTCAAGCCTCAAGTTGAAATATTGCAAGAGTCTATAAGCAAAATATTGAATACTACTAAAAGCATCAAAAGAGATGGTGTATAATCACTGTACCAAAAAGGACTTGTCAACATTCTATCATTTCAAGAGGAAGATTATGATAAGAACTAATGGTACTTAAGGAAGAAGTGCGAGCTGCACTGAAGGCATTAGCCAAAAGCAAGGGTCCAGGAATTGATGGAATGCCAATTGAAATGTCTCAGCAAAACTATGAAGCAGTGGAAGCAATCCTTCATCTATACCAAGATATTTGGAAGACAACTAGTTGGTTGATTGACTGGAGGAGATTCCAGAGAAAGGTGACTCAACAGAATGCTCAAATTATAAAATAACATCATTGATATCAGAGGAAAGTGAATTTTGCTGCATATAACCTAACAGTGGTTTCAACAGTACATTGACTGGCTGGGTTCAGAAGTGGATATGGAACAAGGGATATCACTGTTGATATAAGCGCTTTGCTAAAAGATGTTTACTTGCATTTAACTGACTGTGCAAAGGCATAGTCAAACTATGGATGGTCTTGAGAAGAATGAGAATTTCATACCCTTCATGAAGCATATGTACACGAATCAAGAGGTAGCATCAAACTGAACAAATAAATACTGTATGGTTTAAAATCTGGAAAGGTGTTCCACGGAGTTCTATTTTATCACCATACTGATTAAATCTGTATGTAAAGCAACTAATCAGAGAATTCGGTTTATCTGAGAAGAAAGTCACATCAGGATTGGATGAAGGCCTTCAACTTGCCATATAAAAATGGCCTAATCTTGCTTGCTGCAAGTAAGGAGGACTTGAAACATTTGCAGATGAAGATTAAGGATTGCAGAATTCTGTCTAAATTTAAATGTAATGCAAAGAAAACCAAAATCTTCACCACTGGGGCAATTGATACCATCATGATAAATGGAGAAAATGTTGAGGCTGCCTAGGATTTCATTTTGCTTGGATGCACAATATTCATGGAAGCAGCGGTCAAGAGTCCAAATGGCACACAGCATTGGGCAAATTCAGTGCACACAATCATTTTGACATTTTAAAAAGCCATGGTAAAATTTGATCATTGCAAGAGGAAGACTGAAAAAGAATTGATGCATTTGAATTATGGTTCCTGGTGAAGAATATTGAAGTTATCTTGGACTTCCAAAAGAACAAACAAATCTGTCTTGGAAGCAGTACATCCTGAATGTTCCTACGAGGCAAGGATGAACAGCCTTTGGTCTCATGTATTTTGTTCTCATGCTTTTAGAAGAGACCAGGTCCTGAAGGACAGCATGCCTGGTGAAGTGAAAATGTCAGCAGGTAGGAGGAAGATGCTCAGGGAGCTAGAGTGACACAGTGGTTGCAACAATGGGCTTGAACACAAGAAAGACCAGACAGTGTTTCCTTCTGTTGTACATAAGGTCACTATGAGTTGGACCTAATTCACTGGCACCCAGCAACAATTTCAATAATTACAATAGGGGTTTTGGTTCTCCCTAGTTCTCTGAAGAAGTTTTCTAATAGGAGTTGAGGAAGAAAGGAACATACATGCAGAAGCAGGCAGCAGGAGGTATAATGAGAGAGTCTGTTGCTTGCTAGGTGGTTGTTTATTTATGGCTAGATCATTGGTCTAAGTCCCAGAAAAACTTCAATCGCAAATGTCTTGGATTCAGAGTCTTAGGACAAGAAAGCCATGAGACAAAGCACAGAGATGTAGATGCGAACTGGTCAGAAAGGTTCATGGATGCACGTGATAAGATCTAGGCTATTTGAGAGGGTTCTATGTTTTGCCTTAGGATGTGGTGGGTACAGGTCGGGCTGATAACCTCAAGGCCAGGATTTTGAAGCCGCAAGTGGTCCATTAGGGAGATATAAGATTTTCTGTCCCCTAAATATTTCCAGCCCTGGAAATCCAAATGGGCAGTTCTACTTTGTTCTAAGGTGTCGTTATGGGGCAGAATTGACTTGAGAGCAGTGGGCGTGGTTAAGTTTTACCTTTCTGCTGTCAACTTTACACATGTGATATTACTCTATGATAGGATGTCATCAAGTCTCAACAAGGAATGATAAATGTTGATTCACAGTTTTAATCAGGTATATGCTTATGACGTTCTTATGGTACACTCAAATAACACATATTGAATAGCTATTGTGTAAGCTAATAACATAATTAATAACATAAGTCAATAGAAAAAGAGTCCTTGGGGGGGCATAAACATGTAAGCTCTCAGCTACCCGCCCCCTGCGAAAATTGGCTGTTGGAACCCGCCCAGAAGTATCTCGGATAACTGTCCTGATGATCTGCTTCTAAATAGTGATAGCCTTGAAAATCCTATATAAGAGTCCTACAGTGGCACACACAGGGTCTCTGTGAGCCAGAATTAACTCAGTGATAGCTAATGACAACAGTCAATTGAAGACAGCATAATAAAGATCTCATTTTTCTGTTGTTTATATATTTATTTAGGATTCACTTTATTCTCTAAATAATTTTGGCAGACAAAGTTTAGCAGTATTTTGTTACAATCAGATTAAATTTGCTTGGCATACAATTCTACTACTTACAAGCTATGGGAACTTGAACATAAAGACTACTTTGGATTCCAGATATCCTTTTATTTATTTGATAAATTAAATTAATTTTGTTATTTTTCTTCAGAGAGTCTGTAGTATGAAAAAGGTATATTATAAAAGTTAAAATGATGTACTTAAAAAAATGAAATGAAGTACTTAATAATGAAACATGTTATACAATGTTTGGCATGTAAGTTACAGCTATTAGATAGCTAATAATATGATAAAATTTCCATTATGATTATGCAAATATCAGAACTAGACAAATTTTATGGGCAGACATTTGTTAGAATTCTAAGGCTAAGGAAATCTTGTATATTTTTTATACTCCTAAGTAACAATTTTCCTAATTTGATATGGGTTGTAATCCCCCAAAATATTATTCTTTTTGCTTATAACTTAAGCCCCCAAAGTATCAATAACTTGCTTGAGGGTTCCAAATTGCTAGGCACATTGCCACACATTATCCCATATTCAGATGCCCTGCTGAAATAGTACTGTAAGGAAAATATCAGTCAACAGTTAGCATATAGCTAATGATTTGGATTTGTCCTTGACTGGGCCACATAAAATCAAGTTGTTGATATATAAGTGGCACAAATACCAACTTAGATTGTGAACACTATCTCAGATAAAATAGCAGTATTTAGTTGAGATGGAGATGAAGAAAAAGGTTTTGATTTAAAGCTATATTAAATTTCATTTCCTGGTTACATTTGCTTCAGATTATTTTAGATCATGGAAGCAATGCAGTAGATATTTTGTTTTGATTATTTTAAATTATCAAATGATTATTTGATAATTGAAATGATAATCTCTTGAATTGATTTCTGATACAAACTTCTCTCCTAAACTTGATTTTATGAGGTGTTTTTATATTTGGCATTGCCCTTACTTCTTGACACACAGCATTATGTTACTATTTAAAAATGAGCATGACAGCAGAGATACTAAAATGGAAATATGAGCCAAAATAGAGTTTGGAAGCACTAAGAAGCTGACATCCAAATGTCAATGGGGTCCCTTATTCACATTTCCCCTAAGTCTCACATGATAAAATTTATTCCTTAGGAGTGTACTCCTTGGCTATGCATTGAACTGTTAGCTGAGAGCTCAGCTATTCAAAATCATCAGCCATCTCCTGGGGATAAAAATGAGACTTCACACTTCCATCAAGATACGCAGGCTCAGAAACCCACAGAAGCAGTTCTACTTTGTCCTATAGGGCCATGCAGTAAATGGCAACTTTGACTTGTTTTATTGTCAAGAGACAGTGGCCAGACATACTTCCACACTCCATTTTTCTTAGCCTACTCTGATACTAATTGCTTCTCTCATGACACTCCTCTGTCATGAGAGTACCTACGTGGGTTCCACGTTTCTCTGCAATAGCAACATAGAACTCGCACACAATACTCACAATTTACAGAGGTTACTATGGAAGTTGAGACTACCCCACGTTGGGGTCAGTAATCAGTAAAGATGTAGTCATCGGTGCACAGCAACACTTCTCTTCAACAGGAAACCAGGTCTCTCTCTGGTCTTACAAGTCTCGGCAATGGGATCCCTCCGCTTTGCCTCCCTACACCTGAAAACCCACCTGTCACTCTGTCTCACTGTCTTTGCGCTACTGTTCTTGCTGTTTCTCATAGTCTCTGTTCTATATGATATCTTGGCCTCCACCACTTCAGATCATGATCTGGAACATGCTCTTATGATGATCCTGAGCGCTTTCTTTTTGTTCCTGTTTCAAGAGTAGTTCATGCTTATAGCCAGAGAAGTAGTAAAAACAGATCCATCAGGTGAATGATAGATAAACATTATAGTGTGGCAGGAGAAAAGAAAAATTACAAGTAAGTAAAAATTATATATTTATATATAAATAGGTATATATCTAAATAAATAATGATAAATGTATTTTGATATGAAGGGCCATAGACAAAGTGGAGATCCAAAACCCACCTGTAAGACAATTGGACAGTCCCACACAGAAGAGCCACATGGAAGGGATACTATATCCAGGGTGCAGAATAGCACTTATGAAAGATCACTATCCTTTGGTTCTTTAACACCATCTCCCCTTACTATTATGCTGAGTTTTACTTCATCAATCTTGTTAGAACTGCGTTGGTTCATTTCAATAATTAAGATCTTTCAATACATGAAATTCAAGACAGATTAACCCTTTAGAAAAAGTAATGGGAGGAATAATTCTCTAACTGTATGAGAGGAGGTGAGGTGAAAGGGAACCAATAGCAACGATGACTGTACAACCCTACTCGAAGAAAATGAATAGCAGAATTCTAAGTGAATGGATACATTGAATATAGTAAGATATGACAATAATAATAATGATTATTCTTGTATATAATAGTAAGGGTTCCTGGGGGTAAGAGAGAGAAGGGATAGTGGTAAGCTGATATCAAAGAGTTCAAGGAGAAATAGAATGTTTTGAAAATGATGGTGTCAACAATTACAAATTTATGCTCGGTCTAATTAAATATGAATTCTTATACCTGTAAGAGCTCCCAATTAATTTATTAAAAAACAAATGAAATAAAATAAAAAACAGAACAATCCCCTGTTTTAGTATTAAAAAGACCTGAGTAGAAAAGCCATATTAAGAATTTTCACTTTGCCTGAGCCCAGGTGGCCTAAGTGGTTGAATGCGGGACTGTGGCCCGCAGACTTGGCAGTTCAAATCCAGCAGCAGCTCTCAGGAGCAGCACTGGGTAGCTCCCATGACCACCAGATGCAGTGACCCCCCCACTCCCCCGAAAAAGAATTTTCATTCCATCACAGGGTGCTATTGAATCAGAATAAATTGAATTAACAGTGACTACTTTACCAAGATTGATGTCCCTGTTTCAGGGACTGGTATTTTCTGATAGCATGTCCAAAGAAAGCAAGAGGAAGTCTCACCATCCTTAACTCTAAGGGGCATCATGGCTATATTCCTTCCAAGAGAGATGTGTTTCTTCTTCTAGCAGTCCACACTTTTACCAATAAAGCAACTCAAAAACATCAATTCTTTTCATTTTCCTTATTAATTGTTCAGTTTTCAAATGCATATGAGACCAATGTATGATAGCTTTGATCAGACATACTTTAGTTCCAAAAATAATAACTTTGCTCTGAGACACTTGAAAGAGGTTTGTACAGCATATCTGTCTGATGAAATATTTTCATTAATTTCCTGACTGCTTCTTTTTCATGAAAGTGATTGCAGATTCAAGTAAAGGAAATCCTTGACAATATCACATTTTTCTTTATTTATCAGGAAGCCTCTTGTTTTGCTTGTGAGAATTTTTGTTTTCTTTAAATTGAGTTGAGTTATAATCCTTGCTGAAGAATAGAGTCTTGGATCTTCATCAGCAAGCACTTCAAGCCTTCCTAGATTTCCTCAAGCAAGATTTTGATATCTGCACATCACAGGCTGTTAGTAGGACTTCCTCTTATCCTGATTCCACATTTCTCTTCATATAGTTCAGTTTGGGGGATATTTGTTCAACATACAAATTGAATAAGAAGATTGAAAGAATGCAAGCCCAATACAACCTTTCCTGAGTGTATTTTTATTTATTTATTTAAAATCATTTTATTGGGGGCTCATACAATCCCTAACATAATCCATACATGCATCCATTGTGTCAAACACATTTGTACATTTGCTGCCATCATCATTCTAAAAACATTTTCTTTCTATTTGAGACTTTGGCATTAGCTCTTCATTTTCCCCCTCCTTCAACCTCCTTCCCTCATGAACCCTTGATAATTTATAAATTATTATTTTTTATTCACGCCTTACACTGTCCAATGTCTAACAGACTTCCTCTGAATGACTTATTCTCACTCTATGTGTACATTTCAAGTGAGCACAAGGAAGTGTTCTTGAATTCCCATTCTTCTTAATGCTATCCATAGTTGTGATCTGTACAGCCCATGTACCATCAATAAAATACAAGTAAACATCATTTAGTATTCTCTGCTTTCAGCCAATATCTCTGATGTCAGTGGCAATAACCATTGTTCTGTATCTTCTTCTAAATCTAGTTTATATTTCTGGCAGCTCCCATTGATGTATTGTTGCAGGCATTTAAATATTACCTCCAACAAAATTTTAGTAATTTGTGATATTAAGGATGTTATTCATTAATTTATTCCTTTGGTTGGGTCACCTTTCTTTGGAATGGGTATAAATACACATCTCTTCTAGTTTTTCTGATAGGTAGCTGTCTTCCAATGTTATAGACATGGACAAGTGATTGTGAGAAAAAAATGAAACCTTCTACTTCCCTAAAGATTTAAAGTATCAGAAATCCATAGAGGCACTTCTATTAATCCTGTAGGAACTGACTCAAGAGCAGTCATTCTTTTTTATTGCATCAAGCAGTATCAACTCACTTCCAACAAGAATATTAACAAGTGCTTTAGTCTTGATGACCAATTTTTTCCTAATGGATTCATGTTGGAAAAATAACTCTTAAATTTATGTTGCTCAAATACTTATCTTTCCTGCTAATTAAAAAAGAATTAAGATTAGGGAGATTTTATGGGAATTTTAGATTTACCAAATAAAATTAATAACATTTTAATTCTTAAGTTTCTATTAAGTTTAAATATTCATATTTAATTTTTCTCAGGCTAAATTAAATTTCATGTGATTCCCTCTGATTTACATAATTATTTAATTTGGAGTTGTTGCTTTGTGCGATTGAATCAGAGCAAGTTTGTGCGACAGACTAGAAGTATCTTGAAGGTTTCCTACACAAATTTTTACAGAAATATATTGCCAGATCTTCCTTAATCGACGATATTCAGATATTCATTTTATTCTTCTTCTGAAACCTGAAAGGTTAGAGATTATATCTGTTTGTCAGTTTCACACTCAGGAAATTTACATTCTAAAAAGAGATGAATAAGTGTCAGATTCCTTAAAAATGTATGCAGTGAAATTTTGGCTGGTCATTTTTTGAGAGACCAAGAAAAATGCTATCAGCCATAATGCTAAATTTGGATGTGCAATGTCGTGCCAACGGGTATTTTAGCAAGGCTGATGCTATACTTGGGAATTTGTCAAGAACACAAATAATATTTCATAGCACATTTGGCTGTGTGAAAAGTAGATACAGAATTCATTCTACACCCTAATGATGAGAAATAGCTCACATTTTTAAGTGTATTAGGGTGACTTTTCCAAGTCTGCTCATTTATTTATTTTTCTATGATGTTTGTTAAGAAAGCATCTTAGCATCTTTTATAATGTCTTATCTTAGCTAGCCTTATGAGACTTTATCCACCACATGAATTTAGTTGTGTGCATGCAACTAATAGAAAAAAATGTTTAATTTGGACAGCTGGATGGTCAATATTGCTATTCCAATAGCTGTGTCCTGCTGCAACAAACATATTCTAGAATTGACTATTACTAACCTCACTCTTCTCTTTCTTCTATCACCTCTTATTAATCTTCCAGTCTTTGGTTAAGGCATTGGAAAATATGCACGAAAATGAGTGTGTGATTATATTTGTATTGAAAATACATCAACTGAAGAAGAATCTTTTATTAGTCCTTCAAAATTAAAATTTCAAAGATCAGAAAAAAACATTGGGGCAAAAGATTCTTGTCCAACTTTGACAAAATGTTAGCAGAAAAAGGCATCATGCCCTAAAAAGTTGAAGTGTCAAAACTTTTGGAAATCTGTGCTGTGAAGTGTGCAGACTGAGGCAATTTAAATCACATTACGAGTAAAATTTAAGATCCTTTCCATGCTACCATATGAAAAATGTATGAGTAGTATGGATGTTTATACTTGTTTATCTACAAAGTTTTGTCAACATCTTCTCTGTCAGTTTATTGTATTTATATGTAGCTAGTGTGTTGCTGTGATGTTAAAAGCTCTGTCACTGGCATGTTCAAATACCAGCAAGGGTGTTCAAAGTAAACAAGTTTCAGCAGAGCTTTCAGAACAAGAAGAGACTATGAACAATGAATAACCTAGGCATCTCAGAGGAATTGGCCACGGAAAACCCAATGAGTAGCATTGAAAATTGTCAATTATTGAAAATATAGGAAACAGAAGCAGAACATGTCAGAGATTGTGCCTTCTTTAGGCCAGGAGACATTAAAAATATGACTGAAGAAGATCTGACTTCTCAAAAGAGAGTCTACCATAATGATGGTATTGGAGTAAAGCTTGCAGAATGTAAGCTTCTTGGACATTCATTTGCTGGTGGGGTATGACTCACAATGAGAATAAATAGCTGCAAACATAAATTATGAATTGGAACCTGGAATGTATTAGGCTTGAATCTAGGAACATTTTTTGTCATTAAAAATGAAGTTGTACACATAAGGATCAATATTCTAGGCACAAGTGAGATGAAATGGGCTGGTATTGACCATTTTGAATCAGAAAATCATATGGTTTACTATGCCAGTATTGACACAATCAAAAGGAATGGGATTACATTTCAAGATTTATCTTCTTTTTTTTAAAGAGTTATCTTTCAAATGCAATTCTGTCTGTGATAGGATCATGTCTATATCTATAAAAGGGGATCACTTACAGCAACCATTATTCAAATTATGCACCAACAAATAACACTAGTCATGAAGAAAATGACAAATCTTATTTCAGCCAGAAATTATTAGACATGCAATCAAGATCGATTAATATTTTTTGACTCTTGAATGCTCAAGTTGGAAACAAAGGGGCAGGAACACTAATTGGAAAATAGTGTCTTGATGATAAAAATGGAGCTGGAGTTTGGAACTTCTATTGTGATCCAGATAAGAATGATCTGTAACGGTACCATCTAGTTCTGGTCAAGAAAGTAGAAGCCAAGATTCACATAAACCACAAGCCCCTTGGATGAAATTTTCTCCTTGTGTATTTTATTTTCTTCACTCTTCTGTGTTCTAAATGGGGAGAGATCCTAGGAGGCTGTTAAAGCCCCAGTCACTACTGACCAACAGAACATTGTCTGTTTTAACTGTTAATTGTCCTTGGTGTACCCTATACTATGGTACTAAGCCGTCAAGCCCAGAGGATTGTTGCTAAGGAGTTTTCACAGTTTTACTCACTGTGTGATCTAGTATTTACATGAGCTTACTCGGTACACAAACACTACTCATACATAAATTAATCACCAGCTAGAGATTAGGAGCTCTGATGGTGTGGTGGGTTGAAAATTGGGCTGCTAAGCACAAAGTGAGCAGTTCAAAACCACCAGTCATTCTGCAGGAGAGATGAGGCCGTCTACTGGTAAAGGGTTACTGTCTTGGGAACAAACCCACAGTGACAGTTTTACCCTGTCCTAAAGGGTCACAATAAGTCAGAATTTACTCATGACTGAGAGCTAGAAATAATTGAATGATAATATTTGTTTTTTAATAATCCATGTTGTTATTGTCATTGAAGATAAATACAGTAAACATATACCAATTCACCATTTCTACACGTGCATTTTTATAACAATAATTTCATTTTCAATTTGTGAAAGCACACTCACCCTCTTTTTCTTAATTGTTATACCCACTTAGCATAAACTAACTACCCTCTAAGATTCTTATTCATCCTTGATAGTGACTGCTGTTAGTTTGACTACACAAATATAGTTATTTAAAAGAACTGTTATTTATACAGTTATTTACTTGTTAACCTATTATTTGGTCTACAGAAGATTTTAGGGAATATTTTTGCTTTAAAGTCTAAAGATTATTGGCATATTATACTTTTAAAAATAACATCTTTGAAATAGAGTGTGATTTTTATACTTATAACACATTTTTCTGTTTGGGTTGTACACATTTCAAGTGTTCATTAGTCACTTGTGTCTAGTGACATAATTGTTTCAGACTTTTGTCCAGACCTAATGACACTACATTCTAGATTTTATGATAATTTAAGTGGCATTAAACATTTTAAGATTCTTCTATAGATTATTTGATCAAAACTTTCATTAATAGTAACTAGGTAAATGAGGTCGTTGTTCAAGGATGCAATTAATTATGCATTCTATTTTTCCTCCTGTTTCTATGCTGCTCCAGGAGAATAGAGACCAATTGTAGTATACCTCAGAGGCTTTTGGAACTTGTCTCACACATTCCAGGATGGTAGGCACTAGAAACAGGTGACTAATGAACACTTGAAATGTGAATAATCCAAACTGAAATGTGTAGTAAGTATAAAAGACATAGTTTATTTCAAAGATGCTGTTTTAAAGTATAATATGCCAATGATTTTATACTGATTATAAGCTGAAATGATATTTTGTACATGTGTAATTAAGTAACATTTAAATTTTAATTCTAGTTGTCTTTAAGATGTGGCTATTAGAAATTTTAAATAACAATATTATTCTCATAATTTCAACTTAACAGAAAGGGCAACTTTGTTTAGGCAGATGGTGGTGGGTTATTATCCTGTCCATTCCATTTATGTGTCAATAGCATTCTGTGATTTCTTAAAAGTAAATTTAAATATATTTAAAATAAAATACAATGCCATGAATTGAAATACATTTAATTAAATGTATAAGGTAGTAGAGATTGATAAGTAACCACTTTATACCAAGGGTGTGAAGTGAGAGGACAGTAGGAGCATAGACACCTAAAGGCACTCAGTGTTAAGTCATTCTATATAAACATCTTTTCTGGGAATTAAACACTAATTTTTAGATGAGTACAGATACTAAAAAAAGTTTCAGTATGAGGAAAGCATTTAAAGCAAAACTAGTGTATGATAAACATAAACAATGACAAGGAGCTGTCAATCCAGGTCCTGTAATAGATTGCTCTGAAATCCGAGGAGGATTTCATGGAGTACATCTATAGTGCATTCATTTTCTCACTGAAACAAGTAGGAGTTTTAAAAAGTGCTAACAACTATAAAATTTTATGGATATTAAGTCTATTTAAATTCATCATTGCCCATAAATGAAATAGCTTAGTTAATGTTTTCCGCATATTTTCTGTCATTGGTACTTTGAAATTAAGCTGATTTCATGGTACTTTGAGCATGAAAGAGACGCAATTTTTCTAAAAATTTCTTACTCTAGTCTCTATCTGACTATGTGTATTTTCACTTGATAGTTAATGAATATTAACTAAAATAGCATGCCCGATAACAATACAATTGCTAAGCACAGAAAAGCCCAGCTGTGTTTTGGTTTCATCGAACATTTAAAGCAACTATTCAAACATTATGTGTAAGATAAAATATCAAATGTATTTTTCCATTGAGTTTTAAATTCATGTACATTTGATAAGAAATGTAATTCATACGTTTCTGATTTCTTTTTTATGAACTCATCCCCATTTTTGTTAGATATGAATTACAAAATGCTCAGGACACAGGTTAAGATGGTTAGCGATGCTTTGTTTTTATTGTTAATCAGGGTTTTTCCTCCCTTTCTCTAACAGAACATAACCTTTGAGAAACAAATACAATTTCTAACCATTTATCTTCAATCTCAAAACTTGTAGTATTTTAGTGTCACTAAGTAGGTCTAATATAAAGTGTTTCCTAATTATTTTTTAAAATGGAATCTAAGCTTTCTATAACTTATAAGAATATTGTTGGTGTTGTTATTAGGTGTGATGCAGTTGGCCCTGTTTCATAGCAATCCTATATAGAATAAAATATTGTCTGGCATTATGCTTACTGTTATGGCTATGTTTGAGATTATTATTGCAGTTACTGTGCCAACCCATCTCCATCTCTTTCTACTGCTGTCTGCTTTATCAAGTGTGATAAACTTATTCATGGACTGGTTTCTCCTGCTAAAAGGTGCAAAACACTGGAGACAATGCTTCATGCTTATCATTTTTCATGAGCGTTCTTGCAGTGCTATCACAGTTGTAATAGTACACCAACAGGGAGTGAGGCTGGATTCAGAAGCTGTATGTGCATATGTATTTCTATATGTGAAAAGAGTTATCATTGCCAATGTCAGATGGATTGTGGATGACAGCAAAGAATACCAACTGTGTAGCCCATAGCAAACTACTGATAGTTTTGAAAAGAAAAAGAATTACAGAACACATCATTGTGTTTATATGGAACTAGTACATGAATCAAGAAGCAACTGTTTGAACAGAATAAGGGAAAACAACATGGTTTAAAATCAGGATCAGTTGTATCCCCTCAACACACTTATTAACACACTTATTCAATCTGTAGGCGGAGTGAATAACCAGGGAAGCTGGATTATATAAAGAAGAAAGCTGGGGGGAGGTAGGGTAAGAAAGCTTCATTAACATTAGGGGAAGACTTAAAAACAACATTGGATATATAGGTAATATAGCCTTTCTTGATGAAAATGAGGAGCACTTGAAGCACTTGCTGATGAAAATCAAATATTGCAGCCTGCTATATAGATTGCAGCTTAATGTAAAGAAAACAAAAATCCCCTTAACTGCTTGCCTTCTATATATATGATGTTTTTAATGTCATCTCACAGTTCAGCTAGCCTTTTGTTATTAGTGTTCAATGAGTCAAATCTCTTCTAATGATTTTCTTGAAATTTGGATTGGTTATTGTGAGGTCCAATTTTGGTTCTTCTGGATTGTTTTCATTTTTTGCCAACTTCAACCCGAACTCAAATATGAAAAAATGACAGTCTGGTGTAGTCAAACCCTAAACACATTTATAGCTGCTGATACTGAGTTTCTCCATAATCTCTCACAAGAGATGTAGTCAATTTGATTTCTGTGTATTTCATCTAGAGAAGGTCATTTGGGGTTATTGTGAAAAGGGTATTTGCTACGAAGAAGTTAGTCTTGCAAATTCTATCATTTGATCTACAGCTTTGCTTTTATTACCAAGACCACTAATGGTTGTCCCTTTTTGTCTCCAACTTTTGCATTCCAATTGCCTTTAACTCTCAATGCATCTGGACTGCATGTGTGATCAATTTCAGACTGAAGGATTTGGTAGAATCCTTCAATTTCTGTACCACTAGCTTTAGTGATTGGTGCATAAATTTGAATATAATTGAATCAATGGATTTTCCAGTATTTGGATAGATAGTATCCTATCACAGAGCAGCATTGTACTTCAAGTTAGATCTTCAAATGTCCTTTTGGGGAATGAATGCAACGCCAGTCTTCTTGAGTGTGTTCCTCCCAGCATAGTCAATCATATGATTTTTCTGTTTCAATACCAGCCCATTTCAGCTCACTAATGCCTACAGTTTCAACATCTATATGTTCCATTTCATATTTAAAGACTTCCAGTGGTCTTACATTCATATTTCATATGTTTCAAGTTCTAATTATTAATTGATATTTGCAGCTCTGTCCTCTTATTTTGAGTAGGACCCAATAAGCAAATGAAAATCCTGAAGGCCTTACCATTTGAGTAATTATGGTCAATTTGTTCCATTATGGTAGCCTATTCTTCCCTAATAGCCTGTTCTTTATCTGGAAGCTCTGCTGAAATCTCTTTCCCTTGTATGACCTTCCTGGTTTGAAATGCCAGTTACACAGCTGTCAGAACCACCACAACACAGAAGCCAAAACAATATGACAAACTGGCAGATAGGTGGTGGGATATTATATACAATATATAAATATGCATAATATAAATCTGTTGACATTGGATCATGGTGTCTCAAAATCAATTTTGAATTCTGTATCACACTATGAACATGAGAGTAGAACAGTATACCATAGACATTTTAATGTCTGTGGTGTGTGTGTGTATTAATAGATCATCAGGTATTCCAGGATGCCTCTGAGTAGGCTTAAATGTTCTACCTTTCATTAAGCACATTAACCTTTGGTACCTCACAATGATTCAGTGTAACTTGGGAACATAAATTACTGTATATAATTGTGTAAATGCTGAGTTGTTTTTTTTTAATGTGCCCTAGGCATGAAACAGCTCTGGCCACAGTCCAGGCATTAAGCTAGGATGAACAAAGGACTTCAAGTTACCTCTGCCCCTGACTGATATAAGAGCTCCACCACCAATCAGATGTCTATTAATAGCCAGGCGATTAAGCTGAGTTTTTCAGCACATGTTAGTGCAGTTTTTGTGGTAAAATTTGGTGTGTTAGCTGATATTCAAGTCGGCATATACTCAAGTAATATATGGTATATCTTTCATATATCAGAGAACAATGTTATACAATATAGTAAAAATATGCAATATTATATATAAACCTTATAAGAAATACACATATCGGTATGATACGCACCCGCTTGTCTGACAGTTTTGTCACAATGTTGTGACTTGTATGTTGTTGTGATGCTGAATGTTATATAACTTGTATTTCAGATACCCAAGGTAAACCAGTTTCAGCTAAACTTACGGACTAAGAACAGACTGGGACGAAAGAATAGGTCACTCAAATCTGAGGGAATGGCTACTGGAAACCTTAAGGACAGCAGTAGAACATTCTGCGGGCTAGTGCTATAGGATAAACCTCTCAGGTTGGAGGATTCTCAAAATATGTTAACATATGGGAGCAGTGAAAAAGAAAGATCAAGGACCAGTTGCATTAATAGAGTTACTGCAACGTGGGTTCAAGGATACAAAACCTATGAGGTTGAAACAGGACTAGGCAGTGTTAGCTTCTCTTGCACATAGGCTCGTTATGAGTTGGAACAGACTTGACTGTCCCTAACAGTAACAATCACAGCCATTTCTTAGACTATATCTACCTTCTCTCCACCTCACTTGTTATTTGTCATGATCCTATTAACTTGGTTTTCTAGTGTAAAATATAAGAATCTAAATTAAAAGTTTTTCTCTATGATTTCATGATTCAAGATTTTAATTCTTTTGGTTAATTATTAGAAAGCAAGCCTTATTCTTTTAACTGGGCCTGGACTCTCCTGTGTGATCAGGGAACCTAACAGATTTTAAAAGATATTTGTGTAAGTATTTGTCAAATATGTTTCTAGTGATGTAGGAAGTACTGGAGATACAATGGTGAATCTATTCACTGAGAGACATCTCTCCTTCCCTCTTGGAGCTTGTGTACAATGAAGGAAACATGACTAATTTAAATGAAACAAAGCTCCCTGCAATTCTGACTCACAGAGGCCCTATGGGGCAGGATAGAACTGCCTTGTGGGTTTCTGAGAGTAAAAAGTCTCATCTTTATCCTATGAAGCAGCTGTTGTTTTCAGACTGCTGACCTTGTGGTTGGCAGGCCAACACATAACTAGTGTGCCATTAGGTTTCCCTACATCACTAATTATTCAATGAAAACTTTGATTAGTGCTACAAAGGTGAATGATAAACATATAAAGGAAAAGCTAAATCATGGGAACCTTGGAGGTTTACATGTTGGGCTGCTGATTACAGGGTCAGCAGTTCAAAAACTTGAGCCAAATCATGAGAGAAAGATGAGACTTTCTATTCCAGTCAAAAGTTAGTATCAGAAAACTAGAAGGGCAGTTCCACTCTATCCCATATGGGTGCTATGGATCAGAATAGACACATTGGCAGTGAACGTGTTGTGGTTGGGGTCCAATAATGTACAAGAAATAAGAAAGTCGTACATAAACATTGATCTGACATTTGAACTAGCCAACAAGAATGCCATATTGAAAGTTTTCCAGGTGAGATGCATTTAAATGAGAAGGCTATGGTGCTTCCTGAGTGAGAGAAAGCATAATTGACAGTGGTATAGAGGAAGATTTCTTAATTCATGTTTGTTAAATATTTCATATTTTGTGTCACTGGTATTTCCATATATTAGGATTGATAAGGGCTTTTTTGGTAAAATACATGAGTATAACTATCATTCTGCATTAGCAGGTGACAAGCTTTCATGAAATTCATAAGTCAATCAGAAGATAATAGGGATTACCACATATTACCACATTAACCCATTATCTGGAAGTAACCCATGTTCTTTTAGATCCCTTTCATGTTCTTATTTTTATTAGAGAGATGAAAGTAAATCTTTAATTATAGGATATTTCAAAAATGAGATAATATAGAATACTACAAACTACTGTAATTGTTAATATTATTTTAAACAGAATGTGATATATTATTTCATTCAGAAAACTTCTCAAAGAAATTTCTGAAGGGTCATATTCAAGATGTAGAATCATGTTCTATTTGCAAATGACAAAAGTCTATGCACACATGTATACATATGTTTATGCAATCTGAAATCATGTTTTAAAATGAGATGTTATTATTCCACTGATTGGCTATGTTAAAAATTTTATATTCTTTAGATCAAGTCATGTTTCTTCAACAAATTTAAAAACAACAATTATGCAACACAAAGGATAAGATTACAGAGGTGGAATTGCCACAAGGATCCTAGAGTAGTCCAATGTGTTTTTCCAAATGTGCTATTTCATGTCCCTCTCTTCATTGCATGCCTATTTTTAGACTCTTAGTGACAAGAAGTTTTATCTATATAACTGTTGTAAGAGCTTAGTTTGCCCTTTATTGAATGTCATGAAAAAATTTGTAAAGTTTATATATAAATAATGTCTGAAACATGTGCATCTGTTTTTGCCTTGTTTCGTGTTGAAGAGCACAAAATAAGAAATTTTTTGTGAGGGACTTCCAGGAACATGGCAACTTCTGGGAACATGAGGAACATACACAAGAGAGACTACACAGAAATCATCCAAAGAAAGTTACTAAGAGGAAAATTCAACACTATCATATCAGAGGAGGAGTATCATAAAGATAAGTAGACATGGATCCATAAGGTTTTCAGGGACTGGGGGCTTTTGGCTTACCACAGTGGAGGTCAGATACAGTTTGACCTTAGCTTGACCTTATCTGTGTCACTGCCTCGTCAAGAGCCAGGATCATTTGGAACCGATGCAGGAGCATTATCGCAACACAGCCACAGCTTGCTGTCTTCTTGGGACAGGGATTAAACACTTACAGCACCACAGTCAGGGATGAAGACTAAGCTATATTGTCAATTTTGTTCCCATCTCTTCTCTCTATACCCCCACACTCTCAGCAGACTTAATTTTGTTTTTTTCCCCCTCTTTCCTTCTTCCATTTTCCCTCACATGCCACTGCCAACCTCCAGACCACTTACCTTATCCTAGGGCATTTACACCTGATCTCTACCTGACTGGAAGAACTCCACCCTGTGCAGTTTAGCCTAAGCCTGGGGAAAGTCCACCCACCCTCTTCCAGGGGATATTCTGCCTAACTTCTACCGGAAGAATACCTGTCTCAGTGGATGGGGGAATTCCTAGCTACCCAACATGGCTGAGGGAACGTCCTCCTGTCTGGCCTAGTGCCTCACACAGTCTAAGGCAGATCTCCCAAACTCAGTAAAGTTTCACACTTCTGTAGGAAACTCTATCCAACATCTACAGTGATCTACCTGAACAGGGAATTTCCACCTACCATTCAAGGTGCTCTACACCAAAGCAGGCAATCCACCAGCCTTCTGTGGTATCCCCTTACATGGGGCAATCCCACATATCCTTGTAGTACTCCAAGCTGCCATGAGTCACACTATCACAGTTTTTTGTGAGATCACCCAATACAGCACAATCCTTCTGGGTCCACAACAAACCAGCTACTGTTTCCTGAAAGGACCATCTAAGTTGTCCTCCAAATAACAGAATAAGGGTTGACTAGGGGACTAGTGAAGCTACAGGAAGATAAAGTGGCAGAACAATTCCATAGTGAAATTAGTTGCCGGCTGTCCAAAAAAGCATTGCTGTAAGTCTCCCAGAGAAAGCCAGTGTTCTTCGACTCTCAGGAAAATAGCACCTGGCTCCTCCAAAAAAAATGCAGAGCAAACAGCAATCAGTCTCAATGACCTCAATGAAAAAAAAAACACGAGAAACAAAAGGCAAAGGCAAAAGATGTCCTGAAACTAATGATGTGCAAAGAAGACACAGACATTGATTTGTCACAGAAAGATATTTTCAGAATGCTGCTTGGAATCATACAGACTATGAGGGAAACAAAGAAAAAGGATGAAATGATAGAGGAGATAAAGTTCATACACCAAAGGGAAATATAAGAGCTTAGGGACAAGATAACAAAAACCAAGAGCAGACCCACAAACATTGTGAATTGACAGGGTGAAACAGAAAACCACACCAGTGATCTAAAGGATAGCCAAGCAGATTGTAACAACTTGAACAAAAACTAATAAGATCTTCAAGAAGCTGAAGAAAATCTAAGAGCTATGTCTGCTGCTATGAAGAACAATATCAGAATAATTGGGATATCAGAAGATACAACAAAGAAGTCATCTGCAACAATAATGAGAGGATTCTGGGATGAAAGCTTCCCCTGCTTAATGAATGAAAACTAGGAAACCATTCAGGAGGCTTAAAGAACACAAACTAGACTAACTTGCAAGAAGAAGTCACCAAGACACATGATAGTTAAATTATATAACTTTGAGGCAAAGGATAAATCATGAGAGCAGCTACAGGAAAACAAGCAATCACATATAAAGATCTCCAAATAAGAATATGCTCAGAATTATCAGCAAACATTATGAAGAAGTTGAGAGAGTTGAACATATTCCCAAAACTGAAGGAAAATAGCGCAAACCCCAAATACTCTACCCAGGCAAATTATCTATGAAGATACATGGAGAAGTAAAAGTCTTCCCAGACTAGGAAAAACTCAAAGAATATCTTAGAAGAAACCCAGAGATACAAAAGATCCTTGCCGATCCAGTATGGGCAGAAAAACAATATTCACCATGCATAAATAAGAGATGGCCACATAGGGCAAAAAAGTGAAATAAGCCCACAGGATAGCACTGGCTTAAGAGTAGACGGAAGTCAAGAATGATACACACATATGTAATATACTGATAAAAAATGGAGATAGGAAAAAACCAACACTATAGGCATTACAGAATCCACAAATGAATGTAATAACATTGAATGTTAATGGACTAACTCAGGTATTAAAAGATAGGCTAGCAGACTGGCTTAAAAAAAATAACCCGTCAATCTGCTGCCTTTGAAGACACATCTCAAGACTATAGACAAAAACAGTTTGAGAATCAAAGGCTGGAGAAAGGCATACAACCCAAACACCAGTTTAAAAAAATAGAGGAACAGTAGACAAAGAACCACAAGAATTTAAAACATATCTGAGACCGAAAATGAGAGGCTTGCTGAGTGCATCAACCAAGCACTCTAAAAAATGAAAAAAAGAAATCAAAGCCTCAACAAGTATAGTGGTTGACTTCCATACACCACTCTCTGAAAAGATAGATCACAGGGAAGGAAGCTCAAGAAGGAGGGTAGAGTTCTACATAATACTATTAGACAATACGACCTGATAGTTATTTACAGAGCTTTTCTTCCAAATACAAATAAATTCACATTATTTTCTAGCCCATGTGGCACATATTCAAAGATAAACTGTATTTTGGAGTATAAGGTGAATCTACATAAATTTAAGCACATTGATATCTTACAGACCTCTGTCTCTGTAGACTGTCATAGGTTGAAATCAACAAAAGGAAGATTGATAAAACAAGAATGAATAATTAGAGGATGAATAATAGTCTATCACAAAAGGATTGCATACTGTCCCAGATCAGAGGTGAAATTAGGAAATTCCTAGAAACCAACGAGAATGAAAACACAATATACCAAAACTTATGGGACACAGAGAAGGAATTATCAGATGAAGTTTTATAGCACTACATGCACACCTGAAAGAGAAAGAGTTTCTCAAAACTGATATGCGAGCACAAAATTTACATCACCTAGAGCAGAGTTAGCAGGACAATCTGACTAATAGGAAAAGAAAAAGAAATAAAAAATGAGGGATGAGATTAATAAAACTATGAAAAAAATGTTGCTAAAAGTTGGTTTTTTGAAAGAATAAACAAAATCAAGAGACTGCTGCCAAACATAACCAAAGAAGAAAGGAGGGAACGAGTTTCAATAGCAAGAATGAGGAGAGATGGAGGAGACATTGCAAAAGAGTCTAATTGAATTGAAAAGATACTCAAACAGTACTACAAAGGACTGTACTCCAATGAATTCAACAACTTAGGAGACAACGATGTATTCTTGGCAATACAATCCCTCCCCTAGACTTTTCCACATGGATGTCAAGGATTTCAACAGACCCATAGCAATAGAAGAAATAGACAAGGTTATCAAGGGATTACCAACAAAAAAATCTTCTGGACCAGATGGCTTCACAGAATTCTACCAAGCATTCAGAGAAGAACTGGCAACAATCCTATACAAACTCTGTCAGAACATAGGGGAAAAATGGCAAACTCCTGAACTTCAATGAATTTAATATAGCTCTTACACTGAAATCAGGAAAATATCCCACAAGAATTGAGAACAACAGACCAAAGTCCCAATGAACTTTGATGCAAAAATCCTTAACAAAATAATAACCAATAGAATGGAAAAGTATGTAAAATAAATAATTCACAATGACCAGGTGGGATTCATACCAAGGATGCAAGGATGGTTCAACATATGAAAGATCTTTAATACTCTTTGCCACAATGACATGAAAAACTATAAGAATCACATGGTGATATTGATAGATGCAGAAAAAGCATTCAACAACATCCAACACCAATTCCTATTTAAGAAGACAGAAATGGAAGGAAAATTCCTCAACACAATATAAGCTATATATGAAAAACCAACAGCCACATGGGAGGAACTGGAGGGAATTATGCTAAGTGAAGTAAGCCAAACAAAATGGACAAGCACAGCATGAGTCTGCTGAGGTAAGCTTGAAAGAAATCCAAAAAGGATGCAGGGGAAAAGCTACTGTTTGCAAACTTTCCTGGGGTGAGATCCAGGTAGTATGGCAGGGGCCAGACCAAATCCAGGGATACGTGTTGTTGCAAACTAAAAAGGACCAGGAGGAAAGGAAAGAAGGAAAAAATAGAAATGGGTAGCAGGGAAACAGCACACTAACCCACCGGAGAGGAGGGTATTGTGTATATCTCCACAGGGAAAGAGGGAGTAGACTTCATCCTGGTGCTCCAAGATGTGAATGCAACATACCATCATGAAGTCGGGACCCAGTAGAAAGGTTTGAGGGGCCAGTCCCAATCCCAACTACATGGGAAGCTGCCCCTCCCCCCAGAAGAATTTATTTCAGAGGGTAGCACTGAAGCTGCACCTTAGGGCGAGGGCCAGGTCTGATCAGAGCACAAGGAAGCAAAGGACAGTAGGAAGAGAGAGTGGAGCACATCCTGGCCCACCAAGCCTTGAGGCTGATATCTTTACTCAGAGCAGCCAATGTGCAGATAGGACTAAATGGGCAGCCCCACTATAAGAGACAACATCCCTCACTGACCCATCGACTTAGGAGGAACAACACTGGAGACCCAGTGTGAGAAATGCGCCCAATCTTACCACACCACACTGAGGCAAAACACTGAGCGAGTGCAACAGAACAGCAAAGGGAGCGGAGCAAGGAAGTCCTGAGGGGGTACCCAAAAAAGACGTTGGAACCAGGGCATAACATCCCATTACACTTGACTGAAAACATTCCTAAAGGCCAGCAAACAGTCATTGAGCTATTTACAGACTTCTTTTTTGTTATTGGTTTTGTTGTTATTGTTTTTTTCTTTTCTTTTCTTGCTCTATTCTGCTCTGTCTTGTTTTTGTGCATATTATTATCTCTGCAGGTTTAGCTAGATAAGGTAGGCTGGATAAACAATCTGAAGGAGAAGACAACAGAATCATCAATTCTGGGGCTACATAGGAGAGGGGCGATGGGGGAAAGGTAGTGGTGTTAACAAATCCATGGACAAGGGAAAAACAGGTGATCCAAAATCAGTGGTGAGGTGGGTGTAAGAAGCCTGACAGGGCTTGACAAGGATAATGTAACAGAGAGGAATTACTGAAGGCTGAGCATGATAATGGGACAAGAGGGAAGTAAAAGGATATACTAGAAATAATTAGGAGGCCAAGGGCAGTTATAGAGGTCTAAATACAAGCATGTACATATGTAAATATATTTATATCTGAGGATCAGGAAATAGATTCATGTGCATATATTTATAGGTTTAGTATTAAGGTAGCAGATGGACATTGGACCTCCACTCAAGTACTCTTTGCAATGCAAGAATACTTTGTTCTATTAAGCTGGCATTCCATTATTCTCACATTCCCAACATGATCGCTGATGACAAATGTGTGCATAAGCAAATATGGTGAAGAAAGCTGATAGTGCCTGTCTATCAAAAGATACAACATCTGGGGTGTTAAAGGCTTGAAAATAAACAAATAACCTTATAGCTCAGAAGCCACAAGTCCACATGTAAAAAGCACACCAGTCCGTGTCATCACTAGGAGTTGAAGGGCTCAAGAATCAGGCATCAAGGAACCAAAAATCATATCAATGTGAATGAAGGGGAGTGCACACTGGGAATGTCCATCTGTAGGCAATTGAACATTCTCTTACAGATTCCCAGGTAGGAGAGAAGCCAATCAGAGTATAGTTTAACAATGATGAAACATGCAACTTTCTTCTAGTCATTAAATGCTTCTTCACTCCAACTGTCATGATCCCAAGTCTACTTTACAAATCTGGCTAGACCAGAGGATGCACATTGGTACAGATACGAACTGCAAAGACAGGGACTCAGGACAGATGATCCCTTAAGGACCAGTGGTGAGACAGGCGATACTGGTAGAGAGGAGGGTAGGTGTGGTAGGATGGGGGAATCAATGACAAGGATCTGCATATAGCCTCTTCTCTTGGGGATGGACAACTGAAATGGGAAAAGGGAGATGTCTAACAGTGTAAGATTGGGTGAAGGGAGATGTCAGACAGTGTAAGATATGATGTAATAATAATAATTTATAAATTATCAAGAGTTCGTGGGGGGGAGAGGGAGGGAAAAAATGAGGAGCTGATAGCAAGGGCTCAAGTAAAAAGCAAATGTTTTGAGATTGATCATGGCAAGAAATGTACAATGTGCTGCACACAATGTATGTATGTATGGATTGTGTTAAGACTCATATGAGTCCCCTGGGATGAGCCTTGGTGGCATAGTGGTTCATGGCAGGACTGCAGCCCACTGGCTTGGCGGTTCAAATCCAGCAGCAATAAGGCTGAGTAGTTCCACGACCACCAGAGGCAGTGATGCCTCCCAAACAAACAAACAAAACCAAATAGAATTGTATGAGCCCCCAATAAAATGGCTTTTAAAAAGAAAGTTTTGTTAGTCTTTACACCTTTTTATACAAGATTCACTTAGAGATTGTCAATAGACTCCCAGAATAGTGGGCATTTAGCAGACATTTATGCTGTCTGCTTAGCGTTTCCCTTAATTCTTTTGGACATATTATTCTTTGTTCAGAATATTTCCACAGACATGCCTTGTAAGCTTTTCCTAAACTTAAAGAATAAACAGATAGTGAATTGTGTTAAGTGGTGAACAGATGTCATAGTTCTATGTTTCATACTTATCACCAGACTGTAAAGTCTTCGTTTCTTTCAGAAAACTTTTGGAATCTGAGTTCTGGTTTTAAGTGATCTTTTACTGACAGGCATACGAAGTTTATGTACAAATGTAAAGTATGTCTTGTGGTTCTCCTGTCAAAAATAAACTGACTGTTCAGGGATATGATCATTTTCTAATTCTGTCACCATCTGGATCCATTTATTGTATACATAATAGAATATGTAATACTGTTCAATTTGACATCTCTATTTTAAATTACCAATCTTCTTCAGGATAAATGCCCTAAACAAATCAATTGTCTAGTCCCGGCAACCTCTAGGATTTGAATTTCGGGAAAATGTCCATAATAGGTGAAATGTGTTTTCATTTCTTGATTTTGTAATGCAAATTCTTCACAATTCTTTGACCAACATTCACAAAAGATTGAGCAATAAATTGTCCCTTTAATTGCCCTAAGAACAATCTGAATCTTTTCCCATCCACCTGAGCTCAGCCATGTGAAGGACTAAGCCACATAGGAAATCATCTGACACAAAGACCACCCACACTAATTTTTTGTGTTTTTTTAGAAATCGGTATTTTCCTGTGAGTTTTTGGTTTTCAGTTTGGAACTGCCCAACCACATAGAGAGGGAAGCTGAAAATTAACCGTGCTTATAAATCTACCAGGAAAGACAATTTTGTTGAAACACATGGTGATGGGTGCTGCCCTATTCAATACATGTTCAGAATCATTCTGGACTTTTGAAAAGTGATTCCAAATACATCTTAAAATAAAACTTAATGAAATAGGCTGTGCTATCTTTGCTTTAGGTAGACACCATCATTTTTTTTCCTTCTTTTTTGGGGAGGGGGCATCACTGCCCTCTGGTGGGAGGAGGAGACCCAGCCTTGCTCCTAGAAAGCTGCTGCTGGATTTGAACCACCAGCCCAGTGGGCCGCAGTCCTGCACACAACTACTATGCCACCGGTTTTCTTCCTTCTTAAAGAGTTAATGTGAGAAGAGTCAAGTTGGTGTCCAGGTAGAATCATCTGCCCCACACTTCTGTTGTCAGAGCAGAAGATCAAGATGTAAGAAAACCAACAATGGGAGGCTGAGTGCTAAAAATAGATTTGGTGTACTAGGTTCTGGCTCAGTTCTCCCCAAGTGATTTTCACAAAGCAATTCAAGAACTCTCTGAATCATTCTACATTCACTGCATCTGCTCAAGGTCTCTAGTAACTACTCATCAGGTCCAGCAGGATGCGTCCGCCACCCCTTCCTGTGCCCAAGATATGAGACCTGCAGTGAGCAGTAATTTCCCCAGGCTGCTGTCTAAAAGCTGCTATAATCCTGGTAGGCACTAGATATCACCCCAGTTAGTTCCCATCTCTGCTATCTGCCCTGTTCCTTCCGTTCAGGTCTTTGCAGTTCCCCTCCTAACCAGAAATAGAGTGACTGCATAAGCCATCTCATTTTCTTCTCTCTCCAGATCCTTGCCTGCTAGCATGGTAATGATAGATAATTAGACAATAATTTATTTATTAAATCTTTTTATTGGAGACCGAGGCAACTCATTCCAATCCACATACACTTCCTTTGCGTCAAGCACTTTTATAAATTTGTTTTCGTCATCATTCTCAAAAGACTTGCTTTCTGCTTGAGCACCCTAATATCCGCTCCTCAGTTTTCCACTCCCTTTCCCTCCTTCCCCATGAATCCTTATTAATTTATAAATTATTATTATTTTGTCACATCTTACACCATCCAATATCTCCCTTTACCCACTTCTCTACTGTCCATCACCGCAGGGAGGAGATTGTATGTAAATCCCTGCAATCAGTTCTCCCTTTCTATCCCACCTTCCCTCCACCCTCCCATTGTGGCTCTTCTCACTGTTGGTCCTGAAGGGTTTTTCTTTCTTGGATTCTCTCTGTTTCTACTTCCTCTCTGTACCAGTGTACATCCTCTGGTCCAGCCAGATTTGTAAGGTAGAATTGAAATCATGATAGTGGGGGAGGGTTGGAAGGAAGCATTTTAGAACTACTAGAGAAATATTGTATGTGTCATCATTGCTATGCTGCACCTTGACAGGCTCATTCCCTTTCTGAGAGTCTTCTGTGAGGGAATATCCATTTGCCTACAGATGGGCTTTGGGTCCCCACTCTGCTTTCCCACTCATTTACGATAATATGCTTTTTTGTTCTTTGATTGCTGATCCCCTAAACACCTGGTCATCACCCAGCCTGCTATGCTTCTTCCGTATGGGTTTTGTTGCTACTCAGGTAGATGGGATTTGTTGCTTCTAAGCTAGATGGCTGCTTGTTTATCTTCAAGCCTTTAAGCCCCCAGACTTTTTATCCCTTGATAGCCAGGCACCATCAACTTTCTTTGCCACTATTGCTTATTCACCTGCTTTCTATAATGATCATTTCAGGACAGGCAGGTGTGCTTCTTCCATGTGGGCTTTGCTCTTTCTCAGGATAGATGGCCACTTGTTTATCTTTAAAGACCCCAAGCACTATATCTATTGATAGCCAGGCACAACCAGCTTTCTTCACCACATTTGCTTTTGCACTCGCTTTGTCTTCAGTGATTGTGTTGCGAAGGTGAGCAGCTCAGACTGCTGAATTATTAGAACAAAGTGTTCTTGTATGAAGAATACTTGAGAAGGGGCCCACTGATCATGTTTTCCCTTAATAATAAACCTATAAATATATGTGCACAGATTTCTTTCCCCATCGTCACATATAAATACATTTACAAGTGCATATGCTTGTGTTTAGATCTCACCCTTTCTCTCCTAGTTCTTTCCTCTCTCTTTTTACTTTCCTTTTGTCCAACTAGCATGTTCAGCCTTCATTTGCTTTTCAGGAATTCCTCTTGGCTACACTGTTCTTGACCAGCCCTGTCAGACCTCCAACCTCCTCATCACCATTGATTTTTGGCCACTTGTTGCTTCCTTGTCCCTGGGTTTGTTAACACCCACTCCCTTCCCCCTGTCTCCCCCTCTCCCATGTCCCCCTAGTACTGTCATCTGTAGTTCTCTTTTCTGATTTCTTTATCCCACCAATCGCTTCCAGATACACATGTAATGATAATAAAATACACCAACACAAGACAATAGACACTAACACAACAGCTACAAGAAAAACAACATAAAGGCAACAACCACAAGAAACCCTATAAATAGTTCAAGGTCTATTTGTTTTCCTTTATAAATGCTTTTAAGTTGAGTCTGATGGGGCACCTCGCCCAGACCCCAAAATCTATTTTTGGTATTCATTGAGGAATTCATTGCTCTGTTCCCCTTGCTGCTCTGTTGTATGCCCCCAGTGTCTGACTTCAGCATGCTGAGCTCAGTGCAGGCACAATTCCTGCCCTATGTCTCCAGTGCTATCCCTAGTGGTGTTTTGGGTCAGTGAGGAATGTTGTGGGGCTGGCCCTATGGTTCTCTCTGTGCTTTGGATGCTCTGAGCAGAAATATTGTCCTCAGGAGTTGGTGGCCAGGATGTGCTTCACTCTTTTTTTCCCACTCCCCTCACTGACTCCAGTGTGCTCTGATCAGACAAATCTCTCTCTTTATCTGTAGCTACAGTGCTGTCCTCTCAAGTGAATTCTCGGAGGGGGGTGGGGAGAGGTTTTGTCCATGTTGTTGGTAATGGGGTCAGCCCCTCAGACCTCTCTGTTGGTTCCCAGCTTCATATCAGTGTGTTGAGTTCTTTTTGGGGGGCTGTGGGTTGAAGTTTGTTCCCTCTTTCCCTGTGGAAATATAAATAACACCTGCCCCTTGGGTGGGTTAGTTCCCTATTCCCCAGTCTAACCAAGTCTTTTCCCCCCTTCTTTTTAGTGAGTTTAATCTGCCCGTTGCCATATAACCTGGACCTCAACACAGGGACATATGTATACAGTAGCTTCTACCCTATGCTCCCTTTGAATTTATTTTTGAGCTTACCTCAGCAGATTTATGTTGTACTTGTCGATTTGTGCTTGGCTTATTTCACTTAGCATAATTTCCTCTAGTTTTCCCATGCATCATCACTGCTTTTTAGGGATGCACAATGCTTCATTGTATGTAAATACCACAACTTTTTAATCCATTCATTTGTTGATGGAAATTTGAATTGTTTCCAACTCCTTGCAAATGTGAACTATCCCGCAATGAACATTGGAGCACAGATGTCTGGCCATGGTTTGTCTCTTGATTTAGACACTAATTTGTAGCAATGGAAGAGTTGCTTGGATATTTACTTGTGGGATATCCTGGGATATCCTCAGAGTGTAACATGCAGTGTTGTGCAGGACAATCTGGAAGTGAAAAAAAAGTGCAGCTTTAGAAGAATTCAGACCCAGTTGGCCCCAAATGCACTTCACTAATTGTGCTACCATTCCCTGAGAAACAGAGTGGCACAGCCCCAATACCAGTTCACCCCCAAGCCCATTATAAAAAGCAAAAAAAAAAATGCTTAAAAAGTACTTTCAATATCAGGCTGTGTTCATTTGTGTAACTTGTGCATGTAAGCCACCAAAATTCTGTCCATTAGCATAGCATGAACATTAGAAGACAGCAGAATTTCAATCCCTAGAACACAGCCTAGAATTTTAGCATAACAAACAGAAAAATCCAACTGGTTGTGATAGCCACAGCCCAAGCCCAAACCCAGATTTACTGGTTTGGGACTTCACAGAGAATTTTTAAAAGGTTGTAAATTTAGCCAGACAATCCAGACCAGGTCCATGTCCAAACTGCAGACCCGCCCTCACTAGGCCCAGTCACATACACATAGTTACCTACCTCGACCCAGTCTCTGAAACTTTGTACCACCACTAGACAGTCACCAAGACACCACTGCTTTCACAGCCATCTAACCCATCACCATTGTAGGTCAAAGGCAGTGCGAGAAAACACTTTAACCTGTCACTCAAGTAAAGAACTAAGTGCCCTTCTATCTCCCGGGAACATGGTACCCAGTTCTTTCAATATGACAAACAGAAAGCAACAAACCTCAACACCCGTAACAAGAAAAAAACCCAAAACCCCAAAAGCAGAGGAAGTAATAAATCCAATGATGCTCATAGAAGAATCAGACGTTGAACTGCCAAAAAAAGGAAATATTTAGAATCTTCATCCCCTCCCTATTAGGGACCCCATATTATCTATCATTGTGTCTTTATTCTGCATTGTTTCCCCCATATTCTGCATTACTCCAATGATAGAGGAGATGAAGTCAGCAGTAGAGAGAGTGAAGTCTACCCACCAAAGGGATATACAAGAGCTAATAGATGAGGTAACATTAACAAAGCACAAGATCATGGACTTCACCAGCAGACTAGAAGAGGGGTAGAATCATACTAGCAATCTCGAGTACTGTCAGGGAAAGACAGTCAAGCAAGATTATCAAAGAGTAGGAAGAAAACCTGGGAACAATGACAGATGCTATGAAAAGAACAATATTTGAATAATTGGTCTACCAGAATGAGACACAATGACAAAGTAACCAGCTAAATTAGTGAGTGAATTCTTGGAAGCAAACTTCCCCACCTTAATGAATGAGAATCAGACATTCATAGAGGAAGCAGAGAGGACACAAATTAGACTAAATCCCAAGAAGAAATGACCAAAGCACATAGTAATTAAATTATCCAACTTTGAGGAAAAAGAAAAAAAAATTAAGGACAGCAAGAGAAAAAAAAAGTGGTCACATACAATGGTGCTCAGATAAAAATATGCTCAGATGTCTCAGTAGATCTAATAGCTCTGGAATAGAGAGTGGAGCAACATCTTAGAAAAGCTGAAAGAAGAAAATGCCAACCAAAGTGTTCTTTAGTATGCCAAACTATCTCTTAGGATAGATGGTGAGATAAGAATCTCCCTGGAAAAGGAAAAGCTCAAAGAATATGTCAAAAAATATCCAACCTCATGGAAAATCCTTACCAATTCACTGTTGTGAGAAGAACAGCATTCACTAAGCACAAGCGGGAGACTTCCATATAGCACAACTCCTTCCAGAAGTCAGATACCCATCTTAGATTAGTATGCCATAAACTTGGAGATCAAGGAAAGGATAACCAAAAAAAAAAGGGTAAATAACTGGAGCATGAATAATGATCTCTTGCAACATGAATGGGCACTTGCCCAGTTGAGGGAGGAAATTGGGATGTTTATAGAAACTAAAGCAATGAGAATAAAACATACCAAAATCTATGGCATACAGTAAAAGTAGTTATCAAAGGAAGTTTGATAGCAATTAATGCACATATGAAAAAGGATGTGAGACATGATAGAACACTACTACAAAATCTCTAGCCTCTAGAGCAGAGGTAAAAGAACAACCCTTAGAATAGTAAAATAAAAGAAATATAAAAAAGAGGTCAGAGATTACCAAAAGGAAGACAAGAGAAAAATGCAAAAATTCAATGCAGAAAGAAAACTGGTCTTTGAAAGGATCAACAGAAATGACAGACAGCTGTCAAATCTAACAAACGAAAGTACGAGCAAATATCAATTGCCAGAATGAGGGATTAAACCAGAAAAATCACAACAGACCCCAACGAGATCAATACGATAATCACAAAGTACTATGAAAGTCTGTATTTTAAAGAATTCAACAAAATGGAAGGCATGGACAAATACTTGGAAAAACAATTTCTCCCTAGAAAATTTCAGATGCAGGTCTTGCCCAAGGGACTATATAAATTTAACACTATTCCAATTCAAATAACAACATTCTCCAAAGAATTAGAAAAACTGACCACCAATTTCATATGGAGAGGGAATAGCCTCAGAATGAGCAGGAAACTCCTCAAGATGTAGGAGAACCATTGGAGGACCCACTTTGCCTGACTTTAATACCTACTACACAGCAATGACACAACAGACAAAAGGTTTATTACTAAAATCTACAATACCCCCCAGTCTGGAAAAAAGAGGAAGACAGTTAACTTCCTGAGGAAGCGGGCAAAAGACATGAAAAGAAGTTTCACTCAGAGGAGACCCACATGGTCAATAAACATATGAGAAAATGCTCATGATCACCTTTTCCATCAGATAAATGGAAATTAAAGCAACCATGAGATACAATCTAATAATCTTGAGGACACCTTAAACCAGAAAATCAGAGAGCAACCATATTGGAAGGGATGTAACCATATAGGGACTCTCCTCCACTGTTGGTGGTTGTGTAGATACACGTAGACTCTGTGGAAAGTGATCTGGCAATATTTAAAACAAATGGAAATTGAGCCACCTTATGACCCAGCAATCCCTCTACTGGGCATATGCCCAGAAGAGGTAAGATTGACCATGGCCAGTCATCTTTGCTTCAGTGTTAATTGTGGCACAATTCTGAATTGCAAATAATTGAAAACAACCTAGATTTCCATATAGCTGGATTAGAAAACTTTGCCACATCCACGGAATGGAGTACAATGCACGACTAAAGAGCACTGATGATCTCATGAATCATATCATCTCATGGGAAGAGTTAGAGGAAATTATGGTAAGCAAAGTTAGCCCATCACAACATGAGTCTTCTGAGCTAAATATAATCAGCACAGTATGTCTAGGGAAGATGCCACTTAACTCACACTACGCAGGTTGTGGAACAGGCCCTCAGGTAGGGGACAAGCCAAACCCAAGAATGTGGAAGTCATTCCAACACAAAGAAGAGGAAAGGGCATGGGAAGGTGGGGAGAAGAAAGGAAGCAATGGCAGTCTGGTAGCAGGGTACTAACCTACCAGGGGGAGGGTATTGTTTATATTTCCACAGAAATGGAAGTATTCATGCAGACCACATCATGGTGCTACAAAACTCGAGGGCAATGTAACCACATGGAGCAATAAGACTGGCACCACTTAGAGGCAAACTGACTTGTGCTCCCTAGAAGAGTGTTCCAGTGAACAACATTAGACCTACAGATTGGGAGGGGCCAGGCCTGCCACTCCCACATGGAAGCAAAGAAGGAAAAACAGAGAGTGAGGGTCTATACCTCATATTGGCACACCAAGTCCTGTGGATGATGTCCCTGCACCTGCATGAAGGTGCTAAGGCACAGAGAGGACTGAAGGGTCAACAACATCCATGATGTCCCTTGTTGGGGACATACTGATACAAAGGACAATACTGGGGACACAAGTCCGGACTGAACTCCCACAGTGGGGCAAACCAAGAAGGGAACATAACAGATCAGCAATAGGGGCAGAGTCACAAAACCCCTGAGGAGTCCGCATGTAGGCTTCAGGCTAGGAGAGGTATTTCCCGGAACCCCCCAGGACCAGTGGGGATATAGTCATAAAGATCAGCAGGCAGACCTGGAATTATGTATGCTTTTTCAGATCTTATAGCTATTATTATTTTTCCATCTTTTTATTCAATCTCTTGGGGTTTTTTGTGCTTTGTCTCTCTTATTTTTGACTTGGCTACATATTTAAGATAGGCACAGGAAGCACACCGAAGGAGAAATCAACAGAACAAACAATCTCGCAGGAACTTTAGGAGAAGAGGGCAAAAGGAGCAGGGAGCAAGCAACTCCATAGACATGGGAACAACTAGGGGATTAAAATCAACAATGAGGAAGACATAGAGATCCTGGGGGTGGTGGAGCAACAACAATCTAGCTGAGAGGAATTGCTAAAGGAAAAAGAAGGGCAAGCATAATGGTGAGAAAGGAAGAGGGTTAAAGGAAACAGGAAAGTTCTAAGAAGCAAAGCTAGGGGTAGACATATAAACATAGGTGTTTCTATATGTAAATATATTAATTCATATATGTATTGAAATATATGTATTGACCTATGTAGATATATTTATATGGCAATATAGGAGGTAGTGGAAAGACTTTGGGCCTCTGTTCAAGACCTTCCTCAATGCAAGAACATTTTGTTCTAACAACTTGGCATTTTGTGATGCTTGAAGACAAAATGGGCACATTCACAAAGTGGTGAAGAAAGCTGATGTTTCCCAGCTATCAAAAGATATAGCATCTGGGGTCTTAAAGACTTGAAGTTAAACAAGTGGTCATCTAGCTGAGAAGCAATAAGCCCACATGGAACAAGCACACCAGCTTGTGTGATCATGAGATTACAACAGAACCAGGTAACAGGCATCAGAAGATCCAAACAAATAAGTGAAAGAAAAACATATTGTTGAGAATTGTGGAGCGGAGATGTCAGAGAAGAGACTCCAAACCCCTCTTTAGACAAGGGGACATTCCCTCTCAGAAGTGTCACAAGAAAGGGATGAATCAACTATGTCATAACACTAATAAGATATACAATATTCCTCACCCCACTAGAATGACCCTGATCCCTACTTTTCACTTCCAGTAAGACAGAAACATGTACAAAGCTAGAGACAAGAGCTCATGACTTATGCAATCCAGGTGAGAGAAACCCCACAGGAACAGACATGGAAGCACTGATACCAGGAGTATAGGGGAAGGTGGGAGAGAAGGGGGTAAAGAGGGAATCGATTGCAATGATTGACACATATCCACCACCACTATCACTCCCGCCCCCCACCCCATGGTGATAAACAACAGAAGCTGTGAGGGAAGAGAGACAGCAGAAAGTGTAAGATATGAGAACAATTTATAATTTATTAAGGGGTTACAAGAGCAGGAGGGAAAGTAAAAGAGGAGCTAGTACCAAGGGCTCAAATAAAAAGTAAATATTTATAAAGCAATGATGGCAGCTTATGTACAAACAAATAAAATGATCTTTTTAAAAAAGTTCATGTAAGTTATTTAAGTGATCTAAATTTATAGAGTAATACATTGCACTTCATGGGAGAGAACTTTAGCACACACAAAATAACAAAAGATGATTAGTAAACTTCCAGCCACACCAGTGAAAAAAATAATTTGAGAAGAAAATGTGTTGACAAACTGTTTCATGGGAAAATGTTATGAACTAGCCCAATTAGAGTAGAAAGTCAAAAAAGATCATATGCATGGTATTTTGATCTGAAAGAATTGAAGCAAACTTCATGTTGTAATATATTGAACATTTCAAATTATTATGGGAAAAATATTGAACATTTCAAGAAGTTTCAAAAGACAGTGGGTGAAATACACCAAGTCACTGAAACCCAAAATTCTAGTGAATATTGAACTATTACAGGGATCAAGAACATTTGGAATGAAGGGAGAGATCCAAGATAAAAAGAAGTTATTAACAAAAGCTAGTCTCTAGGAATTACAGAATATCCATTGAAATGTTTCAACAAGTTGATTAAGCACTGAAAACCCGCACTCATCAATGTTGAATTTTGGACAGCTACACGCCTAACCAACTGCAAAAGATGTATATCTGTGCCTATCCTACAAAAAGGTGACCAAGCTATCAAAATGCAAGTTTATAGAATAATATTAATGATATCATATATAAGTATATATTTGCTGAAGATAATTCAACAATGGTTCTAGCAGAACATGGAGAGGGAGATGCTAGAATTTCAAATAAGATTCAGAAAGAGATATGCAACAGAGATATTATTGCTAATGTCAGATGGATCTTAGTGGAAAACAGAGTACCAAAAATGTGTCTACATGTTGTTTTACTGACTATGCAAAGATATTTGATCTGTAGATCATAATAAGCTATGTGATAGCTTCTCCAGGTAGACTAGAGAAACTAATTCAAAAACACTCTTATGTGTAAGAAAGAGCTTTATATACAGGAGCAATTGAATATTGAGAAAATATCCCAGCTCAGTCCAAATCAAGTCCATAAGTCTGGTGTTAGCCCATATGTCTGATACCAATCTATAAAGTCCTCTTCAGATACACAAAACACATACAATGATGCCGAATTCAGGAAGTCCAATGGGTAGGCCAGTGGTAGGAAGTGGGTAGGCCAGTGGGTAGGCCAGTGGGTAGGAAGTCTTGTAGATTCAGTGGCATTGCTAGCACCTCAAAGCTATCTCCATCCAGAGGTCTGGCTCCATCAGCCTCTCTCCATGTATTTTCTCCACAAGGATGTTTCACAGGGAGAGAGAATGTGTCTCCCACCCTATATTCCAAGGAGGAATATAGGAGTTTCCAGAATTTTCAGGAAAAAGCCATGTCTACACAGAGGCCTCATTGGCTATGACCTGATTATCAGGCTAGAATCCAACACTTCACTCTTCAATCCTCTCAAATTTACAAACACTTATATAACTACCACATATGGAAATCACAAAACACTTAGTTGTGCTCATGCAGAATTTTTACATGGAACAAAAGTATGGTTAGCTAGATGTTTATCTTAATATTTAAAATGTATTTTTCCTTGTAAGCATATGAAACACTTTAAAAAGACTTCATTTTCCAATAAATGAAACTATCTTAAATATAATAAATAAAGCTGAAGTTAATGCATATGGCACTGTACTAAGATAAACTCTCTGTAATCAAATGGACTGTGAAAACTATTATGGAAACAGCTTTTAAAAGAATATAGATAGGAAAATAAAAGGAAAAATGTCATGATTGAAAGTTAACATTCTGAATCCATGTATATCTTACATACCAGAAGGGGGACTTCTTAGATGGTATAATGATATTGATAACTGTATGATATAGAAGAAAATGTTGGGAGATAAGTAGTGTTGAAAATGATGGGCCTGTTGTTGGGGAATATATGTTTTTATAGCAGAGGAAAGTATTTACTGTGGAGTTTATTTCTTGAAGTAGACATGAAAGGATGTTTGTACAAAGCTTTCTTCTTTCTTATTACAAATGGCCTTGTAAAAACTGAGGGGCTAAGTAACTGTCCAGTAAACTTTTGTGATAATGATCTGCTCCTTAATTTTGCTGCCCTATTTACATAAGATAAAATGTCTCAGTTAATCCTCCTCTCAAAATATTGTTCATTTTGGAATCACATCCTAAATCAGATTTAGGATATGACTCTGTTTGCCAAATATGATCATCTGTTGCTCTAATTCCATAATGTCTTATTTTTTTTTTAGTTTTTCAGAATGGTAGACATCTTGTCACTGATGTCTAGCTAAAATTAATTACCAAACTAACCATAAATTGCCCCAATTCAAGGGATGTCATCAGCTGCAAGCCTCTGAAAATCATATATGAATTAGGGGCATAATTTGTTACATATGCCTTTCATATTTGATTGTTTCTTCATATTAAAATCAGACATATTTTAATGACATCTAGAATCAAAATTCCAAACTCACTACCAGCAGGGTAATTCTGAATCTTGGTTACTGACACTGGAATTCTTCACAGGAACATACCAAAATCCACACTTAGTGCCATGGACTTGATTCCCATAGGATTGACCTTGCAAGTTCCCCAGACTTTGGGAGTAGAAAGCTTTGTATTTTTCCATGGAGTTGTTGGTTTTGAACTCTTAAATGGACAAGCATCCTTGTCTTTCTACCATGGAATGGCTGGGATACTTGAACTTCTGATCTTTGCCTTCTAGTCATCAGTTCAATATATAGACCACTAACACATCAGGACTCTGTGTTATTCCTCCAGAACTCCATTAAATTTATCACAGTATTTAGAGTAGGCCTGGATATTCTTCAAAAATATATCAAACAAATAATGTGCCTTAAGAATTATTATGACTACCCACCCTGACCTATTGGTTAGAGTAGCAATGTGGTATTTGGAATTTTAAAAAACACAACCTTTACATCAAGATTAAGGTTACCTAACATGTGTCTATGCTCTAGAAATTGTGAAAGGAGCTTTTTAGAAAGCAAAATATTCAACAGCAGAGAAAAACTTGTTCACAAGGGAACTTCAAAGATGGCAATTTGAGCTCAAAATTGAGTTTGCATTTCCAACCATGAGAAGATATGCTCTAATAATGTGTCTTCAGAGTTACAGAACCATATACAAATCCACGTTTGAACCTTACATCCTGGTATGCTAAAGCTATAACAAGGTCAACAGTTCAAACCCACCAGCTCCTGTACTACCAAAGTGGCTATTTTACTCTGTCCTACAGACTTGCAATGCATTAGAATCAATTCAATTGTAGTGTTTTGGTTTTTAATCTTTATTTGCTTTATATTCTGGTGAATTTTATTTTTCCTCTTTCAAAAATTACTTATAAATCCATGCTAGACACTTTTAGCCTCACATATCACTGCATCTGATACCCAACTGCCATCAAATAATTTCTCATTTATCCAAATTAGGTTAATTTCCAACCTCTTTAATGGCTCATGTTCTTTTTTTGCATTAACAGTTTTATATTTTTCACTACATTAGCCACTTTAGTCACTTCCCCTCCAAAATGTTGATAATGTTGGCTTAGCCATATTATATTCAGCCACCAAATTAATAAGCAGCAACCTGATTCAAATTTCAAAATAATTTCATTCTTTAACTTTGTCATGGTTCTCAGAATTTTCCTCTTAGCATTATGTGTGGCATTACTAACTTTCTTTGGCGTCACGGTCACAATAATTTATTCAAATAATTTTTTCAGTCCAATGGTGAATGTTTCAATACCCTAACAAACATTATATATTGTGTTTAGATAGTTTTACTTAGACTGAAGTACCACCCCTTGAGGTCCCCGATGCATCACCCATTCTTGGTCATACAGGTTCTCTCAAGTTGTAGTTTCAGTTTGACTATTGTGCAAAGTTAGGAATAGCAAGTAGATTTTTTTCAAACTTTGCTGTTTGAGCAGTGGAAAGTGTAAACTTGGAGCCATTTGACAACCAAGATATCATTGTCCCTTAAATGGGGAAAAGACAGTCTTTTCAATACATGATAGTGACAAAAGTGAATGATGACTGAAGAATGAAACCCATCCCACCACTGGAAAATGAGCTCAAAATAGATTAAAGACCTCAATGCAAATCTTAGATCACCAATGAGAAAGTAGGGACAAGGTAAATGCCCTAAAACAGAGCATAAACAAATCAATGAATATAATACACACACACACTCACACACACATGAAGACACATTTCCATTGGCCTTTCACCACTTTCAGACTGTTTTATTATTCCCATCTCATTTAAATTATTTCCTTGATACATCATTATGACTTGCTTGATTTATACATTGGAAGCATAGTTACAAAAGTAAATAAAAGAAAAATTTAAGTCAAATGTTAAGTTACACACTCAACACAGTACAAAAGATAGCATAATATAGTTTACAAAGGCTATCTTTATTCCTTTTTCTCAAACCAGCAAGATTCTGAAGTCAAGCAATATTGTCCCTTTATATCAGAATAATGGCTGCATTTGTTATGAACTTTTGTATTTAACTCAAAATTTTAATACAATGAGTTTCAAGACAGTTTTTTTCTTGAGTACCAGTTGTCCATGAATCAGTTGTTCTAAGAATATCTAATATTACTTTACAATGAGAAGAATTAGGCTTAGGGTGCAGAGCTGGGTGTCAACTGTGATTCCCAAACAAAAACTGATTGTCTTTTTTATAATTTCTGATCCTCAGAAAAGGAAGGTTTGTCATTTCTTAAATAGGGAAAATACCTTTCTCAATCTTTTGATTAAGCTATTATTTCTGTCCATATTGTAGATTCAATTTAGGAAGAACTAGTATCATCATTGACAATAAGACCATTTATTATTGAAATAAATATGTAAGAATAAGAGAAGGCTTGTTAGAAATTAAAAAGGAGCTAGTATTGATTTAGGAAATTCAAAGTTCACTTCCATAGAATTCATTTGGTAAGTAATGTATAATGAAGCTGAAGTTATTATAGTGATTCTCTTTTTCTCTTCAAAATTACACATAGAGTTCTGTTGTAGTTGCTTAAATTAGTCTATGAAGAACTTATAAAGATGGTTTACTTCACTTCTAATTAGTTACCAAGAGTTGCCTGGTATGAATTAGCATGAGTGTATTAATTACCACTGACACTAATTAAAATTTCCTTAACTATTTTTGGGTTGCATCAAGCAGCACGCCAAGATTTTAGTTCATAAAACAAATACTGCCTTAAAATTGTATAAAAATATTACACATATTCTAGCATAAAACAATGCATCTGTTTGAGGACTAAATTCTGATGCAGCTAGAAGAGTACATCAATTTTACCTATTCTATCCCCACTTCTCTCTGCCTTCCTCACTGCACACCTAGGTAGTATTGGTAATAAAGAGTCTGGACACCAAGTTTCAGTGAATGGAGATTAAAAAATGAGGATTTCTTGAAGCTTCATAAAGAATATATTTGGGGTAATGGAGGAGACAGAAAGATGAGAATCCAACTTCTTTCCATATTAAATTGTTTAAAATCATAGAGAAATACATAATACAATAAAAAGGATGTGAAATATTGTAGACTGTGTTAGTCCAGGTTGACTAGAAAAACAAAACCAGAAATACTCAAGCCAGTCTAAGAAACAGCTCTATATCAAAGAATAATTGTGTATTAAGAACACACCCCAGACCAGTCCAGATCAAGTCCATAAGTCCAATATTAGCCCATAAATCCTATACTAGTCAGTAAATCACTCTTCAGACCTATCTAGTCACATACAGTGATGCAGAATGCAGGAAGATCACAGGTAAAAAGTCTTGTGGAAGCATCTCAGCATGTCTCCTCATTAAGGAGGAGAAGCAGAGGGAGTGTGTTCTTTCAAAACTCTATCATATGATTTCATTTCTATCACTAATGTCATATTCCCCAACTACCCTTACTTTCCTTTTTTAATAATCATTTTACTGAGAGCTTGTACATCGCTTATCACAATCCATACATATAAATATTGTGCCAAGCACCTTCGCATGTTTGCTGCCATGAACATTCTCTAAGCATTTGCTTTTCTACTTGAGCCCCTGACACCAGCTTTTCACCTTTTCCCCTCCCTTCCCAATGCTCCTCCCTCACTATCCCTTGTTATTTTATACATTTTTATTATTTTGTCATATCTTTCACTGCCTGATGTCTCCGCTAACCTACTTCTCTACTGTCCATCCTCCAGATAGGATGTTATGTGTAGATCCTTGTAATTGTTTCCCTCTTTCTACTCCACCTTCCCTCCACCCATCCAGTGTCTCCAATCTCACTACTGTTTCTGAGTGGTTCACCTGTTTTTGATTCCCTGTGCTTCCAGTTCTCATCTCTACCAGTTACCTCTTCCAGTCTAGCTGGATTTTGTAAGGTAGAATTGGGATCGTGATAGCTGGGAGGAGGAAGCCTCTCAGAACTAGAGGTAAGTTGCATATTTCCTCCCTGCTACACTGCACCCTGACTGGACAGTCTCCTCCCCAAGAGTCTCTGTAAGGGGATATCCAATTGCACATTTTTACTTTCCTTTTTGTTTCAACTTTTGCATTCCAATTGCAAATAATTATCAATGCATCCTGTTTGATCCCCTTTGGACTGATAATGAATTCTTTACATTTTTCATCAATAGTTTTGGTTGCATAAATTTGAAAAACATTGCATGGATTGGATTTTTTTGAATGCAGGTAGATATAATTCTATCACAAACTGCATTGCCCTTCAAGATCGATCATAAAATGTCCTGTTTGAGCATGACAGCAGCATCACTCCTCTTGATTGTTTCATTTCCATCTTAGTAAACATATGACTTTCTGATTCAAAATGGTCACTATCAGTCCCTCTCAGTTCACTGACATCTAGGATGTGAAGTTGTATATATGTTATTTTTTACAGATTTCAGTATTCCTGGGTTTATACTTTGTACATTCCAAGTTCCTATTGTTAATGGATGTTTGCAGCTGTTTCTTCTGAGTTTGAGTCATGCCCCATCAGCACATGGAAGTCTGGAAGGGTGTACTCCCACAGACTTTCCTTCATCCATATCATTTTGGTTGACTGTATTTTCAGGAGGCAGATCTCCCTCAGTCATATTTTGACTTCCTTCTAACCTAAGGAACTCATCTTCTTGCACTATCTCTAACAATATTCTTTTTCTTTTCATGAGGTTCTCAGTACCAGACAATGTTTTAATTCTGTCCTTAAGGTTTTCAGTGGCTATGCTTTGTAATGTCTTTTTAGTCTAGAAGTGCCACTGAATTTTGTTCACTCTTGATAAATCCTCCTGGCATTTGAAATACAATTTACATACCTTCCACCCCAGTACAAGAAACAAACCCCAGACAAGTGGTAGTAAAAAGAAAATTTCTAAATTGTAATCTGCAATATAAGCTATAAAGAAAAGGATTACTATTTTAGTAAACTACTAACCTATTGAAGGAAAACCAAGTACTCTATTAAATATTATATGGGAAAGTATTAAGGGATTGTTTCCATTATTATTTTTGGGAGGGGGCATCACTGCCTCTGGTGGTCGTCGGCATTATCCAGTGCTGCTCCTGAGAGCTGTCTCTGGATTTCAACTGCCACGCCTGTGGGCCGCAGTCCCACACTCAATCACTTACACCTCTGGGGCTCAGCCCTTTGTTTCCATTATTATTATGTGTTTTTAAATTGTTGATTTTGAACCTATTGTCAAACCACTATGTCAATCTACCCTACTTACTCTTTTTCTGATCCTCTACCTTACCAAGTATGAGAGTTAGATTTTGCATCAGAATTCTCAGTAGTTTGTTAGTTAGGGCCTGGTAACCCCCCAAGATGTGAACTAACAGTGTAATAAACTCCATCATGGAATCTGCTGTGGGAAACAAAGCAGTTGTTAGGGAGGAGTATAGCCTTCTCAATCACGTGAAAGCTCTGGGAGGTGCTGCATACTCCTATTTAAGCATAATCTATGAAAAGGCTTGTCTCTGCCTGTGAGTCTGGACCCTGCATCTGTCTCATCAACATACTGTCCTTTGGAATTGATTCAATAGCCCACCATATTGCCTATAGACTCTCAGGACCATCAGCAGCCTATCATGTTGCCTGTCAACATTGGATTGATTCAATTCTTCCTACTTCCTAGATTGTTTTCCTGATCAATACCTCATCAGTCCTGAAGTGAGAGAAGGCCTCCAGCTTTCATCTGACTCACCTACTTAAACCAGTTTGAACTTACCTATTTCTTCAACACTGTGAGTCATTTTCTTGTATAAAATTTTATCTGTATCTATGATACACCAAGCATGATATACTTTACCAGAGACTGGACACTGCTGATAATATGCTCAAAGTAAAGAAGATAGACACTTGTAATTCACAATGATCATTTTGGTTGTACTTCTTCCAAGACAGATTGGTTATTTTTTTTCTGTAAATTCATGCTACATTCAATATTCTTTACCAATACTAAAATTCAAAGCCACTAATTTTGGGGGTCTTCCTTGTTTATGTACCAGCTTTTGTATACTGATGAGTCGATTGAAAACACCATGGTTTGAGTCATCCAAAGTTATTGGCAGAGAGGAGCAATTCCATTGTTATACTTGTTTTGATCCACATCAATTAGGAGGAAATGCTGACAGGTTTATATGATTCAGTTAGTGACTGTTAATGGGATCAATTGTGATTGCAAATATGTGAATTCTAGTGTTGGGGTTCATTTGTTTCCATTTGAACTGGGTTTAAAATGAGCCCTCTCAGCAGTAGGAATGGTGAACATCATTGCCGTTAAGGAAGCCAAGCTGGGAGTGGAGTGCATTCCTTGTACTCCAAGAACCCTGCACTGAAACTCCTTGACCCAAAAGACAGGACGTTATGATACCAGAGCAGTGAAAATAGCAGAACCAAGAATTAAAGCACAAGAAAACAGTAGGTTCTTGGCCTACAGAGCAAGTAAACCTGAGGATCTTCAGCAGGCCTGCAAGTGAAGTACGATGCCTCCAGGTGCTTAATCAGTTAAGTTTGCTCATTCATGAGAGTAGAGCTGAGCAAGCACCTTTGGGTTGAGGCTTGTGGGGACATGGAGAGATCTTTGGATATTTATTGGCACATTAAAGGAACTTTGTCATATTTGCTGAGCAAGTCATAGTTCCAGAATTCTGAAAGCTGTAGGGCCAAAGATCAAAGAGAGACATGTCTGCTAGCATGGCTGAGAAGAGGTGCTCTTGAGAAGAACTGTATCTTGAGAATTCTTGGTGATGAATTGAAATCCTTTAACATCTCTCACAAACCCCATAATCCCAAGTGATGTCTATGAGTTCAGTGTGGCAATTGCAATTAGTCAGAGAACCCAGTAGAGAAGTAGAGAATGTAGTGTTTAGCATTTGATGTCAAAATTGATAATAAATTTGGAGAGCGGTGGGACATCTGATTGCTTCATACAGAACAGCTCTAAACTGATATGGAGTTTCAGTGTCCTTCCTTCTTGTGAAGTGGAAGGTCACACACTGTCACAATATCACCCCTGCAGTTTTCAACGTTCACATCACAGTCACCTGTAATTATCAGTGCATCTTCACTTTATGTTTGATTAATTTCTATCTGCCATGTTGGTTTTTAATTTTAGCTTCCATCGAGTCTATTTAAGCTCATAGGGAATCTGTAAAATGGTGAAACTACCCTGGACTGACTCATTCTCTTAATCATTGCTATGTTTGAGCCCATTGGTGCAGCCACTATGTCAATCCATTTTGTTGTGGGTCTTTACTAGGCATGACCTTTTCCAGAGAGTATTTCCTGGAAATTTATACAAAGTACATACCCTGAAAATATGCCCCTCAAAAAACAGAGAAAAATTCCCGCTAGGCAAGTATCAAGCAACTTGCTCTGTGTTATGGTAAGTTCACCCAGTAGAGACTCCTGGGAAGCTTCTCTCTGATCAGGGTGATTTTTTTCATAAAAGCATTTGTTTGAACCTCATTTTTTTTTTGCCTGCCAGTTTAAGAGAACAGTGTACAGCTGTGAAATTTTGTTTCCTGCTTGGGAAAATGCTGCAGGAACTGTTGTGATATTAAACACAGCTTTCAAGGACAGAGTCATGGGAAAAATTCAAGTACATGAATGGTTTTCTCATCTCAAAAAAAGTTAAATGTCAATGACAACCCTCATTCTGCATATCTGAACTTCCCAGGTGGACAAAAATGTCTGATTGTAGTGCATTCAGAGTTTCTTCTACTAGGACAGACTGTTAATGGAGCTTTTTATTTAGAGCAGCAGTTCACAACCCGTGGGTCATGACCTCTTTGGGGATCGAATGTCCCTTTCACAGGGATAACCTAAGAACATCTGCAAACACATATTTCCAATGGTCTTAGGAACCAAGACACCGCTATCTATCTCCAGACATGTCTTCCCACATTGCAGATACACCCACATATTCATGAGTACCTGACATGAAGACTGTTACCATGCTAAACCATGCTTGCTTCAAGACAAAATTTCATTAACAAATTTTTAAAATATATTTCATTTAACTCAATATATTCAAAACTGAACATTAAAACATGCAGTCAATGCTAAACTTAATAAAGTACATTTTTTCTTTGAAATTTGGTGAATGAATACATTATATTTACATTGCAGTTCAATTCATACTAGGAGCATTTGAGGTAGCAATAACCTGATAGGAGATCATCATATCTAAAGTGGAATTTATACAATGTACTTAGTATCTTTTAGTTAATTTTTTTCTATTATTGATTATAGCAGCCTCAGTTTCACTATCGTACATTTACCGTTAGTCAAATAAAATCGTCATGAAAACTCAAGAGGTTCAGGATTCAAATAAGTGACATGAATGAAAGATTATGTATAAATATTTTCATGATGACAGGATAAAGCAAATCATAGTTTTAGGATTGTATAATGATTTTAAGAAGATGGTAATTTGTAAGATCCTTTCATGATAACTACTACCAACAATGCATTGTCATTTACAAGTGCAGGGATATGCTGAGAAGTTCCTACAATTTAAGAAAAAATAAGAGTTCATAATTCTTATAGAAAGGTGAATATTATGCCATAGCCTCATTTGTATCAAACCACTGTGAAACCCTGCCTGGGACTCATATATATCAAAGGCGTCCCCTCACACCACTTCTGTGGGAGAGACTGCCTTCATGGATCTAAGAATATGATTATAAAATCAAGCACATACAACTATTGCATGAATATAGAACATTACCTAAGTACATAAAATGAATTTGACTACACTAACAATGTAAATTGAAAGAACATAAAATAGGATCTTGGGTGGGATAGGGAGGCAATCAGAATAGTAAGTTACTATCTTGGGCAAAAAAAGTGTGACTGAATCCAAGTATGGGACAAACACTCTTTTGCCAGAGTGGAAGGTGGGGAAGTAGAAAAAGAAAGGTTGGTAAGAATTAGTACGAGGTGATGAGACTAAGCATTGTGATGAAAAGGAAAAGCATAATGAGCAATAGAAATTCCTTTATTAGAAGATAGGTAGATCTGTCATTACAACATGGCCAATGAACACACATAAGATCAATTGAAGGGCAGAGATAGAAAGGGCAGCGAGTACTGCTCTTGGATCTTTGGAGCAGCCGGCTCCCTTGTGTGTCCTGTGTCTCCATCTCCAAGCAACACTACCTGTGGAACACCTAATCCATGGACTGTGTTGCTGTGAGTTGAGGTTCCTTCAAGCCTTGCTTCTCCACGCTCCTGGAATATGCATTTCTTGAGCTGGAGACTGTTAAACTCTGCCATCTGGCTGACTGTTGGTGACCTGCTTTGCTGTTTGCTGCTTGTGGCTAGATAACCGCAATTTCTCTACAGAGGACTTCCCAATGGCCCTCAAGACTCCAAGGAGTGCCAGTCTACTAGCTGTCTCACTCAAATGAGTTAACCAAAGGCATTTATATTGCTTTATTGGTTAATTGTTCATTTCTTATCTTTATATCCTTCTATCTATATAAAGAGAATTACTAGCATCCAGGTTTTGTTTCTCTAGAGAACCCTGTCTAAAAGATTGGGGCTGGGCCCTCAGACCCCTCCACTGGCTCCCCGTTCCATGCCAACCTGCTGCATTCACATCCTGGAACACAGGGTGTAAGTTTCGTCCCTCTTTCCCTGTGGAGATATAATTAATACTCTCCCTTTGATGGGTTAGTGCCCTGTTCTTCTGCTGCACTTCGCTACCTCTTCTACCCCTTACTCCCCCACACATATACCCTCCTTTTAGTTGGCTACCATATATGCTCTGGATTTGTTCTGGTTCTTGCTACAATACCTGATCCTCACCCTACACATTTTTGTATATAGTATTTTCCCTATGTCCCTTTTGCATTTTTAAGCTTATATCAGCAGACTTATGTTGTACTTGTCCTTTTCTGCTTGGCTTACTTCACTTAGCATAATTTCCTCCAGTTCTTCCCATGTGGTGATGTGCTTCATATGTTCATCACTGCTTTTCAGGGATGCATAGTACTCCATTGTACCATAGTTTTTTAATCTGTTTGTCAGCTGGTGGAAATTTAGGTTGTTTCCAATTCCTTGCAATTGTGAACTGTGCTGCGATGAACATTGGAGCAAAAATGTCTGGCTGTGGTTTGTTTCTTGCCACTTCTGGGTATATGCCCAGTAGGGGAATTGCTGGTAGCTCAATACCCATCTGTTTTATATATGGCCAAATTGATTTCCATAGTGGCTGTACATACCTGCAGTTCCACCAGCAGTGGTTGAGACTTCCCTTCTCTCCACAGCCCTTCCAACACTTGTTGCTTTCTGATTTTTTAAAAATTTGGCTGTATTTGACAGTGTTAGATGATAGCCCATTATTGTTTTAATTGGCATTTCTCTTATGGCTAATGATTGAAAACATTTTCTCATATATCTATTGACCATTTGGATGTCTGCCTCTATGAAACTTCTTTTCAGGTACCTTGCCTACCTCCTCAGTAGGCAATTTTTTTCTCCCTTTGGAAGCTAGCAAGGTAGTGTAGATATTAGTAATAAGGTCTTTGTCTGATGTGTCATTGTCAAAGATGCTTCCCCAGTCAATGGGCTCTCTTACTACTCTCTTGCTGAATTCTCTCAATGGGCATGGATGTTTTATCGTCAGTATATCCCACTTGTCAATTTGCATCTCATGTGTTTGTGTCCTTTCCTATTTCTGATAACCTATGTAATCTCTGTGCCAGGGTTCTCAGGTTGGTCTCAATTCTGTCACTGATGGCCCTAATAGTTTGGGGCATTACTTGGAGTTCTGAGATCCATCCATCAATCTATATACGGAGTGAGATAAGGGTTATACATCCTTTGTCTGCACCCATTTATTGAAGATGGCATCTGATTATTGATATTTTTGGACCCCTATCAAAGATCAGTTGATGAATCTATTTCTGGGTTTTAAGTTCTTTTGCATTGGTGTGAGTATCTGTCATAATACCAATACTATGTGGTTTTGACTACTGTGGTTCTATAATTTGTGCTAAAGTCAGGTAAAGCAAGCCTCCCCACTGAGTTCCTCTTCCTGAGGAATTCTTTGCTAATTCTGGACTTACTTCTTCTGCATATGAAGTTGGTAAATCTTGTTCCTTTTCTTTGAAGAAGGATGAGGTTAAATGTATCAGAATTGCATTAAACTTATATAGTGTCTTGGGTAGTATGGATATCTTTACGTATTGAGTCCTTCAGTCCATGACCATGGGATATTCTTCCGTTTGTTGAGGTCATTATTGGTTTCTTGTAATAGTGTTCTGTAGTTTTCCTCATATAGATCTTATTTTTATTTGTCAGGTATATCCCTATATATATCCATTTGTGCTTGGCTATCATGAAGGGTGCCACTTTTTTTTTGTCTCATTTCCTATGGTCTTATCTGATGTGTATAGCAGTTCAATAAACTTTTGTTTTTGATCTTATATCCTGACATTCTGCCATACTCCTCTATTGCTTCCAGTACTCCCCTTGTGGAGCTTTTGGGATTTTCCATATATAAAATCATTATCATCTTCAGGCAAAGATAGTTTCACCTCTTCCTTCCCCAAGTAAATACATTTGATGTCTTTTCTTTGCCTTACTCTGTTATCTGAAACCTCCAGTAGGATGTTAAAATGTCATACTCTGCATTTTAAAATTTTCCTCTTAGTAACTAAAATACTACATATGAAAATAAGGGTTAGGGTTAGGAAAAAAGAAAAAAAACAAAATAGAGATGTAAGATGTAGAAGTTTTAATTCAAAATGATGTGAACAAACTTTTATAAAAATAAAAGGACTATTCTGGAAGTGTTTACAATGATTGGACACTGACACTAACCACTATTAAATTTTATTGCTATAATAATTACATTGTGGCTATAAGTTTAAAACTATTCTTATGTCTTAGAGATGCATATTAAAATATATACAATTGAAATAAAAAGTAGGATTGTTTTGAGATAATAGTTTAGTGGAAGTAAGCATACATACAGATAAAAATAATTGAATATGAATTGTTTCCAGTTGATACTGTGTGGTGGGTTCTTAAAGTTCATTATACTAAATCTCTATTATTGCATATACTTGGGAATTACACATAGTAATATGAAACAAAAATGCATATGCTCAAATTTTTTGAAATATTATTCAGAGACCTTTACTATAGAATAAGAAATTTTGAAAACAGAGTAAGAATTTAAATGAAGAAATTGGGAAAAAATGATTTTAACAAAAATTCCCCAGCAATGAAGAAGGGAAATTAATTTTTTAATGAATGTATATATACTAGGACATGTAAACTTTTGTATATATATTCATTTGTGTGTATATACTAGGACATGTATACTTTTGTATATATTCATTTGTACATGTACATGTATGTACACACATGTGTATTTATATGTATACATGTACACATGCGTATATGTGTATTTGTGTGTATATGTGTGTGTATGTGTATGCATGCACACATATAAGGAGTCCTGGTGGTTGAATGGGGTGCATGTTAGGTTGCTAACCAAAATGTCATCAATTCCATGACACATGGGCACTTGCAGCATCCTGGGTAAATAGATGAAGCTTTCTACTCTAGTAAAGATTTACAGCCTCAGAACCCCACAGTCTCTTTCATTTAAAGCCACTGTGACATGAAATTGATTGATTGCAGCAATACATACACACGTGCACACACACACACGCATGCACACATATGGAACAATTCATTGTGACAATGAAAATTTCCAATAAATATGTAAGAAATAGTCAATTTTCCCTCAAGAAATTATATATGAAAAATACTAATGCTTTTCAGCTCTATAGCTAGCAAATATTAAAAAATAGCAGATTTTCATATAATGCTGACAGTTTAAATTTTTTGGCATGCAATTTGGCAATATGTGCCAAAATTTTATAGTCTAATTCAAGTATTTCTTTTCTAGGAATTTATTCTTAAGGGTATGATATAAGTGTTCTGAACAGGTTGGTTTACTGACTGAAAAATTGGAAGCAACTTCAATTTTTGATAATATAAAATTGTGGCAGCACTTTATGTTGATTTAACTTGTTTTCTTGGAGAACAGTTTTTAAGACATGCAGGAATATGTAGAATCTGGAAAAGCATGTCCCTTAAATACTTTCTGTATAAATTTACATTCAAATGTATGTTCTCTAGAAAAAGATGGGAAACAATTTTAAGTGAAAGTTTTTGCTTTTCTGAGAATGTAATTCTGTATAATTTTTAAAACTGGCATCGTGAAAGAATATGTAGATGTCCATGGATGTGTACCAGTGTATGACCATAGTGAATTCATAGAGACCAAGAGAAACAGAATAGGATGAGGGAAAGGTAAACAGGCTTAGTTCGTTATTTTCTGTTTTTGAAACCACCTTTTATATTTAAGCTTCTGTTATTCTTATATTTACATTCTATTTTTAACACAGGTTTAAATGTCACAACTGATGCTAAAAAAAAGTAGATAGTTTTTTTTGAAGTATCAAAAAAAGATGTGAAAGATTATTGAAATGGAGGTAAAAGATTATTGATTTGTGGCAGTCATGTACTTTTGTTAATTTTATGATTGAAATGTAGGGGTGGAGTCTGGCCTGTTAATCTGGAGAAAGCCATTGAGTAGCCGATGGGACCTCTGTGTGGGCATGGCTTTCACCTGGGACTCCTGGGAAATCTCACGGTATTTCCCTCGTGAAGATGAGAAGCTATCTTCCCCAGTTGTTGGGAGTTAGTTTCAGAGATGATTAACCACAGGCAACATTGAATGGCGGCGTCTGGGAGGCTGGAGGAGCCAGTGGAGAAACCACACGTCTTTGCCCTGATGGAGCCGGATCTCTGAGGCTGGGGCAGCCTCTGCTAGGGATGAGTTGCTTCTGCCACCACAGGATGCTGTTGATGGACCCTGAGCCCTGGAGGTGAGCAGACATGGGGAGACCCCTGTCGGTGCCGGGACTCTGTAGCCACTGACCTGTGACTTCATGAGTCAGAAGGAGACTTTATGGACCGATTTCAGGTATATGGGTTAATATCTGACTTGTGACTTTGAGCTGGACTGGGCTGGGATGTTTTCTCAATGTCCTGTTCCCCTTGAATATAAACCCATTCCTGATATCCATATGCGTGGCTTTGAAATTTGTTCCTCTATTCTACCCGGCCTAACACATGAGTCCTGTGTGTACTTTTGAGTTATCGCTGGCTTTTATCTTCTTCCAAGTATTTCAAAACTATGAATTACAGAAAACTGAAAATCAAAAGAAAATTCCTATTATCCATAGAAATATGTTAACTGTGTCCACTGAAATTTAGGCCATTTTAAACCTATTTATAAACTCATTTCAGTATTATTTACTTGCTTCTTTGTGAGTTTTTTGGTAACACATTGTTACTTTTTTATTCAAATTTAAATAAAAAATTTACCATAAGTTCATACATTAAGATGAGAGTGATGATTTCCTTTATTAAAATTACCCCTTTCTTCTCTTTTCTCTATATTCTAGTTATACAAGATAGGCAGGATAAACAATCCTGAGGAGCAAACAATGGACCAACTGTTCTCAAAGGACATGAAAAAAGAGGAGTTGGAGTGAAGGGACAGGGGAGCGAGCAAACTCAGGTACAAGGGAAAACACGAGAAGTAAAGTCAATGGAGAGGCGAGTGTAAACTGCCTGGTGGGATTGACTCAAGTGCACTCTGGCTGAGAAGAGTTGCTGAGATCCAAGTGAAGGTTGAACATGATAGTGGGACCGGAGAAAAGTAAAAGGAAATAGAGGAAAGAACTAGAAGACAAAAGACATTTCTATTGGTATAAATATAGATATGTATATATGTAAATATATTAATATAAAATGATAGGGATAATGGTTTATGTACATATATTTATATGTTAAATATCAAGGTAGTAGACAGACATTTGGAGCCTACTCAATCCCTCACTCATGACAAGAACTCTTTGTACTATAATAAACTTGGCATTCTGTGATACCTTCCTGAGAGGATGACTGAAGACAAAAAACAGGTGTGTAAAAATGTGGTGAATATGATCTATGAGCTTAAAAGCTCAAAGATGAATAAGCAGGCATGCAGCAGGGAAACAACAAAGCCCACTTGGAAGAAGTATGCCAGCTTTTGTGATCACAAGGTGTCAACAGGATCAGCTACCAGACAGCAGAAGACCCAAAATGAAATATCATAATGTTGCAAATGAGAGTGGTCAGTGTGGAGTCCCAAAGCCCGTCTGTAGGCAATTGGACATCCCTGCACAGAAGGGTTTCAGGAAGGAATGAGTCACCCAGGGTTCAGTAGAGCACCAGTGAAGCACACAACATTCCCATAGTTCTTTAATGCTTCCTCTCCTCACTAGCATGACTCAGTTCTACCCAACAAAACTGACTAGACTGGAGCATATGCATTGGTTTAGATAAGAGTCCAGACAGATAAACCTCTCAGGAACAGTAATGGGAGTAGAGATACATTTTTCTTTTCTTTCTTTCTTTCTTTCTTTTTTTTTTTGCAAGCAAGGACTGTATAGACTTTTTTATTGAAAAATCTGTGAATGGCAAAATCACATAGAAGAGTCTCCAGAAATTAAAATTCCCAATATTTGGGATGTGTGTAATAAATTGTTTTATTGGGGGTCATACAACTCTTATCACGATCAATACATACATCAATTGTATGCAGACCACATTTCCACATCTGTTGCCATCATCAGGAAATGTTCTCCTTCTACTTAGGCCCCCAGTCTCCCCTCTCCATATTTCCCCTCCTTCCCCACTTCACCTCCCCCATGACTCCTTAATAATTAGTGAATTGTCATTATTTTGTCATATCTTACACTGTCCGATGTGTCCCTTCACACACTTGCCTGTTGTCCATACTCCAGGGAAGAAGTTGTATGTAGGTCCCTGCAATTGGTTCCCCCTTTAATTTTTGCAACTGTTGAAACTATACACTGCAGATTGCTCAGCAATTCAATATTTTCCACCTATACAATCATGGACATTGATTACTTCCTTGAGTTGCATATCCACTCTCACCTTCCTTTTCCGAATTGTTTCACATTCATTAACATAACTTCATTACCCCTAGATTTGCTATCTAATATTTCATGTAGCTGTTGTTAATTTAATCCCATTGGGGTAAATCATAAAAGAGTACACTCCTTAAAGAAGTCCTTCTTTACTAATTAAGCTAAGTTATTTCAGGTCTTTAAGGAATATTGTGTGTTTAAAGTTTAAAAATATCTGAGCAACACTTTCAGGAGGAATCCAGCCTTTCTGACTCTGGAATGTCTGGATACCATGAGCATTTGACAGTCTGTGGTTTTGCCTCGTGATCAGGGTTATCCTATAGAATCTTGGATCTGGGTACCTGTACTCTTACCTGGGAACCATCCAGTTCTGGTCTCTTGTCTCAAAGGGTTAAATTTTCTTCTTTTAAAAATATTTTAATCATTTTATTGGGGGTTTGTGCATCACTTATAGCAATCCATACGTACATATACGTACTGTGGCAAGCATCTTCGCATGCCTGCTGCCGCCATTGTTCTCCAACTATCTGCGTTTCCACTTGAGTCATTGACATCAGCTTTCCCCCTCCCTCCCCATTCCCTCCTCCCCCACCAACCCTTAATAATTTATAAATTACTATGTCATATCTTACACTACCTGGTATCATGAGGGTAAGAGGAAGATGGAGGTAGAATGGGTGAGAAAAGAGGAATTGATCACAATGATCAACACATAAACTCCCGACCTGCATCCCAGGGGGACAAACAACTGAAAAATGTGAGTGAAGAGAGTGAATGATAAGACATGAAAATAACAATAATTTGCAATTTGTCAATGTTTCACAAAGGTGAGAGAAGGGAGGACTGATGGGAAAAGAGGAACTGGTATAAAGGGCTCAAGTTGAAAGAAAATTCTTTGGAAATGATGATGGCAGCACATGCAGAAATGTGGTTGATACAAGTGATGTGTGGATTGTTATATGAGCTGCAAAAGACCCCAGTAAAATGATTTTTTAAAATTGCCTTTGTGTGCAAATGTGGTATGCATGTAATTGATGTATGTATTAATCATGATGGGAGCTGTGTGAGCCTCCAGTAAAATGATTTTTTTTAAATTGCCTTTACCATAATTTCCTTTTATTTTTTTACTGTAAATATTAATTTGAATATAGGCTGAGTTTGCTCAATTTTAAATCATAAAACATTTAATGAGAAAATTTCCATGAAGCAGAATATATGTACAGTAGTATTTTTGTTGACATATTCTATAAGCTTATTGGGTTGTTTATTTCTTCCTCCTGCTGACTGCCTCAGCTTCTCTGCTACTGAACATCTGCTTTTCTTTACCTCCATGATTGATATTCGTCCAAATGCAGACAGGGGTTATTCCCTTACTTTGTCCAGAACCCAGTTAACATCAAGTTTCCAGTTCAATAAAATGTTATTAGCCATCCACTGAGAAGTCCATTCTGACTCATGCCGAAGAGTGTAATCTTTCCATAAGATTTTCTTTCCAGGTGCAGTTTTTAACCATCAGTTGTTAATAAAGAGTTCAATGGTTTGCATTCACCAGACAGTCTACAGTCATAACACACTGAACACGCCCAATTTTTTCTGAATCCACCAGTCAATCTGAGAAAGATGTAACAGTCTGCATTGTTAATGTTTCCAGCCTTGGGAGTCCTGTCAAGGGCAAGGCTACTCTTTTTTTTGTAGGGTGACTATGCGTCAGACTTTTCAGGACAGCAGTGAATTGGGGCAGTTTTAGTTTTGGAATCTTAAAGGAAACAGATTGCCAAATTTTTTCTCCCACAAGGATGCTCGAGGTGTTGGTACTGGCCAACTTTTCCATAAGTATGTAACTACTGTGTTGACAGGATTCCTTTCACAGAAAATAATGTTCCCCAAAGAATTCTCCTCCTTGACCACTCTGAAGCTATTTTTTTGTGTGCAATATTTCAGAAGATTTTCTACTCCCAGTAATCTCTAAAGAAGTCCAACTATGCTTCTGTTTAAGGCAATTGTGTACATTAGTAAGGAAGTTGCTTAACCACAGACATCTGCACTAGATTTCTTTATCCCCGAGACAATATAGAAGAACTTATCTGAGGTTCACAGCTTAGAAACCACAGCTCATTTCTCCCAGAGCCAAGAATTTTCGCCTTCCATTCTATAATGAATAATATGTTTCACACACCTATATCTATAGTTCATCCTCCAAAATTTTGACTTTTTCAGATTCCACATTAAACAATGGAAAGCTTTAACAGAATTTTTAAAGTAGCCACCTGTAAATATCATATATTTCTTCACACTGCAAATTCTAAAAACAGCTATAAATGATAATGATTACAATAAAAACAAAGACTGAAATAAAATTTTAAAAACTTAAATCGCATCTATATGAAAATATTTGCATGATGCTAGTAAGATAATATTTAGTGAAAATTTCTTACTTTGCCTTGTTAGTTTTATTATAGCATGTGCAGGATTTTTAAAATGAGTACATATTTACCAAAATACTTGATGATCTTCCCAAACAAATAATGTGTTTTATTTTCAAATAAAAAAAAATCCATGTCTACTTCTTAATATTTAATTTTTGAGTGCTTTTTCTAGATAATTGTCCTAACTCTGAAGAGAGAGTACTGTGGGACTATTCAGAAAATGTCTGTCTCTCTGCTCACTCAATGAAATATTATATAGATCCGCAGTTCTCATTCTTCCTTATGCTACAACCCTTTAACACAATTCCTCATGCTATGGTAAGCCCCCAAACATAAAATTATTATTTTTAATACTTCGCAACAGTAATTTTGCTACTGTCATGAATCAGGTGACCCCTGTGAAGCAGTTATTTGACCTCCAAAGAGGCTATAGACCCACAGGTTGAGAACCACTGATATAGATGATCTGATATGTTTCCAACTAATTTTTAGTTAACATGCTTTATTTTCTTGAAAATCTTTGCATCTGAAGCCATAAACTCACAAAAAGAAACACTTACAAAAGCATTTTTCCTTGACTTTGTTTTCTTTAAGCAACATGGTTTCATTTAAAACAAAAAGCCAAACTCACTAACTTGGAGTTGTTTCTGACATTGGCTGCAAACTGAAAAGTCCGTAGTTTGAAACTAACAGCAACTCTAAGGAAGAAAGATGAGGCTTTTTACTATATAATTGTAATGCACAAAGAATTGTAATATCATAAACCCAAATGGACAGTTCTACGCTGTCCTCCAGGATTGCTAGGAGGAAGTGCTTCCATAAGCACACTTATCCTATTCTGAACTGTAACAAATGAACATGGCTTTTCTTGACATCCTAGTCATGATCTTGTAACTCCTACCAATTGATTGTTAGTACTGTACAAATAAGGTAAAGTAGCTGGACAATTTACTGTGCAAATAGTGAATGTGTTCTACACAGGGGTGAGTCAGCTTTATTATCCAGTGTATTAGCCTAAGACTAGAAAAGCAAAATTCATAAATACTCATGTGTTACAAGAAAGTTTTATGTAAAGGGTAATTTTACATTAAGCTTCCCAACCAAGTCCAGTTCAGTCCAAGCTCATATTCCAATATTAGTCCGTATGTCAGACACTGATCTAAAAATTCTCCTCAAACTCACAAAACCCATGCAATGAATGATGCTGAATGCAGGAGGAAAGGTGAATCAGTGAACTTGTAAACATCTCAGCACTGGCAGGTGTCTCCAGAACCCATGGTTGCATTGGGGTAGGTCCATGTGGTTTCTCTTCAGGGATATCTCGTAGGAAGTGAGCTTTTCCAGTTGAGGCAAAAGGCTAGCTTAGGCAGCTGCAACCGGTCCAACCATCAGCAATCAAGAGACCAGACAGGCAAGGTTTGCCCCTCTCTGTCCCTTCAATTAATCCCATATGCCTTCATTGGCCAGGTTGGCACACAAAAAAAATCTTAACTGTAACATCCAGATAGATATGTGTGAACTAGTGCCCCAGTATTTAGGGGTGGGGAAATCTCCATTACACAGAGCCTGAAGTGGAGCTCTAGCTTAGGATTATGAACCCAGATTTGCCACACCAAGATAGCAAAGAGTAAACGCTAAGGATAGCAAGAGACTGGGGTGATGGAGTGACATCAATGGCTGAATGCCTTTCGGTGAGCAGATTTAAAAAAAAACTTTTTTGGGGGGCATCACTGCCCTCTGGTGGTCGTGGGAGCTACCCAGCCTTGCTCCTGAAGAGCCGCTGCTGAATTTGAACCGCCAAGCCCCTGGGCTGCACTCGACCACTACGCCACCAGGGCTCAGCCCGGTTTTTAAAAACTTTCCATGCTTGGAAAAAATATGAATGTAACCCATGTGGACAGATCCTATGCAGAGATACATCTACAGCAGGGCAGAATTGGACACATGAGCAGGGGGCTTGTCAATCAATCTAAGGCTTGTGTAGGTCAAGAAAAGCCTGACTGCCCAATACAGGTGTTTCGTATCTCTCTTGCTGGTTAGCACGAGCCCAGGTCGTATAACAGGAACAGAGGCTTTGAAGATCCTGTGCAAAGGTCTTCCCTTCAGAACAGTGAGGCCCAATCAAGCCCAGAACAGCCAGGGATAGAACAGAAGATTCAGGCAATGTGGTGACAGCAGAAGGAAGAGGTAGCATGAATAAAACATATGACCTTCACCATAGCGTGCCTGTCCAGTGACATAAGATTGTGGGTAATCTGAGGATAAGTATTTCCCCTTTGGGTACCTGTTAACATTATTTAATGTCTGCTTTTTACAAATAAGGAACTCTGGTGCTACTGCAAAGTCAACAGTTCAAACCCACTAATTGCTCTGTGGAAGAAAAATGAAGTAGTTTGCTACCCTAAGGATTTACCATCTCAGAGAGCCTATGCAGGATAGGTATAACTTGGAATGAAATCAAAGGCAGTGGGTAGTTTCTTTTATTGTTTTGCTTTGTTTGCCAAAACTGTATGCCCTAAGTCATCTGACTCAATCACAGAGGAAGGAGGAATTAGAGATGGTAATGCCCTCGGGCATATCTGCTAATTCCCAGCAGTCTAATGACTGCCTGAAAGCTTAAGGTGCAGTTTGTCTGCATGTGCACTGTAGATAGGTGTACATACACATCTGTTAGTGTCTAATTGTTCTTTGTAATTTACTTGATACTTGCTGTTAGATGCTGTTGAATCAATACCAACTAATGTTGGAAGTGTTTAGCATAACTTACTGAGAAGCTGTGTCATTCATTTAGAAACCATTAGCATAAATTAGTCTTTGTATTACTACTTAGATATAAACTGTTTTTTGGAGCAGCTAAAGGATCTGGAGCAAAGTTGGGGGAAAAATTCATTGGTTCCAACTATTATTTTAAATTGATAGAAACTTTATTAAAATTAAATTAGTTGCAGGTTTACAAGAGAAAAAAGTTACTTTTCCATTTCCATTTTCAAATACTAAGAAATAAGCATAATTTTCACTTAAAATCATTTTATTTGATGCTCTTACAGCTCTTATAGCAATCCATACATCCATTGAATCCTTCTTCTACCCTCCACCCTCATGAACCCTTGGTGAATTGTAAATTATTTTTATTTTCATGTCTTACACCACATTCTGTTGTTGATCCTCATTGGCGTGGGTAATACTCATGGTATCACTACTCCCATCACTGGTCCTGGCAGGTTTATCTGGCCTGGCTGTTATCTATACCAATGTATATGCTCCAGTCTAGCCAGATTTGTAAGGTAGAACTGGCTCATGAGAGTGGGAAGAGGAAGCATTAAAGAACTAGAGGAATGTTAAATGTTTCATTGGTGTTCTATTTGCAACCTGGGTGACTTGTTCTTTCCTGTGACCCTTCTGTGAGGGCATGTCCAATTGTCTACAGATGGGCTTTGGCACTCCACTCTGTCTACTCTCATTCGTATCATCATGACTGTTCATTTTGGGTCTTCTGATGCCTGATACCTGATCCTGTTGACACCTCATGATCACAAAGGCTGCTGTGCTTCTTTTAAGTGGGATTTGTTGTTTCCCTGCTCAATGGCTGTTTGCTTATTTTTAAGCTTTTAAAACCACAGCCACTATATCTTATAATATCTGGGGATCATATTCACCACATTTCTTCACAACGTTTCTTCACCACATTTTTACACACCTATTTTTTGTCTTCAGTGACCCTCTCAGGAAGGTGAGCATCACAGAATGCCGGGTTTATTAGTACAAAGAGTTCTTGTGATGAGTGAGGAATAGAGTAATGGCCCAATGTCTGTCTACTACCTTGATATTTAACATATAAATATATGTACATATAGTTTTCTCCCTATAATTTTATATTAATATATTTACATATATACATGTCTATATTTATACTAATAGAAATGTCTTTTGTCTCCTAGTACTTTCCTCTATTTCCTTTTACTTTCCTCTTGTTCCACTATCGTGTTCGACCTTAATTTGGCTCTCAATAATTCTTCTTGGCTAGATTGCACTTAACTCAACCCCACCAGGCATTCTGCACTGTCTTCTGTGTTGATTTTAGATCTCTTGTTTTTTTCTTGATAATTTACATTTTTAAAGAAGGTATCAAGAGTATCATTTTTCCTTATCTAGGGAAGACAAATATAATGTCATATTTGGTACACTAAGATGACATAATTTAGTAGGTATCAGGACCCTTACCTTTTCACTTTGATTCTTACATGCCAGTTTCTTGCCTGATAAATGCAAACACACATCACACACTGGCACACAAACATATATGATGATAATCACAATTCCTTAGGTCAGTGTTTTAGGTCAAGTTAACTAGAGAAACACATCCAGAGATATTCATATATGTATAAAGAAGAGTTTTACATCAAAGAGTAATTGTATATGAGGAAGACACTCCAGTCTAGTCCACATCAAGTCTGTAAGCCTAATATTATCCCATAATTATGATACTAGTCCCTATCCCACCCAGGTCAAATTCATAAGTCTGATATTAGCCCCTGAGTTCAATAGTAATCCAAAACCCTCACTTCAGACTCCCACAGTAACTTGCAATGATAAAGGATGCAGGAAGATCACAGCTTACTAAGTGAAAGGTCCTGTGGATCCAATGGCATTGGAAGCATCAAAGGGCTGAAGTAGTTCTCTGCAGCATGGCTTGCCCAACACTCAGTGTGGCTCCACACAGCTTGTCAACAGGAAGGTGAAGGCAGAGGGGGAGTGTGTAGCTGGCCTTCCTGGAGAAAGAGAGGAAGTTCCCAGAAACCTCATGAGAAGGCTTCATCAGACTGTGACTTGATTGATAGACTAGACTCTACCTCTACTCTTATTTATCAAGTTGACATGAAATGAGGCAACCACAGTCAGATAGAACAAATGACCACAAACATTATCTTCACAACAAGAAAAGTTTGTTCTATCATAAATTTGTACCTGGAAGCGCTAAACCTAGGTCTTGTCTCTCTCAGGTTTTGGACGTTCAGACATGTGTTGGTTTGGACAGGAGAACTCCAATGTCTAACAATCTCTCCTTGACCATCTCCCCTTTGTTCTGCTTTTCAGAGCTTTTCCTTCTCACAATGACAGCAGTTGATTGGGACTAGCTGAGTAATTCTCAACCTTTCTAATGCTGTGACCCTTTAATACAGTTCTTCATGTTGTGGTGATCTCCCAATCATTAAATTATTTTTGTTGCTACTTCATAACTGTAATTTTGCTACAGTTATGAATTAGGGGATCCCTGTGAAGGGGTTGTTTGACCCCCAAAGAGGTTGCAACCCACAGGTTGACAACCACTGCTCTAGGGTCTGTCTATAGTATTCCAGCATAACCTCATGTTAGCTAATTACATGTGCAAAGATGTCATTTTTAAATAAGTTCAAGTTCACAGATATCAGGGTTTAGAACTTCAATCTACCATTTGGGGAAAAAGAAACTCAACCCATATTATGGATAATATGCAATATGAAATCTGATTTCTAATTAGTAATAATATAATGGTATAAGTAGTAAGTATGTAGAGAACTTAATTAAATCTCCCATGAACCTTATTCGGGGTTTAATAGGAGTCATTTGTATATACTATGCTTTGCATCAAAATTGTGCCTTTATTTATAAAACCTGCTTTTTTCATAACTCTCACTTAACAAAAAATAAGCTTCTCTAATGCTAGATGACTGTTACCTCAATTCAGCCTCAAAATATTTAGAGTTTATAAAGTTTCTATGTAAAATGTTGAGTAGTGATTATAGTTTGCTAAAAGAAATCTTAAATTTGGTTGCTTTTTTTCAAGGAACAATTAGAATTTATTGAAGTCTAGTAGAGGTAAAAAACAAAGAGGTTGCACATTATCATCACAGAGAATTGAAGAATTCAATTCATTTAAAATGCTTCAAAATAAAAATTAAGCTATGATTCTTTAGTCCTATATTGCTGTGATTAACTTATTTGTTATTCATATCAATAAATAGTAAATCTAGTAATTTTGAGTCTCTATTAAAAATAGATGCTTTCTCTTCCTTTATTTTTTTTCACTATAATTCTTTATCTTTAAAACCATCTGTAAAATATCCCTTTTGGGAAAACATTACCCAAGGCTTTGGTTCCAGTTTTATAGACTGCTTTAAAGTGAAACTATTTGTAAGAAATCATTTTGTTTTTCCCCACAATGACTTCTTGTATCTAAAATATAGAGTAGCAATTAAAAAAAGTATAACTCATAGTTAACTTAACTCTGGGAAAAATGTATTATCCTATAATAAACTTGTCAGAGTATCTGATAGCAAATTTCCTGAAATCTATGAATGTACAACGTAATTATTCTACATTCAATCATACTCCCTAGCAACAGTCTGGAATTAAAATAAATTAACACCTTAGGATAATTTTCCTTTTTTTGTTTATAGTTGATAGAAGAATATTGTGTCATCATTTAAAAAGCACTTCTTAAAGCTTATTTAAATCACAGGTCTTTTCCTTTTTGACTTGGCAAATTCGTAGCTTCCCTTATAACTTCACAGGTTAAATGTGGCTTTTCACAAATAAATTTCTTTAAAGTTAATAACATAACCATTCCTATGGAAACACTTTTTATAATTCAAAACCTTGGATTTTTTAAATTCTGAAAGTAGAATTACCTCTGCATTAACTGGTAAAGTATTTTTTTATATTAATGTAGTCAAGTATTTCTAAAAAGTTATGATGGTTAGGAGATGATAACCTATATAGAAATTGTTTGGATGAGCCTACCCTAGCATTGTTATTACTGGATAATGCACCTTACAGCAGAGATAACAATAATGTGTTTCAGATACTTAGGAATGATATGGTCAGATGCAATATATAGACATTGGGGAGGCATCTATCTCTTAACAACGCTGATGGTTCCAAACTGTTGAGTTGGCAGTTAACATCCCACTCCAGCACCAGGCCTTCTTTATGGAGAGTAAGAAATCTTAGCTGCCAAAGCACTGTGAATCCTGGCCCAGCTAAATTAAGACAAAATCTTTAGTATTACAATAGTCAATGTCCCTGCAAATGATAATATTGTTTATCTATTTCTATGTTGATCACTTTTCTTTTTTGTTTTTATAGCCTTATTTAGTTAGTACCCATTTCAATGTTAAAGTAATGATGGTAGGCATTCTTAATTGGTTTGTGGTATTAAAGGGAACTAAACTATTTATATTAAAAATATAAAAATATAAAATATAAATATAAAATATAAAAATATTAAAAAATATTTTATAAAAATATAAAAAAAGTGTTTCTGCTAGGATTCTTTTTCATATATACTTTTTCTAAAACAGTCCAGGTTAAGCTTGGGTGTTTTTATTTTGATTTTATTGGGGGCTCTTACAGATATCATAATCCATACAAATATCTTTTATGCCAAACACATCTATACATATGCTGTCATCATCATTTTCAAAACATTTTCTTTCTATTTGAGCCATTGGTATCAGCTCCTCATTTTTTTCCTTACCCACTTCCCTCCTCCATGTCCCCTTGATAATTTGTTAATTCTTTTTTTTATGCCCTACACTGAATGCTGTCTCCTTTCACCTACTTTTCAGCTGTCCATTCCCCTAGGAGCAGGGGGCCATACATTGAATATTATGATTGGTTTCCCCCTTATCCACCCCCTCCCCTCCCCCTCGTAGTTTTGCTGCTCCCTCACTGGACGCTAGGGGTTTATCTGTTCTGGATTCTCATTGTTGTGAGCTCCCATGTGTACCAGTATATATATTCTGGTCTAACCAGATTTGCAAGATAGAACTGGGGTCATGATGGGGTGGGGGAGACAGCATTAAAGAACTCGAGGAAGGTGTGAGCTTTCACAGTGCCCTGTCTGACTTGTCTCTTTCCTGTGCCTCCTCTGACAGGGGGTGTCCAATTGGCTACTGATGGGCTTTGGTTCTACACTCTGCCCTCCTTCTCATTCTCATTGATATGATTTTGTTTGATTGTTTATTTGTTTTGTTTTGGGTCTTCGATGCCTGATTTCTGACCCATCAGCACCTCATGAACACACAGGCTGATGTGCTTCTTCCATATGGGCTTTGTTGGATTTAGCTTGTTGAACGGCTAAAGACAAGTTCCTTCAGGAATATACTTTTCTTAGTCTTATTTTGGTGCTTTCCAAAAAGGAGGGGGTGGATTGTCTAGTTCAAACAGTGGCTTCTGAATGGATCAACTGACCCAGTAAAACTCATGGCAGAGAGGTCCTCAAAAGTTTAATGTGACTTTTTTAGGGACATTCCGGGGGAAAATTTTAAGTTATTTTTTAAAAATATGGGATCATCATGAGGACTTCTTATGAAGCACTTTTAAGGAAAATAAAAATTGCATTGGTAAGGAAAAAGATAGATTCCTTTTTCTTACACTGAGGAATTTATTTGAGTCATTTTTTTGTTTGCATCTCTGGCTTCTGAGTAAAAGTAACCTATTACTTGCCTTGTTTGAAAGCCATTGCTTTTTTCCTTTTAAACTAATGCCAACTTTTTAAATGGGTAGAAGAGAGTTATAACTTTTTCTATGCTTTTGGAAGATTTTGTGTCATTTTATTCTTCCGCTGATACATTTCAATTATGCTGTTGACAAAGGGTATTAAATATAATAGGGCTTCATAAAGTTTGTGGGAAAATTCTGCCACCTTTTCATTTAAGATTTCTGGAAATATTTGAAGCCCTGTCATGTATTGTGGACTGCCAGAAGAATGAATGTCTAATTTAGAAGAAATACAGTCAGAATACTCCTGAGAATTGAGGATGGTAAAGTTGGTTTCATATACTACTGCCGTGTAAGAAGCAGGGATCAGTCCAAAAAAGAAAAGGATATTATCTTTGGTACAGTAAATGTTCAGCAAAAAGATGAAGCTCCTCCATGGGATGGACTGGTATCTGCAATGATGCACACGAACATAACAAAATGTGAGGTCAGCCCAGGAAGGGCAGCGCTTTGTTGCGTACACTATGAGTGGGAGCTGACCCAGTGATGCCTCAGAACCACAAAGCCTTTACTCCTGCATGTTTTGGTACTCAGTGGCCAGAAAATCCCTTGGGCCCATGAATCTTTGAGAAGTTACTCCAACAACTGTAAGACAATTCAGATTTTCTATTTCTTATTGAGTTAAAATTACAGTTTTCCTTTTTCCCTATATCACTTAATATCTTAAATCCATTGATATAAAGGTATTCTGAGTATTTCCTTTATCGTTCCTTAGCATATTGAGCTAGATAGCTTTTTTCCATTCCTGCTTTTGTTTATTTTGGGTGGCTTTTTGTGTTTGTTTCTTCATCATTCTTGTTAAAGATTTGCCAAGGAGTCAACTTTGGATTTTCTTGACCCTCTTAATATTTTATGGTTCTGTTTAATGAAATTCTTTTAATGTCTTTATTATTTCATCACTTTTACATTTTGAGACTTTAAAAAATTTCAACATAACTTTAAAGCTAAATGTGTACTTATAAAAATTGCTTTCAGTAATTATTCTTCAAGTTTTTGTATATATACACTTTTATTTATTTTTGATATATTCTAAGTAGGCTCTCTTTTTATTATGTTTTTCAATGAATTGTTCAAAATTATTGTGTAATTTATTTTCTTTAATATATTTTCCCAACTGTAAGCATTGATATATCTGATTAATTATGGAAATTTAGAAACTTAATCTGATCACTTCTTCTCCTTTATTCTTTTTCTCTCCAATAATTAATTGTGTGTTATAGTATTTTGGCATAAGTCGATGGCACCAGCAAAAATGTTATAAAACATATAAATCTTTTAATATTTTTAGGGCAGGTTATGGTGCAGCTCTTATAAGCCAGCAGGTAAAGGAGCCTCAGATACCAGAGTCTAATAAGCCAAGTTATTAGAAACTTGCACAAGGACTGTCCCTACTCTGTGCAAAGAGGGAGAGCAGGCCGAGTTTCCCCAGCCTGAGGCTTTTCTCCTCAATGACTGGTTCGCCACCACTTAGCGAAAGCAAGCAGAAGCCAGAGGTTCGCAGTTAGGCGTTCTAACTAAGCAAGCATAGTAATAGAACATGGAGGTGTGCGGCTAGCCATCCTGACTCTTATCTTTGCAGAAATGATTTTTAAAAACCTCCCCTCCTAAGCAAGCATACCCTTCCACAGAGGAAATTCCGTTCCATTTACAGCAATAACTTGCCCTATTGCCTCCTTCCATCCCTGTCCCAAGCATGAGTTTAAGCCTTCAGTTAATAATTTTCCCAACACACACGTTCCCAACGGGTTTTATGCTAGAATCAAATCTTTGATTCTTCGAAGGGCTCTGAGTTCAGGAGTAGCTGATACTGGGTGCGTAAGACCAGCAACTTTGCCACTTGGGCCCAATTTTGTATGACGGCTACCAGTCAGTTCGTTATGAGAGGCCCACACGTTAATCCTAGGAGGAGGAGGATTAATGGGCCAATCAAGGGTGTCAGCCATGGAGACCAACTGAAAAGATTTTCATACCACCCTGCGTCATTCTGCTGCAATTCTTCCCTTTCCCTAGTTCTTTTTCTTACCAAAGCCAAGCTATTCCTAATAATTTTTGACTTATTAGCATAGAAGCAACAGGTTACCCAAGGCCATACAGAATCCCCCTTGTTTCAGAAATATCAAGTACAATCTGCAGCGATTTTGCAAAGCCACTTTTCATCCAGGGAATTCAGAGAGGGCTGAATTGAGGTGCGATATGAAGCTTTCCAGTTCCTTGAGGTCCGCATTGATTTGGGTGGTGAGGGCGCAAAAGCTGGTGCTTAGGGGGTTCAGTAGTTGAGTGCCGTCATGCTGGTGGCAGCAGATCCTGTCAGCCCTACCCGAACCAGAAGAGATACCGGTATCAGCGCTCTGCTCTGTCTTGGCAGGCCTGCGAAATGTCCCAGTCCACCTTCTCCTGAATAATAATGCACTTGAAGGACAATACAGGTTAATATACAAATGTGGGGCTTTTTTCAGTTATAACTTAAAAAACTAGTTTTCAGTTTTGCTAGTCATGACAAGGGAGTGGCTATATCGAGGTAGGCCGTTAGAGCACCTGAACCAGGTTCCACTTAGGAGAATGTTTGCAGCGGCTCCCTTAGTCCCCTCCTTTGGCCGCACTTGGAGTTCTATTATTTTTCACTCTATAAGGAGGAATTGACGTTATCGGTGGGAGAAATCAAACAGGGACCTTTTCGTTGGAGGTGCCCAAAAGCGGAGTTGGCGTCCCCTCCCAGTCACAAGCAGCGTGTACAGCCCCGGCCACATTTTGACAGCTAGTATTCCCTTGTTGCAGGGGGGCGTTTGTTGTCAGCCTCATATAATAAGGTGGCGAGGCGTGTAGACATAACCAACAACCGTGGGTGGCATTGGGGTTTATGTCATTGATGAACTTAAAAATAGCATTCAATGAGTCCAACACTGAGTGTCTGGGGGCTTATTTTGATTTGGTGATTTAACACGACTGAGATGGATGGGGTCTGGTGCCTGGGTTCCCCTGCTCCTGTTTGTGGCTTGGTTTAATAGGTTTGGGGGCTATAGGCAGGGGCAATTTCTGGATGATGATGACTCCTGGGTCCCTTCCACTAATGTATAATTGCAAATCCCAGGCCCGCCCCGCTTTCCATTCCTCCCAAAGACAATTTTTAATAGAAAGCCAATACCATTACTATTTCTGTTACTGCCACAGGGGTTGGTTTGACCTCTTCTGATTCCAATCTGTTTTTCAGAATTAACCCAGCATGCAATTGTTTCACAACCCCAGGACCTGCAGTAGTAATCCGAGGCCCAGCTGCAGCCTGCAGTGTCAGCAGGACACAAAGAGAATTGTTGCATCTGCATTTCAGGGGCTAGTCCTCTTGTCACACAGCCACAGTCAGAGGCTGTACCTAAATTTCTATAGGGTCCTAATGAACCAGCTTCCAGCGAAATTCAGTGGCTCTTGATCCCCAAAGGATTTGGAAACAGATTACACAGATCAAACAAAAAATAAGGCTGAGTGGTAGTCATGTTTGTTTGGATGATCTTGCCCCATCCTCAGGTTGGGATAGAACCCAAATATGGGTGACAAAGTACTGAGATTTTCCGCAATCTGCTCCCCATGGACTAATCAGGAACAGAATTAGGGAGAGTACCAAGATTAACTCCCCTTTAACGGGTTGTCTGTGTCTTCCACTTTTTATGTTTTTGGCACCTGATGATTCTGTTTTACTTGGGTGTACTGAATCCAGGCTCCTTTCCCCTCTACCTTTACTGCTGTGGGGGTCATGAGGGTTACAGGGTAAGGTTTAGTTCACTCAGCTTCAAGGGAGCTTGGATTATGTCTTTTGATCCACAACCAGTCTCCTGGTCCTAGGTGATGAGGCACATCTAGGCTGGCAGGCTTTTGCTTGGACTCACGCTGAGCCCCAATGATTTTCTGGAGATCAAGGCAGAGGTGCTGAAGGGCCTGCAAGGAACTGAAGAGGTCATGGTTATTTACAGAGGCCAGTGCCTCTTCCTGTAACCTGGGTATCACTGGTGGGGGAGGCCATACACAATTTCATAATTCTGGCCCTGTCAGGGGTGTATTGCATGTACAACAAGGCAAAGGGGAGTAAGCTAACCCAGTTTTCACCAGTCCACATGTGCAATTTTGTCATGTTTTTTTAATGGTTCGATTCATTCTCTCTACCTGCCCAGAGCTTTGGAGCCTATATATGCAATGTTGTTTCCAATAAATTTTAAATGCTTCAGCCATTAATTTGGAAACCTTGGTGATGAACGCCAGTCCATTTTCAGACCCCAGGGCACTGAGGAGACCAAATCGGGGGCAACCTCAGTGAGTAGGAGTTTAGCCACTACCTGGGTTGTTTCTTTCTTGGTAGGAAAGGCTTTAATTCATCCCTAAAAGGTATCCACAAACACCAATAAATAATTATATCCATATTTGCCAGGCTTGACTTCAGTAAAATCTAACTCCCATTATTCTCCAGGATTTAGCCTCCTTTGGCATTGATCAGAGAACTTTGGAGCTTTAGTCCCATTTACCTGTGCACAGGTCAAACAGCTGCTGGTGATGTCTCTGACCCTTGTCATTAGGTTGCGTATCTAAAAATGTGTAGAGATCAGCTGTTGGAGGTTTGTGGATCCCAGGTGGGTTCCTTGGTGAAGATATTATAGGAGCCCATACCCTAATGGTTCAAGAAGAAATCTTTTTCCTATGGTGCTTTCCAGTCACCCATTTTTCTTCCCAGAGAAGCCCATTTCAGCCCCCATTTTTCATTCTTCTGAGGTGTGTTAGGGTAGACTAGAGAAACAAATTCATAGACACGCATATGGATATAAGGGTAAGGTTTATGTACAAGAGGAATGAGACATTGAGAAAGCACCCCAACCCAGTCCAGTTCAATATCATAAGTCCAATATTAGCCCATATGTCTGATCACAGTCTACGAAGTCTCCTTCCGACTCATGAAGTCACAGGCCAATAGGTACAGAGCCCTGGTGCTGGTGGGGTTCTCCCCATGGCTCCTCGCTTACAGGACTCAGGGTCCATCAACAGCATCCAGTGGTGGTAAAAGCAACTCAGTGCTGGCAGGGGTCTCTACATGACTTCTCCAGCTTTAGAGGTCTGGTTCCATCAGGATAAGGCTGTGTGACTTCTCCTCCAGTTCCTTCAGTACCTCGGATGCTGCCATCTTGTCTTGTCTGTAGTTTGTCATCTCAGAGACTGACTCCCAACAACTGTGGAGATGGCCTCTCATCTCCACCAGGGAAATATAGCAAGATTTCCCGGAAGTCTCAGGAGAAAGCCATGCCCACACAGAGGCCTCATTGGCTACTCAATGGTTATCTCCAGATTAACAGGCTAGACTCCACCCCTATACCCCAATCATGAAATTGGCATAAAGAATATTTGACCGCCACATGACGTGCACATTGGATTGGGGGCAAGAGTTTAGGGGTCATAATGGGAAGGAGGTCCATGGGCCCCACTGGTTTTAGGGTGGCTTGCTTAGCTGCCCAATCAGCAAGAGTGTTGCCCCTAGTGACTTTTGAGTCATCCTTTTGATGGCCCCTACAGTGAATGATAGACACTTCTTTGGGAAACCATATGGCTTCCAAAAGAGTCAAGATTTCTTCTGTTTTTAATTTTCTCTCCCCCATCCCACCCCACCCCAACCAGAGTCCTCTTTCTTGGTTTGGGGAATGGGGGTGGGGTGTACATGTGTAGTCACGAACATGTACTGACTGCCTGTAAAAATGTTGATAGGTTTTTCCTTGGTCAGCCTTAAGGCTTGAGTTACCACCAGTAGTTTGGCCCTTTGAGCTGAGGTGTCAGGTCCCAAAGCCTGAGCCTACAGTCCCTCATTTGCAGTGGTTCCTGCAGCTCTTATTCCTTATTCCTTCCTAACAAAACTATTTCCACGAATGAATAGCTGGGGCTCTGCATTGAGCAGTGGCTCATCATGCAGGTTGGGTCTCAGGCTGGAGCAGGCCTCCCAGATTTGCTCACAGTTATGAACTGGAAGGTTGGGATAATCATCTGGAAGTAGGATGGTGGGGTTGAGGGCCATGGTGTGAGATAAGCTTGCCCGTGGAGAAGTCAGGAGGAGCACTTGGTACTGGGTGATGCATGCATTGGAGATCCATTGATCCAGAGGGCTTCTTAGTAGGGCTTCCACACTGTGTGCTCCAGCGACCTATAAACCTTGGCCTAAGGTTGATTTTTTTCTGCCTCTTTCACAAGACGGGTGGTGGCGGCAGTTGCCCGCATACATTCTGGCCGCCTGGAAACTACAGTGTCTAGTCGCTTAGAGAGGTAAGCTACTGGTCTGCACCAAGGTCCCAGAGTTTGAGTGAGAACCCCCTTCGCTATGCCCCTCACTTTGGACACAAAAAGCTGGAATGGTTTTGTCACATCTATGCCAGTTCTATGGTAGTAGTAAGGGCTGCTTTAGCTTCTTGTTGTTTCTTTTCTTCCCAGGCTAATGAGGGGTCCTTTTGCCCAGTGCTGGAATACAGTGGTTTAGCCAGATAAGCAAACCCTGAGATCCAGAGATGACAATATCCTACCGCTCCGAGGAATTCTCTAATTTGCCTATTGGTGGTTGGAGTTGGTATTTGCAAAATTGCCTGAATTCTGCTTTGAGAAAGTGTCCTGTGTCCCTCTGCCATCTCATATCCCAAGTAGGTGACTTTTTGAGAGCAGATTGGGCCTTTCTAGATGACATATGATATCCCAAGTGCTCCAGTTCCTGCAGGAGTTGACAAGAGGCCATCTACGTATTAGAGGAGTATAACTTTAGGGTGTTGGTCCCAATATCCTTGTAGGTCTTTACTTAAAGCTTCATCACAGAGAGTTGGGGATTTCTTGAGCCTTTTAGGGAAGTCAAGTCTATGTAAATTGACCTGAGTACTCAGCCCCCATTAGGACCAGTCCATTCAAATGCAAAAACCACTGGCTCAATAGGGAGAGTGGCCCCAAAAAGAAGATGTTCTTGAAGACCAGGACTGGATAATACAACCTAGATGGGAGTATGAGGCTTAACAGGGTTTAGGGGTTGGGCACCATGGGGTAGATGGTTTTGACCTTCTTATTAACTTCCTTCAAGTCATGCACTGGGCAGTAGTTATTATTTCCAGGCTTCTTAAACTGGCAAGAGGGGGGCGTTTCAGTCCAACTAGCATGAGATCAGAATCTTAACTTTTCTCGACCATCTGATGTGTATAATGATGCCTTGGCGTTCTACCAAGGAAATGGGACATTGCCTGACTTGCACAGGGGTGGACAGGCTACAAAGTTGCACAATAACAGGTGGCTGATGTTCCGCCAAGCCTGGGGGGAGGGGAGGGCGCGGAGTGGGGTAGTTTCAGTTCACACACCGGAAATTTGATTTTTTTCCAGTCTGCCAGCAAAGAGGAAGGAGATTTTTGATTATCTAATTCCTCGAAGAAAATATGCTCCTTAGTTAAGGGTGCTGAGTGCCAGATGCATTCTGGGGCCTCCTGGAGGGTAAGGATGGTGCATTCCGGGTTGAGGGAAATTGTGATCCTGAGTTTCTCCAGCAAGTCTCTACCCCAAAGCAGGTGTGGGCAGTCAGGCATGACTAGAAAGGAGTGTATGATGACACCCTTTCCTAAGTCTGTAATTTTGGCAGTGGTCCATGGGTACATTTGGGGTTGTCTGTGGCTCCCACAATGGGAGTTTTAGCCTTGGTCATAGGGCCCACAGTGTCCTTCGATATAGAGAAGGTGGCTCCTGTGTCAACTAAAAAAATCCGTGTGCTGGTCCCCAACCTTCAAAGTTATCCTGAGCTCCCGGGGGCCAAGTAAGTAAGAGTCCTGATCTTCTTATTCTGTACCTTCAAGGAGGATTGGTGTCAATGACGCTCTAGGCTTTCCTTTATGTTGGCATTCGTTTTTCCAATGTCTGAATGTCTTACACTGAGCACCCTGGTTGGGTGCCAGCGGCCTCCCACGGCAGGGCTTTGCTCCCAGGGGGTTCCTTCAGATTTCCATATGGGGTCTCCTTAGCCATCTATCTTCCTGCAGAGCTGCTATAACCACCTTCGCAGTCTTTTGGTAGTTGACACATCAGAAGTGTTCTGATTGTTGAAAAACTTCTGGGCCACCTCTACCAACTCACCAAGATTCTTAACCATCTAACGTTTATAATTTATTTTTTTAATGTCTGGGGCTAAGTGTGTAACAAAAGCAACATTAATTGCCCTGCGGTTATCTGGGGTCTCCAGGTCTATGGGAGTATATGTCCTGTACGCTTCAAACAATCTTTCTAAAAATGCAGCTGGGTTTTCTCCCATCCCTTGAGCCAATTCACAAACCTTAGACATATTAGTATGCTTTTAAGCAGCCTTCCGGAAGCCCTGCAACAAAGTCTGGCAATATGGGATTAACAATCCCCTACCTTGGCTGGTGTTTGGGTCCCAATGCAGTCTATGACTAGGGTAACGGATTCCCACGAGGCCAGTTTCTGGCACTGGTTGCCCACCTGGGCCCAAAATGGCCTTCCAGGCTTCTCTGTGAATTCTTTCACATTCTTCAGATGTGAAGAGGACCTGAGGAGTAGTTGACAATCATTCCAGGTGGGCTGGTGGGTGGAGAAGACTGTTTATAAGTGGGAAATGAAACCCTGGGGTTTTTTCAGTAAAAGGGGATTCTGGGATTACGAGTCATAAAGATCGCAAGTGGAAAAAGTGGTATAAATCAAAACTGGTCGATCGCTGCTGGGTAATGGTGCCATTGGCCGAAGCGGCAAGAAGGCAGGGCATGGGGGTGGGGTCCAGCTAAAGAGTCCGGGGAAGGAGGTCGCATACTCTTTTCCCAGGTCTGCGATGGGCTGTACGACAGTTAAGGAACAGCCTCCAGTCGAGGCTCTTCCTCCCTAGCCACCGCCCCCCACCCCCAACTCCTCCTTCCCTCCCTCCCTCTCCATGCATAAGGTGGGGCCGTGGGTCAAGGAGAAGGTCTTCTGTTGGTGCCGGGATGACTAGTTGGCCTCATTCCTTGGGATTTTCTGGTGACCGAGTCACTTTTCTGTGACTACTCAGGTCTGGGTGCCCTGGACCTGCAAAGAGAATCTCAGAGAGCTTGAGTTTGGCACATTGATCTAAGCAAAGCTTTTCAGATGCGATGTTGATCCAGGCATCGATGTAAGGGATTTGATCTGGGCGACTGGCTGAGTGGCTTCACTGTCCATAAATCTGTTGTAAAATGGTAGACAAGAGAACTAAATTAAAAGAACCTTTAGGGGGCCATCCAGTCCCAAAGAAGGGCCCTTCTGTCTCACAGAGGGAGGGAGGATGATGCTGTGACATCTGACCTGTAGTCTCATGCTCTCCTGCGAAAATCAGAAAATTGTTTTTAAAAGGTAACCCAGGGCTGCTTTGGCTGTCGACAACCCCCGTCCCATCCTGCAATCAAGAAGTGGCTGACTACAAGCAAGACTTATAAAAATGAGAGAAACTGACAAAGAACAAAACCCAACCCAACCGAAGTCCAGTTGGGAGCCGAAGGGCGACCCTGTTACTGCATCCAGCAAGTCAATCCCCTCAAAACTGTACAGAGATTTCCCCCTTAGATGAGATGTCTCTTATAGACATGCCTGTCTGAGGTCTCTGATTATGGAGCAGAGGAACTTCTCCCCTGGGTTTCCCCTACAGCCAGCAGAGGACACCTTTGCTTTTCATTTTTGGCCGAAAGCGCTCCCACTCCTCCACACCGCGGGATGCTGAAGGTGTTGGGAGCTTCCTCGGGCGGGGTCTGATCTCAGGCTGCTTTGTCTGACTGGGGCCTTCAAATCTTATAAAGCAGTGGATAAAGGACACTCGGACACCAGAGTCTAATAAGTCATATGTATTAGAAACCTGGGCAGGGAGAAACTCATATGTATTAGAAACTCTGTGCCAAAAAGGAGAATAGCCCTGAGTTTCCCCAGCCTGAGGTTTTTATACTCAATGACCGGCTCTCCACTGCTGAGTAAAAACAAGCAGACGCCAGAGGTTTGCAGTCAGTCATACTTACTCTTATCTATGCAGAAACAATGAAAAAAATATATACCCTCCTAAGCAAGCATACCCGTCTACCGAGGAAATCTCATTCCAGTTAGAACAACTTGCTCTCATGCTTCCTTCTGTCTCTGTCTCAATCTTAAACAATGGGGCTAAACCTTTAGTTAATAATTTTCCACTTACGACACAGTTTGTGGTAAATAGCTTATGTATTTTAAAAGATGTGTTTAAAATTTAATACATGTGTGTATGTAATTTATTATACTATTAAAATATGTTAAAGTTTCAGAATATAAATGTACGTATTGGGGAGTGAGGAGGCTTGATCTAAGAATTCCTTTGAGAAGCACTTAAAATATCCTTTCTCCTTTATTTCTATAAACTTGACTTTAAAATAATTTGTGCTATATTATTATTATCAAGAGTTTAGAATGGCTAGCTTTTCCTTACAAATCAAATATACTGAGAGCAAACTGACTGGTGTTCTCCATTTAAAGGAAAACAAAATCAGGAGCAGAAGCATATGAAAAGAAAATATGCCTGTTTTATCTGAATAAAAAGGGGGGGTGTCTTAGTAATTAAAAAATCAACAACTGGTCACTTATGTTTTATGATCAAAATTCACAGGAAGCTCCCAAAGTCTCGTTGTTGCTGTTAATTCCTGACCTGTCATGACCTTTGTATGCAGAGTGGAAGCTGCCATATGGAACAAGGCTGAGACTTTCAAAGCAGGTTCTCAGGCCCTGCTTTCAAGGTACCACTGGTGTTGATGAAGCACTTCCCTCTCTGCTGATAGTGACAGGTAGCTAGTGTAGGGAGAGGGGCTCCATTAAGTATTGCTTTAAAAAATCAGGATCTTTGTCAGCAAAGGATGGCACACTGCGCATGTTCAAGGATGCAGGTTTCCAGCTAGCAATGCTACAGCTGGATTGGCGCCCCTAGGCCAAGTAAATTTAATTCGGCCAATGGGGTCAACCAGGGTTGTAAGCCACACCTCCCCACAGGAGAAATGAAAATGCCAAGTTTGGGGCTAGGTCGGGTTCTTGCCCAGTGGCTCCTCTGAAATGCAACAGCTGGGCTGTGGTCCAGAGAAGACCGCATCTCTCTCTCTCATGCAGTTTTCCTAGCCTGCAGATGGGGGTGAGGGATCTTCTGAGGGCCGATATAAACCTGAAACTTCTTTAACCTTCATAAAACTTGCTTGGATCACAAACCAGGCTTTGGCTTGAATTCTTTTTTGCACAGAGCCAAGGACTGAGATTTATTTCTCCTCCCGAGAAACTTTACAATAGTCCTGTGTGCAACCATTTGTTTTGCCCTACAATTTAGGTCCTGAAATTATGAATTACTAAATTGTTCTGTTGGGTATGTCCTGAAAAACCAAGCACAACATTCTCAAAAAAAGCCCAAAACAAAAAGAAAAAAAAACACCCAAAAATCTTTTAACTCAGGCCTCAAACTAGTTTTATGGATAAATTGTTCAAGAAACAGGAACTTAGAATATTGTAAGTTACAAAACACCAAAGAAAACGACAGAGACAAAAAATAGGGGAAAAACAAAGAAAAACAGATTTCCAAACAATAAAAAACTCCAGATACTAGAATAGTGCAAAAAATGTGGCCCTATTTGGTCATGTTTCACTGTAATTGTCCACTACCTCATGGGATACCTTAGTATCAGTTTAACTTGATTTCTTCATCTGTAATTGTAATAAGAGGCAAATAAAATAACAGATTTACTACTAAGCACTTTGAAAACATAAAAGTGCCATATAGAGGTAAAATGATAAAAGTGATGTTAGAAATGTCACTGAGGTCTCCCTAGGCTCTCTATAAAAGTATTGGGGCCATCTGCTACCAGCACTTAGGTTGCTTAGGGAACAGGGACAGGTCAACATCTTCTCATGCTTCTGTTGTTAGTTGCAATTTGGTTGCCCTTCTTTGTATTGGCCTAAATAAGTGGACAAGTAATTTCCAAAAGTGACCAGAGGAATCACTACTATTCATTTCCGCTTGCAGCAGTTTTGTTCGAATGGCGTTTGTTCTCTGTTCCTTTTCCACGGCCAACCACAAAGCTCCTCTTAAAAGAATGATGGAACTCAAGCTTGCCAGAGTATTACTCAGTGTGCCCGGGGATTCCAATTGCCATCCAAAGAAGCTCAATGTGGACTTTAAAAGGATGGACTCCACAAAAAACAAACAAACCTGTTGTTTCCAAAGCAAAAGCTTCAACTCACCAAAAGTATCATTTTTTTTTCTAGCTACTGTATGCGGGAGTGGTTATTTGATCACTTGTTAAAAGGTCAGCGGTTCAAGCCCCTCCCACCCCAAGGCAGTCCCCTTTGAAAAGATGGCAATGGGTTTACTGTAAGTCTGGACATACACATAGAGGAAGAACTTGGTGCGGAGACAAGGAAGGAGCCAAGTGCTCATAATTCACCATGGTGGAGCCTTAGAGAGTTAAAAAGGGCCCTTACTCCACTGTGAAAGTAGCAGGAACTTACGGTATTTTGTACCGGTGTTATACTCTGGGTTATCTGTTCTATGCTATCTGTGTAAATCATTTTGACTTCTGTTGCTTCTTAAGCAAAAGTATTTCATTTACAGTTGCTTTGTATACTTATGTTGTCACTATTTCTAATTTTTTCTTAAAGGAAAGTTCCAATATAATTATAATGCATTATTTTATTCTAAGATTTTACACTCAGCATTTTGATGTGATATTACGTTCTCTGTATGTGAGTCTACATTTTTTTCTAATGCATTGTAAAGGAAGCATTTAATTTGGTACAAAGGACACTTGACCAGCACTTACCACGCAGAGTACAACTAAACTAATGACAGACAGATTTTCCTATCTCGAAGTGGCAAGTATTGTCTAAATGTCTTCTTTTCCAAATTGTCTTATGAGATATTGCCATCATGTGTTATGAGAGTAAGAAAAATTCATAATACTTTTCTCTTGTCTCCCTATGACTCCTTCTGTGAAAAGGAACCCCCATCCCCATTCTCCATCTACCTTCGTACCTGCCCCCCAAACCCTCCTAGCTGCTACCCCCTCCCACTACAGCAGAATTCTGACCAAGTGTCTCTTGATCAAAGATGTCTCTGATATCTTTGGAAAAACATCCTGCTCTGACAGGTCTTTGCGGTAGCTTTGCTGGGTAGCTAGAGTAGGAACTAATATGGCTTGTCTCCCCAGATGCCTGCCTAGGTCTACAGTAAATGGAATATAGGGAAATCAGGCACCCATTAGACACCTATGGAAAATCCAAACTGAGCATAAACAGATGAGGACCCCCGTTAGCTCTCCACCCCCACCACCCTCAAGGACAGGTGAAACCAAATCTAGTCACAACATCACACTAAACTAAACTCAGCCTGTAAGGTCATCCAATATCCTCAATGGCGCTTCCCCAATTGGTGGGGGGCCGGGGGGGGAGGTTGCCACAGGAAGGAAGGTCAAGCCTCTTCCCACCACTTTGAACTTGCTTGTGTGCACACTGAAAGCAGAAGGTGAGATTATTCCTGTGAGCCTGTCTGCCAGGGCCTACTAGGGCCTCCCACGCTGGACATGTCCTGGTTCAGCACTCATGGTTTGGTGGTCCGGTTCCTATTTACTGCCCACCTAGTTTTTCATGTTCAGTCTCGAATGCTCACACAGTTCTGGAGCAGTCTTGTATGCTGTCCTGAAACAGTGTGTACTTTTTGAGACTGTAACACCTGAAACGTCCCCTTTCCTCCTAAAAGTTACTTGGATTCCAAAAAGTGCTTCTGCTCCACGAATCCTTTCGGCATAGTGAAGCAAGAACAGCGGTACCTCAATCCAGAAACCAACAGTTTCATGAAAACTTATTGTTCACTTTTATGTTTATTCTGATTTTGTCTTTGACTAGGCATCCACATACATCGTTCATTAGAACAAGAATAAAATATGATTCTAGTATGTTTAATTTTGTGGGATTTTATTTTTATTTTTAATAGTTTGGGTGGGGAGTGTATTTTGTTGCTCAGTGTTCTTTAAGAGTATATATCAAGCAATATGCTACAAATACTTCCTTGGGATTTTTTTTCTCCCTCATCACTTCCTTCATTAGGCTGCTTATCACATACATACATACAGCAATACAAAAGCAATATGATAAGGGAAAAGCATCACACCTGTGTCAGGCAGGGTTCTCTTAGAGAATCAGGACAAATCAGGACACTAGTAATTCTTTTCATATATTTATATTAGAGAAAGGTATATAAGATAAGAAAGAAACAGTTAACTATCTATAAAGCAGTACAAATTGCTCGGTGCAACTCACTTGCATGAGACAGCTAGAAGACTGGCAGTCCTTCGAGTCTTGAAGGCCGTGGGGTAGTCCTCTGATGAGCAATTCAGGCTATCTGGTCACAGGCAGCAAACAGCAGAGCAGGTCGTCAACAGTCAGCCAGATGACAGAGTCCAACAATCCCCAGCTCAAGAGATGTATATCCCAGGAGCGTGGTGAAGTAGGGCTTGAAGGAATCACAACTCACAGCAACACAGTCCACCATTAGGTGTCCCATGGGTAGTGTTGCTTGGAAGTCGAGGCACAGGACGAACAAGGCAGCTGTCTGATCCGAAGATCTGAAAGCAAGAGAGAGGGTGGGACTTCCTATATCTGCTCTTCAATTTATCCCGTGTGTTCATTGGCCGTGCCATCACAACAGACCCACCAATCTTTTGTGGCCATGTTGGCTTAACAAACCTACCCATCACAACACCCTAAATTGTGGACACCCAATAGTTCACAATGGTTTTTCTTTCTTACGCACTATCTTTATTTTTATCATTGTATAAGAATGATTTTATCCTTACCAGTTTATCTTATTTCTGATTTTTATTGTTACTGTTGGGTTTTCCAATTTGTGAAGCACAAAGCAGTAGGTGCATAGAGATAAGAATTTATGTAAGTAACTGGACAACCCCTTACAGAAGTGTAGCAGGGAGGAGACAATTCAGATAGGGTGAAGTATAGCACTGATGAAACAACATTCCTCTAGTTGCCAAACCTAAATCTAAAAGAAAGGATGTATCATTTCTGGTGATTTTACTTGAATTAAGTTGATTTGTAGGGACAGGGCAAATAGAAATGAAATACTTATTGTTGATAAAGCTGTATGTGTTGTTTGTATTGTTGTATTGTTGTATGTATTGTTGATATTGCTGTATGAATTTGAAAAATAAGGCAAGTGGAAAACTAAAAGACGCATTATATTTCAAGTGGCTGAATTATCTGACCCAGTTACACTGCCCCATGCTGTGATCAGCAAAAAGACAGATCTTCACCACCTGTCCTCTGGAGGTCTGGAGTTTAAATCTCACTGAGTGACTAATGTAGAATGCCTAGGGGAAGGGAAAGGTAATTTTGCTTTTTTAAATGACAAAACACCAATGATTTTGCAGAGATTTAGATATTCTAAAGAATAACCTTTTCATTTAGACACCAATGTTAATCAGACTAATATTTAATCTGATGAAAATGAAGATTCATTGTGACTTAGCTGTATGTTTTAATTTTAACTTTCAATGTCTAGGTCATATTGAATATCCTCAAAATAAGTATCCGCAATCACCATGCTCACTGTGGTCAGTTTGTTGTTGAATTTCGACCGCATTACTTATATCAAAGCTGAATGATCAAGTGTTAAGTCTCCTACAACCTACATAATATTCCATCTTATACTTTTAAGTAATTTCTATTCTGCTGTAAGGTAAGAGGTCTCCTTCAGACTGGAGGTTATTTAGGATTGAAACTAATCACAAGCATTTTCACATGTGGATTGAATTAATCAGGGAGACACTGGCATCTGGTACTGCCTACACTGAGTTGTTTAGAGCAGAAGGCTAGGCAGTTGTAGTGCTTGTCAGAGGAGTACCCACAAGGAGAGAAGGTCAATCGTTTTTTTAGCGCGCACACACACACACACACACACACACACACACACAGGGTTCTTTGAAACCTGTCTATTCTAGTTTCCTGTGACTTCACCCCATTTCCTAGGAGATCTAAAAAATAGATTCAATTATGAAAAAGTTGGCTTTTTACCTCAAAGCAATGAATGTCTTCAAAATAAAGAAGTCTGCTCCTCAATTTGTTCTTCTCATCCACCTCCTTATGTTTCTTTCATACCTTCATACAACTAGTCCTGTAACATAGATGGTTCCACGAAACACACTGAATCTTTTAAGGAGATCATTCATTGTCTGTAAAATCTAGCACATAACCCAATTCTTTACATAAAGGTAATAAAGAGAACATCTGATCTTTTCTTTGCCTTTGACCTTGCAGCTATAATCCCTTGTATAGCTATTAAGTATGCTACTTCTAAGAATAGGTATTCAAAACCCTTTCTTAGACTGCCAACCAAACATCTGTCCTATAACAAGCCACACCTTTTCCTACCTTTGTGTTTTGGGTCATATATGTTCTTCTAAGAACAATTCTTTCAAATACTTTTGCTGATTTAATTTCTGATACTCATTCAGAGACTAGGCCATATATCACTTCATTCACAAAAACATTCTGTATACCAAAAGGGATAGATGACTTTTCGCATCTCACTCTTTTGCAATTATCTTATTACAAAGACATAGTAATCTACATGCAACCAATTACATTAAGACAAAACATGTTGTTCATCTTATTTATAAACAGCACTCAATAATTATTTAGATGCATTTGCTTAGAAAATCTAGCTATTCCAGTGTAACTCACGTTTATCCAGGGCCTGATCCGCACTTGGAGAAGTACTGGGGATGCACAAATAGATAATATAGACTTGGTTCCTACTCTTATGTACAACGTACTCTGGAGAAGCAGAATCCCTCAGAAGCTACTGTTTTGATTGGACGTTTATTTGAAGTTACCTCGTGAAAATAAGGCAGGTGTATTAAGAGAAACTGTCTGAAATTTTTAAAGAAACTTTTAATTCCTTATCAGTAAAGGAAAAGGTTTAAATGAGACCAAGGCAAGACAAAAAGTATTGCTACACAAGAACAAAAACTTTCATTTAACAAAATGTCAAAATTTGAAGTTATTGTTTCTCACCACGGACTCCACCTGAGTCTATATAGTTCTGAAGGTAGTGTTTCCATCTCTGTAAAGTTTCACAAAAATTCTCTTCTTGATTTTATACCACTTCAAAAATAGTAGTTTTAACATCTGTGAGTACTTCAAAGTGCAGTCCTTTCAAATATTCTTTGAGTTTAGGGAACAAAAAATGAATTTTGGAGGGGCAAGATCAGGGCCATAGGGTGGGTGGAGCAAGGAGTTTCCTGATAAATTCTTGTAGAACATCGCTTGCTATCTTCGCAGAGTACATTGTAGTAATGGAAGAAAAAAAATTCAATTTTTTTTCCACTGGTGCAGTTTTCAATATTGTTAGAACTGTTTTTTTTTTCCAGAATAAGCCCCTGTGATAATGCTATTGTGTTAGGATGGGTTCTCTAGAGAAAGAAGACCAGTGACCTTTGTATGTATCATATATAGAAAGATATCTGTACCAAGGAATGCCTTACACAGTTGTAGAAACAGGTAAGTCTGGTCTGGTTCAAGTTAGGCTTTTCCTGACGCCGGAAGTTAATGGAGAAATAGCAATAGAGGATCAAGGAAGCTGAACAGGATGACCAAGACAACAGGGCCACACACTAATGGATGCAGAGGACTGAATGAATCCACCATAAGGAGTCTGCTGACAGCTCCTGAATCAGCAGGTGACTGCCCAACAGATCACAAAACCAACCACAAGATTCAGCTCTGGCAGAAAGTGACGGACCACAGAGGAGCTGACTTGGTCTCTCCTGCTTACACAGACACCTTATGAGGTGTCATCAGGCTGTGACTTGACTGACAGGTTTGACTCCACCCCTAGCCAGCTGTAGCTATTTGCACAAATCTCTAACCATCGTTACTCTGTCCTTTAAGAAAACCTGCTGGGCTGAGCCCCGGTGACATAGTGGTTGTGCACAGGACTGCAGCCCACTGGGTTGGAGGTTCAAATCCAGCAGCAAGCTCTCCTGCTCCGACCACCAGAGGGCAGTGATGCCCAAAAAGAAAACCTGCCCTTTGGAGTTCCAAAAAAAGTCTCAGGCACCAAAATCTTTTGAGCAGACCTCTTTACCTTGAATTTAATCACACAAACAGGTCACCTCAGACAGTATTGTTTCGATGAGCCATTTCTTTCTTTGAAGGCATCCCAGTGTGATTAAGAGAGGCATATCCCTAGGAGAATTGGTGTAGAGCAATCCATTAATTATAAGTACATAATCTACCTATTTGATTTGGAATAAGCATTTACGTGTATGAATCAGAAACCTGGTAGCAATACATTTTTACTTACCATCGTACAATCTTAACACAACTTGTCTGTGGCGGATGTGTGTCACTCTGATGCTGAAAGCTATGTCATATGTGTTTCAAATACCAGCAGTGTCACCCCATGTGAACAGGTTTTAGTAGCACTTCCAGACTTAAGAGCAGACTCCAAAAAGACTGTCCAATTAAGGGAAATATGCCATTGAAAGCACATGGATAGTATCAAAACAATGTCAGTTACTGCAAAGCTTATGAACAGAAGCAGAACATTGTCAGGGAGAGTGGCAGCAGATGAAATCCTCAGATCATGAAGTACTCAAAATATAACTGAGGAAGAGCCACATTCTCACAGTAGAGCCAATCCTAACGACAGGGCTGGAGGAAAACCTGGAGGAATAAAGCTTTTCAGATCTTCATTTGCTGATGGGACATGACTCAAAATGAGATCAAACAGTTACACACATCAATTAATAATGAGAACGTGAAATGTATGAGGCTTGAATCTAGGCAAATTCAAAGTAGTTGAGAGTAAAAATAGAATGCATAAAGGTGGGCATTCTAGGCACCAGTGAGCTGAAATGGACTAGTATTGGCCATTTTGAATCAGAAATTCATATGATTTACTATACTGGAAATGGCACAATCAAGTGGAGTGGTTTTTGCATTCGTTGTCTAACAGACTATTTCACAATAGATCTTGAAATACTTCTACAATGCTCTCTGTAATAAGATCAAGTCAGTCTTCATTCCAGAAAATCCAATCAATACAACAATTATTCAAATTGAGGCCCCGGCTTTTAAAACTAGTGAAGACATAAAAGAAGTCTACCAACATCTTCAGTCAGAAGTTGGTTAAACATGCAACTAAGTTGCATAATTATTGCAAGTTGCTAAAATGATGCATGCTGCTAATTATAGAAATTGCAATGCAATAGTTGAAAACAAAGAGGAAATAGCTGGAAAGTATGGTCTTCATGGAATAAATGACGCTGGAGATCCCACAATAGAATTCAGCAAGACCAAAAACTTGGTCATGATAAATGCCTTTATTCATCAACACAAAAGGTAGGATTATTCACATGGATGTCTCAAATGGAATACACATGCATCATACTAATATATATGTGGGAAGAGAAGTGTACCAATTCAATGAATATGAGTCTAGGAAAAATAGAAGGAATTAAAAGTAAAAATAGATGCATAAAGATGCATATTCTAGGCATTAGTGAGGTGAAATAGACTTGTACTGGCCATTTTGAATCATAAAATCAGATGGCTTACTCTACTGGGAATGGCACAATCAAGAGGCATGGACTGCAGAACAGGCTACTGATGGCGTGGTAGTTGCAGAGTCGCCTGTCAACTTGATGGTATTAAGAATGAAGGGGAAAAGTCTAGCCTGTAAATCAAGTCACAGCCTGATGTTGCCTCCTTATTGGCGTGGGCTTCTCATGAAAATTCTAGAAAATTACTCTCCTTTCCCTGAAAGTAGGCCACACTCTCTCTGTTTCACCTTCCTATTGAGGAGTCACACTCAGAGAGCTGGAGAAACCACATGGAGACCCGTGCCAGTACCGAGATGCTTCCACCTGTATTCTATCCACAAGGCTTTTCACCCACCAATCGGTGATCTTTCTGCATTCAGCATCATCCCATGTGCTCCATGAGTCTGAAAAGGAATTTATGAACTAGTATTATACACATATAAGCTAATATAAGCCTTATGAACTTTGGGCTAGGATGTTTTCTTTTTTTTTTTTTCAGATTGGGCTAGGATGTTTTCTTTTTTTCATAATTATCTATGGTATATTTTAAAAAGTACTTTTTGAAGCATGTACAAAAAATATATTTCAAGATAAATAATTCAGGGCTTCCCAATTTACAAATAAGGAGTCAGTAGTCCATATTTAAGTACCTTAACGGGGTGAGAGGTAAGCTGGGTTTGTTCACTTGATTCTGTTGCTCCCCTATAATTTTATCAGGAGAACACTCTACATTACACACTTTCTAACCTGGAGATATAGAAATAAAACTTGTGACTTAGCTTCTGCTACATGGCACAGAAAAAAAAAGTTGTGACTACAGCAATGTAACCATCAGCAGGGAAACCCAAGAAAGACAATGAATGATACTTTGATCTTCTCCCTTCAATGTCAATGTCACATTTGGTCTGATGAAACCAACACGGTGGGGGAAGGCCAGTATAGGAGCTTCACCATTATTGAGTTTGAATGTATCCATTGCTCTTTGATATAAAGATCTTTGTAACGCATCTATATGAGTGTTAGTGGATTTTTCTCTAGTCAACCTGGCATAACACAGATTACTCATGTGTAAGTTCAAGTTGAATTTAAAGAAAATGAAAACAAGTCCAAAAGAGCCAAATTATGATGAGTATCGTCTACAAAATTTTAATAAAAACTCATGGACAGATGTACTGCATTGAACACTAGTGACAGAATACCTGATGAGCAATAGAATGATATCAATAAAACCATCCAGGAATAAAGGCAAAAGACAGGAAAGAAAGAAGATCATATGGATGTCAATGAAAGGTGCAAAGACCCAGAGTAAGAAAACAAAAAAAAATACTGTTCAGCTTTTCTTAAACTGAAAGAAATTAAGAAAAGTTTCAAGTCTCATTTGTGATATTAAAATATTGTATGCACAAAATATTTAATGATGCAGAAATCATCAAAATAAAATGGAATGAATATACAAAGTCAATGTACCAAAAAGAGGTAGTTGACTTTCTATCATTTCAAGAGGTAGCAAATGAATAAGAACTAAGGTGCTGAAGTCCAACTTGCGCTGAAATTATTTTATCAGTTAAAAACAAGGCTTTAGGAATTGATGGAATACCAATTGTAGTGCTGCAGCAAGTAGATGAAATCCTAGAAGCATTCACTTGTCTAGTCCAGGAAACTTGGAAGACAACTCCTTGGTCAATTGACTATAAGAGTTCCATGTTTGTACCAATTCCAAAGAAAGGTGACCCAATAGACTGCTGAGATTACAAAACAATATCATTAATTTCACATTAAGCAAATTTTGTCTGAAGACCTTCCAACAACAGTTGCAGCAGTATACTGACAGAGAATCAGGTTGGATTCATAAAAGGACATGTAACAAAGGATATCATTGCTCATGCCAGATGAATCATGAATGAAAGCAGAGAATATCAGAAAGATGTTTGCTTGTGTTTTATTGACTCTATGGATTATATGTAGAAGAATGAGGTATCAGGATTGGAGGAAGGCTTATTAGCAACCTGCAAGATGCAGGTGACACAACCTTGCTTGCTGAAATTGAGGATTAGAAGCACCTGCTGCTGCAGATCAAGCATTGCAGCCTTCAGAATGATTACAATTCAATGTAAAAAAAAATCCTCACAACTGAACCAACAGGGAGCATCACAAGATATGGAGAGGTTTAAGTTGTCAAGGATGGAAGTGATGCCCCCCCAAAAAAGAAATACCAACAGACATCTGAGGTTTTCATGAGTCAATTAATCCTACCATATAATATAATGACAGTTAGTTCACTTAAAAAATAAAAGCACCTTAAAACAGAGACAATCTGTTTCTAGTTCTGTATTAATGCTAATTACCCCAATTGTTTACAAAGAAAAAACTTTTGTTAATGCTGATATATTACAATGAATAAAAGTATTTTACTATGAACACTTCCCTGTGAAATAGCCAAGCTAAGAAACTGACTTATAAATATGTTTAAATTATTTAATCTTGTATTGGTAAAAATATTCAGGGAGAGCTACATTTTATTTATAGCGAGTCTTGGACACTGAAGAATATCCTCAGTGGAAGGCATAATTTTTTGAATTACTTGAAATCAAAAGAGGATCTAGATAATAATTACATTGTTGTTATTTTTAAGTAATTCGGATCCCATTATGAGAAATTATCAGACTGATTATAGTAGGTGGATCTATCTTTCCACAGATGATGTGAAACTGCTGTCTAGACTCATTATATCATCATGATCCAGTTTAATAACACTTTCAATGGAGAATGAATTTTTATATCAGTGAGCAGTTGGCTGCTTCATCCATTCAGAGACCAATTATGTAAAACAGCATGAAAATGTATCCAGAGTGCTAATTCTGGAAGAGAGAGAGAGATAGAGAGAATATGAATAAAGAAATGTGTCACATGTTAGAAAAGCAGTTGTGATTCAACTATTGACCAAGGGAGAATCTTTTTACAAGACTCCACCAGAATAATACCCTGCTTATGTGTCTGTTCTAAGAAAGTGATTGAGCAGTAAGTCTGTTAGAGTAAGCATTAGGAATGAAATCCACCTCCATTATTTTTCAATGGCATTTTGCTCTAAAATATGCTGGTGGGACACATTTCAAAGATTAGCAACTTTAAATAGATGCTATGGTATGAAAAGTCATGAAAGATCTACTTGCAAACACACGATTCTGAGTTGCATTGTACTATTTCTCCTTTGGGTGAAGCTTTTTTCTTCTATGAGTCTGTTCTGATTTATTTCAAACCTACATAGGGTTTCTAAAATTAAATATTTACAGGAATAACCAGTACCATTTTCTCTTACTGAGAGGAAAGTGGTTTTGAACTGCCAATTTTTTTAGCACCACTGAACAGTTATCCAACACCAACACCAGGGCTCACGTTGTATACTTAATATGTAATTGTGTCTGTTATTGGAACATATGAATAAATTTAGAGCACATATTAGTTTATTTAATTAACTAGTTATTTCTCTTATACCTAAACATAAAGAAAGCAAATGTATACACAATTGGATCAATAAATGCTATTGTGATATTTGGAGAAGAAACTGAAGTTGTTAAAGATTTCATTCTATTTGATTAAATCAATGCCCATGAAAGTAACAGTGAAAAAAAAACACTGCAAAAAATCATATTAATGTATTAAGAAGCAAATATTTCAGTTTTATGATTAAGCTGTATCTAACCCAAACCGTGATATTTTCACTCATTTCTTGTGAATGCCGGAGTCGGGCAATTCCTGAGGAGGATCAAAGCAGACTTGACACCTTCAAACTGTGGTGGTAGGGTCACTCATGGACTCTTGCCCTGCCGGAGGACCTGACAAAAGTGTCTTTGAGCCAGGCAGAAGGTTCTTGAGAAGAAAATGGTGAGACCTTGCCTCACTTATGTAGGACACATTATTGCTAGAGGCGGTGTAACAGGCCGATCAATCACTACAGAAGGATATCTATCATCTGGTTCATTTATTAGGTTCTATCTTTCCCAGGAAATACCTGTTGCTGTTTGGTGCCATCAAGTGGGCTCTGACATGTCAGTATTGATACTGACCAGTATCAGCCTTCCTTAAAATCCTGATATGCTTAAGCCCGTTGCTGCCCTTCTCATGCCATCAAGTCTATCTTGAATCATAGCGACCTGCTGTGGGTTTCCGAAGTCCTAAACTGTTTACAGTAGAAAAGCCCAGTCTCTCCCACCAAGCGGCTGCTGCTTTGGACCTGTCGACCCGGAAGATCACAGTCATCACACCACCAGGGCTCCATGCTGTTGCATCTACTGATCGCGAAGCCATGTCACTGAGCGTCTTCAGCATTTTTTTTAAAGACTTTAGTCTTAATGACACAAGAAAGACAAGGCTTTCTGTTCCTATAAAGAGTTAAAGTCTCAAAGTCACAAAGGTCATTCTACACTGATCTATTGGTTTGCTTGGAATAGGGATTGACACCATGGAAGTAAGTGTATTCGTTTGTTTAAATACGTGCTGCGGAACCCTGGTGCTGGAGGGAGTTCTGCACAGGACTGCTAACCTCAAAGTCAGCAATTGCAAGCCAGCAGCTACTCCACAAGAGACAGATGAGGCTTTCTACTTCCAGAAAGTGTTCCAGCCTCAGCATCCCAAAGAGGCAGTTCTCCCCCATCCACCGAAGGCAATGAGTTTGATTTTGGACTTATACCTCCCTGAAAATGGTGCCCTTCTGCAGGGACTATACATGAGACAGACTCTCCATACCGTTCTCATGAGTATTCTGGCTGTGCTTCATTTAAGACAGTTTCTTCTGACAAGCTATCCTTCTGGCAGTAGTCTTTGCCCACAATATAATCTTATTATATCAATTTGTCTTTAATTTTCCTTATTCATTGTCCAACTTTCATGTACATATGAGTTGATTGAAATGATTTTATATACCTCAAAGTGACACTTTGTTCTTTAACACTTTAAAAGGTTATGCAGTAGAATTCCCCATTGCAATCCATCACAAGAGCCAAGTAAATTTTCATTCCTGACAACCTCATTCTTTTCTCTATTTATCAAAATGCTACGTATTGGTCCAGGATTGTGTGGACTTGGGCTCATTTGTTTGTTTGGGCTCATTTATTTAGTTTTATGTTAAGGTGTGTCCCTCACTGAAGGTCATAGTCTCTAACATTCATCATTAAATAGTTGCTCCAAGTTCTCCTCACTCTCAGGAGATAATTGTACCACCATAGAGCCTCAGAAATAACAAATGATAATAAGCAAGTGGAATTTCAGAAGTATTTAGATAATTGAATTTTGATTCTAATTTTCTCTATACTCTGCAGTTTGCCTGAAAAAATTATGCATTCTATATGTTCTCAATTTCACTTATTTGTTGAGATTAATGGAGAAATAATGTACATTCTTTATTACAAGTAGTTTTTCAATACCTTGTTCATGATCCAAACTATCTGATGATATATTGAATCAGTTAGAGCAGAGTCACTGGATTTGGGCCAATCAGACACAGGTGTGTGATATGTAGATTGCAGCAGGGACCATTCCTATTCACTCATCTTGGCTTAACTATGCCGATTTTATGAAATATGTGATAATGAACTTCATATGTCAGATAAAAAACTAGCTACATACTTCTAGATATGTCCTTATAAAAGGAGAGAAGCAGTTTCCTTTCCAAAGACAAGCAGGATCTTCAGGCATTTGAGAAGTCTGGAGATAAACAACCAGATACAACTAGCTAGACATGCAATTAGTCTGCGTGCAACACTTTCACAGTAATGTGCATTAATTTAATGTTTCCATATTACAATTGACATTGACTAGCTCATTAATGTTTTATGTGGATGTAGGTTTGTGCTACTAAAGTTTCTTTACTATGGTTACACATAATTTACATGATAATCTATCTTTAAATTTGTGTATCTGGGTGAATCAATCAAAATTTATATTTAAATTCAGAATGTTTTAATTCTGTTGTCAGATTAGCACTTGCTTTTGCAAGGTGCTTATAAGAACTGTCTATGCTTGTCAATTGCTCCATAATTAAATCGTCAACATTTATGAATAGCATAACTAAAGAAATGTACAACTATGAGGTTTTCTCTGTGAATACATCATTTCAATTTTTTTCAAAATCAGATTATGTGTGGTTAAAATAATCCTTTATCTCTTTTTACAAAGTTAATAGGAGAGGAGTATAACTGCAGACTTACTTTGGGGATTTTCAACAACTCTTAATTTGGTATTACTTGTAAATTTATTTTTTATGCTATGTATCTTTCAAATTCGATTTAAATAACTAACTACCCTTATCCTTTGGAGTTGCTTAACCAATCCACTATTTTTAATGACTTTCAAAAATCTTTTATTTGGGTTTAATTTCCTCATCAATGTTGCAAACAATTTGCCTTTTTATTTCTACGTGTCTTTATCATTTTTAAAGTTTGTTTCAAAAAATTTAAGTATCCAATCTCCAGGTTACTTGTTTTGGGTTTTGTTTTTTGCTGTTATCTTTTTAAAACATGTGGACCACTTTGTCAACTACGCATGAACCATAAACTTTTTTTTAAATGCAAAAGAAGAAGTGTATCATAATAAATATCTGTTAACACAATTTGTATTTATAATACCAAAGCAGGAGAAACATGTGTCTGTGGCATATCTTATTTCTTGAGTAAAATTATTGTGAATTGTTTTCAATCTAATTTAAGTTTCTATAAACTGATACATTTTTCTTTTGTTGAGTCATATGTGAGGGAATTGACATGATGTGCAAGAAAATAAGAGAGAGAAAAATGCTTAAGTATAGTATGTCTTTCTTGACCTTGTTTATCTAATTAATTGAACAGTTTTTTTGTGGGCATCACTGCCCCCTGGTGAGAGTAGGAGGCCCAGTCTTGTTCCTGGAGAGTTGCTGCTGAATATGAACTGCCAATCTTGTGGGCTGCAGTCCCTCACACAACCACTACACCACCGGAGCTCAGCCATAATTGAACAGTTTTAATCACTCATGAAGCATAGTTAAGTTCCCTAGACAGTTCAGTATAGGTGTTCTAGCAGAATTCTATGTTGGGCAAATATATTTAACCTTAATATACCTTTTGTGTGTGAACATGAACACAAAAAATGGCAATGAGAATCTTAATAAATTAAATATTTGCTGCACTCTGTACAAGTTTTCAGGATTGGATGGATGATATATGTTTATTCTTTTATATAAGCATAAATTGTCAGCATACATAGATGACACTTAGCTATCACTCTCCAAATAAAAGCAATTTCATTTCTAATATCATAGTAATCATTTCTCAAAAGAATTAACTGTTTGGAAAGCCTGTCAGAAACTTTTTTATTTATTATTCCATGAATTGAAAAACAAAAGATTTTTAAAATGGAAATTTATATCAAGGATTTTATATAAAGTCTATTTTCCATGTTAAAAAATTCAAATTGAAGAGCTCCAATTATCAAACAATATAGAAACTAGTCAGCCATGAACTAGACATGTCAATATGTATCCATTTTACCAATGTGTATACAATTTTAACAATATTCCAAGTTGGCATCCAGATATTTGTCAGCACATCATGACTTCAGAAAAATATGGACTATAGTTCACTTTCCTATTCAGGTTCAGCTATAAGCTGGTTTCTAAGCATAATAATACTGTTGCACTTCCTTATCTGTTCATTTCTTATACTTACATATATCTATAGATAAGTGAGAGAACTGATTCTTATAGTCCTATATTCCCTAATTTATTTTTAATTTCCACTTCAACTTCTGCATTCCCTCTTAATAGCTGTGGAAATATCTGGTATTGTTATATATAAATATATATATTTATGTACACACAAGGATGTCTAAAGTACTGCTGCAAACTCCCAGAAACCTTTGTGAAGCAAATGTGTGAATATGTTAGGCTATTATTTCTCAACATATTATTCTTCCACATAAAATAATACATACTCAGTAGTGATGGTTCCATCCTTCTGAGTCTTCCTTGCAATATTATGCTCTCTGACTTGCATCATATCAAAATGGTGTCTCCGGCATCCTTACGGGACTCAAATTGTGTTTTTTTTGGAAATTAATAACATTCTGAAAGGGTAAGATCAAGATGTTAAGATGGATAGGGTAATAACTTCTGATGAAATTCTCATAGAGCAATCCTCACTACCCTTGAAGAATGAGTAGGTGTGCTGTTGTGTTGGGGAAGAAAAATTCTTGGCATTGATTTCCTGGCTTTTTCCTCATCGATGCAGTTCTCCATTTTCTTAATGCTTATCCATAATAAGTCTCTGTAACTGTGTTGTGCTCTTTAAGAAAACTTATTGAGTTTACCCATTTGGAATACACATCCCCACCCACAAACATACATGTATGTGCGCACACACCACCACCAAGAAAATACACTTGCCATATTTTCTGAGCTGACCTCAGGTTATCTTGGAAGTCTTTTTTTTTAATTGGACCTTTTTTTTGAAGGTAATAGTTAGGTTTTATGTCAATCAGCATGGGCCAAATTCTCCCATGACATGATCCACATGGTGTGCGGTCAACTTCATGATGAGGTCTTCTGTGAAGTTGCATTGTTTGTTATGGGAAGAATAGGGTAGAGTCCCACTGCTTTAATGTGATCACAACCTTGATACGATTGAGGAAGGTTGCATCAGGTAGAAGCTAGCTCACTTCTTCTGCTGGGTCTAGATCCTACATCGACTTCATCAACTTTCTGTTATATCACCTGCCAATCGCAGGAGCCATTTACAGACTAAAAACCTTATAGAATTTGACTGATCTTGGATTCATTCAGTTCTGTATTCACTAGCCTGTGGTATTTCTCTTAACCATGTCAGGAAAAGCCTCGAGCTTACATATGACCCATCGATTTGAACCATACTTGACATATCCACTTTCTACAACTATTTAAGCCCTTTCTGGATAGAATTTCTTTTTACAAATACAGGCATATAAAAAACTTCACTGGTTATACTTCTCTAGAGAAATTAGCTTAGCATACCCTAAAAAGACAATCACAAGAGTTTCTGATAGCACTTGTCTACAGGCAGATATTGATTGCAGAGACATTTTAAAGCATATTTTGTTTGAAATAAACTCATATATGTATGCATATAAAACTCCAATAGCAATATATTTTGACTTACACTCATATCTGTGCATGTATAAGGGGGTACCCCCCACCCCCAAAACTGGAATTGACCCAGGCAGAACAGAGCTTTCATAGTATGCATTTTTCCTACTAGGCAAGCATTAAGCAACTCACTCTAAGCTAGTGCACCCAGTGGCGTTGCCCAGGAAGTACCTCTCTGATTATGGTGAATTTTTTCATAAAAGCAGTTTTGCTTGAACCTCATTTTATTTGTGATAGCTAGCTGATTTAAGAGAACAATGTGTGGCTATGAAGTTTTGCTTCCTGCTCAGGAAAAGTGCCACAAAACTGTTGTGATGTCGACCATAGCTTACAAGGACAGTGCTATGGAAAAAGCCTGAGTGTAAGAATAGTTTCTCATTTCAAGAAATATGAAATGTCAATTAATGAAAACCTTTGTTCTGGGCATCTGTCAACTTCCCAAAAGGGCAAAAATGTCAAACTAGTAGTGCATTTGAAGTTCCTACCACCAAGGCAAACTGTTACTCAAACTTTCTATTTAGAGGTTCTGAAAAGATTGTGTAACAGTCTGAAACAAAAAAGACCTGATTTGTGACAGATAGGGACTGGTTTTACCACCATGACAATACACCTGCTCACACTGCCATCTCAGTGCACCAGTTTTGGGCAAAAACAGCATGCCTTTCTTGTGCTTTGTGTCTTCTTTTTACTTCCATGAGTGAAGAGGGACATGAAAGGACAGCGATCTGATGACATAGAAGAGATGAAAAAAATCAAAACAAAACAAAATGAAGGAGGTACTATTAGCCATCTAAATAGATGGGTTTGAAAAATGTTTTTAAGAATGGAATCTCATATTTGACAAATGTAGTAAGTAAATGGAGAGTACTTTGAAAATGATAAAGTTGTTTTGTAAAAAAAAGTTAAATACACAGCTTTGAAAAAAATTTCATCGGGGGGTAGCTGTCCCTCCTCTATCTTCCATGCATTTGCTTTCAAAGTGACACAGGCTCAAAGAGATGATCAAAACACCCTTTCCTCCTTCGTCCAGGTTTTTCATCTACATTTGTTTTTTCTTTTTTCCCTCAGACATCTACTTATAGTACTTTTTATATATCTTTTTTAAGTCTTCAGTTCAGTTTATTATATTTGTTTTTAATCATTATCACTTACTTATCTATGTTGAAATAAAGCAAAAATATATGTGGCTATATTTATGAACAGGAGAAAGTTATGTCAATCTATTTTCATAAGGATCATAGTCTTTGAAACTTAATGGTCAGTCCTACCATGTTCTCTAGAGTGATGGTGACTCTGATTCAACAGTGTAGCAAAGGACCTGGGGTTTTTTCCTTGGTTATATTTATGTGGTCTTTTTATCTCAGAGTTTCAAGCGGGGCTCCATCCCCATACTGTCCTTTAATTTTTTGGATGGTTGCATTTCTTAAGCTTCACATTTTTCTAATTTTCTAGTATCATATTTCTTTTGCTTATTCAGGAAAATCACCCAGTGCCTATTTCTGTTAACTCCCAGAGGTAACTAATGTTTCTAGAATATTTATTTTGAAACAAATAAACAAAAGTCTATTGCCATTGAGGTAAAGCTCCAACCAATAGGAAGCATATAGAATCAAGTAGAGGTGCATGATCGATTCTCCAAGACTATAAATATCTCCCAAAGTAGGCTTCCATAGAGCAGCGCATGCATTCAAGACAGGACTTTTTTCATTAGCAGTCCAGCCCTAAGCCACTGCCAGCCGGGCTCCTTAATGCTTATTATATGTAATTTTACATCATTTGTGTTATGTACATTTCTATATTTAAAAAAATCCCTCCTCATCCAATCATCAGTCTAAAGTTCAGGAAATCAAGGCACAGAAAATCCATAACCTACTTCTCATTTTCAGCTTCCCTTTTGTTCATCTATTCCCTGCCTCCTTGTACATCAAAATTCTCTTTTGAACAACGATTCTTCACCTCTGCAGCTGAAAAGGAACTCCTTTCCCATTGCTGGCTCCTCGCTATCTTTTTCCGGTGCTGACTTTTCCTGACATGCTTCTGCAGTTATGCTCAGTTCCTTCCCCATCTCCTTTCCATTTATGTCATGCATTTTTTTCACCTCATAAATCCCTGAGTATTATTTTAAGAGTTTGTCATAAATTCTGGAGTACCTAGATCTGGTTACAGGTGTCCTATTAGATGGCATGATAACTGGAAGCTGGGAAATGAGTCATAATGAGTGTTTCTGTCAGCAGAGGGCAGAGAAGCATACGCACTGGGTCACATTGATTGTAACTACCAAGAGTTCTTGCTAGACTCAAGGCAAAAATAATAACTTTTGCTTTTTGATTCATTTTCTGGGAAAATCAGAATTAATCCTATTGAAAATGCATGCTATATGTGAGTCTTTCTTCTATGTGGTGAAGGGTAGGGATATGGCGATGAGAAGCAGGGAAGTAAATTTTCTTTGTTGTCTTTCCCTTCCTCCAAATCTGGTGTGAAATTCCACTTGGCATACTTTCTAAAACTTGACCTGAGCAGCACACACAATGATGCACAGTGTATACAGGAAGCAAAATTCAGCAGAGTACCTTTGGCTAAAGCCCATGCTTATACAACAGAGGAAATGGGCCATTATCTCACTGTCTACTTGTTGAACTTTGGCTACCAATGCTGTGAGGACAATATTTATCCTCATCTCACTTCATTCAAACTGCTATATTGCTTTCAAGACACAGGGTGAAGCAACAGGAGCAAAGCCCAAGCAAAACAGGACCCTTACCTACCACAGCCAGGCACCTAATACAGCTCTGGGGAAAGAGCGTCCCTGACTCAGATACACTTAACACTGGTGATTTGTCAGCAATGGGTTTTGGACATAAGATACACTTCCCCAAAGAAATAATATTTACTCCCTTGAGAGCATTTTAAATACACCACCACTTTAAAATCTAGAAGCGGAAAGAAGATGGGGGGGAGGTCTGATCATAGGAAATTTATCAATTTTATGGATGTCAATTCAAAAGTACACATTGCCCAATAGTAAATACTAATAAAAGATACAACCAAGACTATACTCAAGGGACTCTGACTTCTGGGACTATTATTCCTCACTTATTTAACTATTTTTGTAATGCTTTTCCTGGTAGATAATCTGAAGTCTAAGAAACTGTGAATTCTATTGGTTATAGTACCTTCTGCTTGACCCCATTTGGAAGATTGATTTGACAACATTTCCACAATAAAACTGAAATCTTGTGATAGTGTTATCCATGATAAAGCACACTCATGTCAGCTCCCAACTTCATCTATCTACTCTATTATCAAATGCCAATTAAGAATTATAATCCTTATACCCTTTGTGTAGAAGTATATAGACAGTATTTCTGTTGTAATTTTAGGGACATCTTCATGGATGACTTTTGGCTCAAAATTCGAGAGGAAAGAATATTTATTGTAATAAAAAGAGCAGAAACAGGGACTGAGTGCACTAGGACAATGGCTGGCCCACTGGAAGTGACAAGTGGAAAGAGGTAGAAAACCTAGAAAAAGGGAGGGAGGTGTCCCACCCGGAGGGGAGGAAAACAGCTAGGGGTGGATGAAATAGTGAGAGAGCACAAAAGAGAAGGGAGAAGTGGAGAAGAGAGGAAAACAAAAAAGAGAGCTTAGGAGAGGTGAAAAGATTGGAGGAAAGGAGACAGGCCCGGGAAGAGAGGAAAGAATTGAGGAGAGGAGGAGAGAGAAGGGAGGGGAATGGAGAAAAGAAGGAAGAAGCAGGTGAAGCAGGGGAAATTATGGTGCCAGTATAACATGTGTATTGTGAAAGATTTCTAACAGGTATAAAATTATAGACCCTTTGAGGTTAGGTTCTAAAAATTGTCACAGCAATATATAATAAATTAGGGGTAATTTTTAAAAGAAAGAGAGAAAAACTGTAAGTGGGAAAAATTTTGTGGCAAAAATGAGCAGCATAAAAAACAAAGAAAGTATTGCAGTGACATTCACTTTTACTTATAAATCTAGCAATATAATAAAATGAAGCAATAACCCTGCCATCAGATTATTTCCATTTCCATTTAACCAAGAGACTGGATCACTTTAAGAGACAAATTTAACTAACATCTAGGATTAGAAGGCAGGAAGTTTCATTCACATGCTTATTGCTTATTCATGTGAATAGCACACAAATGTTTCTTCATTGTACAACATGACACAGGCTATAAAATGATCAGCACAAGGTCCTCATAGATGTTCCTGGATGTGAATGCAGCATGATGCAATGGAGCGGAGAACCAGTGGAGAGGTCTGAGAGCACAACCCCAATGCCAACTACAGGGGCAGTCGCCTCTCTCCCAGTGGAGTTTGCCTTGGAGGTCAGCACTGAAGATGCAGCTTGGGGAGTGAGGTATGCCTGACCAGAGCACCTGAGAACAAATGAAGGGGGAGGAAGAGAGGATGGAGTACATCCTGGCCTACTGAGTTTTCAGGATGGTATTCCCACTCAGAACAGCTGATACAGAGAGAGGATCATATGGCCAGCCCCAATATGAAATACGGCCACCCTCACTGACCCTAGGGCTTTTGGGAATACCAATGGAGAAACATGGTCAGTTTATACCCTGTCTGGTCCAACCACACAATTGAAAAAACACAAAACTAAGATTGCAATAGAGCATGGAGCTCCTGATGAAGCGTCAAGGATATACTTTGGGGCCAGTGTGTGGCACCCCATCCGACTCAACCAGGAGACACTCCTGGTCAACAAACAGACTTTAAACTATTTGCAGGTTTTTGCATTGTTATTATTTTTGTATTTTTGCATATAGGTGTATATGTTGGACATTGGTTTTTGTTATTGATATTGTCATTGTTCTCTTTTCTTTGGTTGCTTCATTTTGGCCTGCCTTTTTTTGTGCATGCTGTTTTCTCTGCAGGTCTATCTGGATGGGGTGAACTGGATAGACAGTCTGGGGTCAGGAGTGATGGGACTGATGGTTCCAGGGTGGATGTGGGGGGGGGGTTGTTGGCCGGCCTGGGGATGGGTGTAGCAGGAGGTTCAGGGTTGGTGGTGGGGTGGTTGTGGGAGGTCCAATAGGGATTGATCATGACTAATGTAACAGAGAGAAAATATTGAAACCCAAATGGAGGTTGGGCGGTGGATTGTGAGGAGGTATAGGAAAAAACTGGGGAGTAAGGGACATTTATAGAGGTTTAAATACAGGCATGTACATAGGTACATATATTTATATATAATGATGGGGAAATAGATCAACATGCATATACTTATAGGCTTAGTATTAGGACAGCAGATGGGCATTGGACTTCCACTCAGGTATTTCCTCAGTGCAAGAACATTTTGCTCTATTAAATTGGCATTCCATGATGTGCACCTCCCCGGCACAATCACTGAAAACAAATGTGTGCATAAGTAAATGTGGTGAAGAAAGCTGATAGTGCCCGGCTATCAAAAGAGATAGCATCTGGGGTCTTAAAGGCTTGAAAGTAAACAAGTGGCCATCCAGCTCAGAAGCAACAAGCCCACATGGAAGAAGCACACCAGCTTGTGGGATCAAGTGGTGTCAAAGGGATCAATTGTCAGGTTTTGGGAACTAATAATCCTAACATTATATGCTCACTTTGCTGATATGGTTGCTGATGACAAATATGTGCATAAGCAAATATGGTGAAGAAAGCTGATCATGCCCAGCTATCAAAAGATGCAGCATCTGGGGCCTTAAAGACTTGAAAGTAAACAAGTGGCCATTCAGCTCAGAAGCAAACCCACCTGGAAGAAGCACATCAGCCTGTGCAACCACGAGATGCCAAAGGGATCTGGTATCAAGCATCAAAGAACTCAAAATTGTAAGTTAGGGGGAGTGCAGATTGGGGACCCAAAGTCCATCAATAAGTGAAGTGACATCCTCTTACAGAGAGGTTGCAGTGAGGAGATGAACCAGTCAAGGTACAGTGTATTAACAATGAAATATGCAACTTTCATCTAGTTTTCAAATGCTTCCTCCCACCCAGAATCATGATCCCAATTCTACTAGACAGATTCATCTATACCAGGGGATGTACACTGTAGTTGAAAACATGGGGAATTTAAGATTGATGAGCCCTTGGGATTAGTGGCGGAAGTAGTGATACTGGGAGGGTGCAGGGATGGTGGAGTAGGAAGGGGAAACTAATTTCAGGGATCTACATATGACCACCTCTCTGGGGTGTGGACAACACAGGGGTGGGTGAAGCGACACATTGGACAGCATACAATGTAGTAACAATTTGTAAATTATTAGGGGTTCATGGGGGAGGAGTAAAGGGAAAGGAAATATGGGGAGCTGAAAATTAAAAAAAAAAAGAACTAGAGGTTAGAGGAACTTAAACCAAGGCTCAAGTAGAAAATATTTGGAAATGAATATAGCAACATGTGTACAAATATACTAAACACAAATGCTGTGTTGAATGTTATAAGAGCTATAAGAGCCACCAATAAAATCTATATTTAAAAAAAGAAGTTGTATGAGTTTATCAAGTATGACTGTATGCAAATAATTTAATCTATCTTTAAAGCTTAGTTTATTGATTCATAATATTAACATAATGCTTATAAATTTATTTTAAATATCAAACCAAGTATGATAGCAGCAATATCTACCACCATGTCTGGTATACATAATGACTTACATACTCTGTAAGTCCTCTTGTCTAAATGAAGTCAAAAAGTTGATACTTACTTTTATCCCACAAAGAAATATAATTCAAGACAACAAAGGAAATTGAGTTACTGAGTATATGTGAGCTAGAGAAGCTAGATGTCAAATTTTAAGATAATTTAATTTGATACAGTTCTAGGCAAGCAATGCCAACTACTTAACTAACTTCATGTTGAAGCCATCTTTGTTTCCCAGATTATTTCTCTGAACAGTCCTGAAATCATTGAAAACTGATTTCTATTACATAATAGAAAACTGCAATCTATTACATAATGAGAACTTGTCCCCCACCCTCTACCCCACCCCACACACACTTCTAACGATTACTAGAAACTAAAAGTTGGAGAAAAAAATGGTTTAATACACATCTGTTTCTCAATAAAATGGATTCTAAATATATAGACCTGTATAGGCTTATTGCTCACTCATCTTTGTAAAATTGTTATCAAGGAGGTCTAAAAATAAATTCCAACCTTATTTGTGTAGTTTGTCTTTTCAATGAGCATCTCAAAAAAAAAGAAAAAACTCCAAAATGAACTATCTTTTTATCTCTATCCACCACCACTCTTAAGAGGCAGGGTGGGGAGACTCTACTCAGCTATTTTATATCTGAAATTTATTTTATTCCTATTAATTCAGCTATCAGAGAATTGAATGTATCAATAGGTTAATGTCGCACAAGGACACTAAGAATGCTTTTGCCCTCTGTATGCTTTTCCTTCTCAGGAAAGAATTGGTGTCCTTACAAGGAGTGACGTTTTAGCTGCCTCCAGCTGATTTTCTTCTAAATCCAATTGTCTGCAGGGCATAAAGTATCAGATTTCTCCCTACAGTAGGCCATATAATGCTAGATGCTTTTTGAAAATCTTGTAGAATTTCCGGTCAGTTATTCTAAGAGAAACTAAATCAATAATACCACATAGGTTTAATGACTCGGGATCCCCAATAGGATTCAAACTTTTTATTATTTGTATAATTTTTATTACAAAAATTATTATGGTATCAATATTTACACTGAAATTGCTATTAAATTAACTGAGCAGATTTGTATATGCTTATTATGTGCACTCACAAATATACTCTTTCATAGTTCATACTCACAGTCCAACAGCTTCACTGCAAACTAGGAGCAAACCCCTGCAGAGTTAGAAACAAATGATCCCCATCCTGTTTCTGTTCACAGAAGTAATGTCTCTTTTGAACGGTAAACTCCGTGATACTAATGACATCATGAGATCTTCTAAGACATTCCTTTTTGTATCCTCAAATTTCCCTTGCCCAGTGATACATTATCCAGGATTACACAATAAATGGACAGTGTATTATACTAGAAACAAAGGGCAATGACGTACGAACACCATTTTTAAAAACTGGTTGCTCGTATTTTAGAAAGTCATATTTTCTCCTTTGAAAAGTTAACCATTATTGATTAAGCTTTCTAGTTAGTGTCCTCAAACTCAACTGAATCTAACTCTAGTCCCTAAGTGCCAGAGAAGCGTTTGCTCTCTCAATTCAGACCTAAGATCTATTTTATTCTCAATTCAGACACTCCATCCGATTCAGATCCATTTCTGACATATTTTTCTAATTCCTAAGCTTTCCTTCCTTTATTTACATTCAGGTGGAATTAATCAAATTAGAAGGATTTATTTGTGTTCTCTACTCATGTATTTGTATTATACAATACAGTTTGATTTATGTCTCCCTTCATACCTGGCCATTTCAAAAAACATTTCTCACTAACATTTAAACAATTATATAAATATCAGATTTTAGCCTTAGTACATTATTTTTCTTTAGTGTAAGAGACATCATGCATGATTTCTGACTTGTGTCTGGCCCTCTGAATAAAACCATATTTGAATCTGCAGTTTACTTGAGTTCATTTTCCGCCTAGGCCTCCATTGGCAGCCTAGGATGAATTTGGGCCAAGTTTTGAGGTTGGCTTCTCACTGAGTACTCTAAATACAAGCACACCCCCACCCACAGAATCAATCAATCATTTGGAATTTGAGGTAATCATTCAGGAGCAACTTTTTCTTGGGATGTTTTCTTTATCCTCCCCAATATAATTTGAATTACATCTAACAAGAGAAACAACAAAAAACTGCCAAAATTTCCTGAGTTGCCATGTCAAGTTGAAGGGGTGCCAAACATGCTCCCTGCCATACAGTCATCCCCTTAACTATTCTTTTTAGATAACTCTGGACCGTCAATTAATGTAAAATATTCTTTCAATGCAGAATCTAAGGAAATTAGGCTGGAACTGAAGAGTGCAGGCTCTTTATCAGTCAACTTCAGGGCATGACTCGGCTGTTTACAGTTGTATATGGCTTGTGTTGTCACTTAACTTATGTAAACCTCAGGTTTAGTGTGCAAAAAACAAAAAAGGGAAAATGTGAGTCCCTACTTTCCAGTGCAGGTGTATAGATTAAATGAGATTTGCATTTGTAAAGATTTAGCACTGTGTTCAAGCATTCACATGGTTGTTGTAATTGTTCATTGCTGTCAAGAGGACTCTGATTCCTGAGGTCTGTGTGAAGCAGACAACATTCTGACAGATTGCAGTCCACCTTCACAGTCGTTGGTTTACTTGAGTACACTGTTGTGGCCACTGAGTCTTTTGCGTGTCTTTCAATGCAAGTGGTCTTATCTGCCATTTCTATATAGGCCAATATTATATAGTGACCGATGAAATTTTCAAGGGCAACTTTTTGGAAGTATATCTCCAGATTTTTCTACCTTGTCTAGCTTAGTTTGGAAGCTCAATGGAAGTATGTCCGCCACAGGTAATATTACTGGTGTTAGCTAAACCTTTGGTAGAGCTTCCAGCATGGTAGCAACATGTAGACCTCTACAGTAGGTAAATGGTAGCTATTATTGTTATTCATACTGGAAGAATAAACATTATTAGTGTCACATTCATGCTGATGAAAAGGACCATAATTACATGTGATTCTTTTAGTTATAAATTATCTACAGTGTGTCAGTCTGGATGGACTAGAGAAACAAATTTAGGGAGATTCATAAGTGTCTAAGAAAGAGCTTTACATAGAAAGCAATTGTACATTAAGAAAACATCCCAGCCAAGTTCACATAAAGTCCATAAATCTGATATTAGCCCATATATACCAATCTATAAAGTCCTCTTCAGACTTGCAAAACACATGCAATGTTGCAAAATGTAGGAAAAGCATAGTCCAGTGAGTGGGAAGTCTTGCAGATCCAGTGGCAGTGGAAGCATCTCAGTGTTGGCAGGGGTCTCCATATGGCTCCTTCAACTCAGGACACTAGTATAGTTCCTGTGTCTTGCCAGCTACAATATCTCCCAGGGAGTCAGCCTTATCAATAGAGAGCCCACCTCCAGCAAGCTATTTATCTCCTTAATGCCTCAAAATGAGGTCATTAAGCTGTGAGTGATTGACAGCTAAACTCTAAGTCTCAAATTGACAACAGATTATGTAACTGCCACAGACAGACACTTCTGAGATAGAGATATTTTAGTTCTTAGGATTTCTGAAATATTTATGGGGGCTAAGGGAATTCTATGCAAGCTTTACAGTGGACAGGTGCACAATAGCTCTTTGATAGAGAAGATGTTGGATGCATTTTTTCCTTTAAATTTTGAAAGCACTATATGTTGTCTAAGGATTAAATACCTGTGGCAGTCATGTGCTTATGTTAATTTTATGATTGAAATGTAGGGGTGGAGTCTAGCCTGTTAATCTGGAGGTAGCCATTGAGTAGCCAATGAGGCCTCTATGTGGGCATGGCTTTCTCCTGAGACTTCTGGAAAATCTCATGAAGATGAGAAGCTATCTTCCCCAGGGGTTGGGAGTTAGTCTGAGAGATGATGAATCACGGATAAGACAAGCTGGCAGCATCCAAGAAGCTGGAGGAGCTGGTGGAGAGACCACACGCTTTTGCCCTGATGGAACTAGACCTCTGAAGTTGGGGCGGCCACATGGAGACCTCTACCAGCGATGAGTTGCATCTGCTATTGATGGACCCTGAGCCCTGGAAGTGAGGAGCCATGTTGAGTTCCCTGCCAGTGCTGGGATTCTGTACCCACTGACCTGTGATTTCGTGAGTTGGAAGGAGACTTTATAGATTGATTTCGGGCATATGGGTTAATATCAAACTTATGACTTTGAACTGGACTGGGCTCAATGTCCTGTTCCTCTTGTATATAAACCTTTTCCTTATATCTGTATGCGTGTCTATGAAATTTGTTCCTCTAGCCTACCTGGACTAACACAATACCTAAATTTTATTTTAGGTAAATTGCTTCATCTCTCAGCAAATTGGAAATATGCTAAAATGTAGAACTATAGTAGATGTTTGATTTTGTATCAGAACTCAAAGATACATTTTGCCCTTGGGAAAATACCTTGTATGTAATCTTAGCCATAGTGTTTGTGTAAGAACATGATCAAGCATATAAGAAAGCTTGCAGCCTGAGAGCATCCAAAGATATGGTCAATTAAGGTGATATTTTCAGAGACAAATTAAATGAACAATGTGGCTCTTAGAGTTAAATGTAGTCATGTACATAAATGTTTGACATTGAAAACTATACCAAGTAGTACAAAGCTTCAAAAAAATATATTGAGAATTCTGAAATATATCATTGGGATGCCTGGCTTTTTCCAGAGGGCATATAAACAAGACCAGATAAAGGGATACTTTGGAAATTGTTTTAAATAAGTGATAAAAGTCTGAGATTTATCCTTCCTTATTTATTCTCATCCTGTATATCAAAATACTATATCCCACAAACCAAACACTGCATTTTGAAAATTCAAAAGTTATATATCACTTGATCAAAATTATAAAAAATAGCCATTTAATTAAGAACATGCAAAAGAACAAACAGGATGTAAATTTCAAATTATCTTTAATTTAAATCTTTCAGTAATCAAGAAACATGGCAAAAATGTATTTATTGATTAGTCCTGAACAACATTTGATTTCTTTTAATATAAAATTTCTTACATATTTGATAACATTTTGACTCAAACTCACCAAGAGAAATTATTTTTCTAATTTATATTTAAATTTGAGGACTATTTGGAAACTCTCATAGCCTGCTTCCCAAAATTCTAATTCAATAACTCCTTAGGAAATCCTAGATCCTACATGGCACAACGACATGTACACTACTAACTCAGGAATTATCTCTTACTAATGACAATAGAAATTAAATTAAGTCAATACTGCACCACCTTTCTTTGGAATGGACAAAAATATGGCTGTCTTTCAATCAGTTTCAATCTCTTTAAAACCTCTAAATAGAAAGCTTGATTATTAGACTGACCTGTTGAATGAACTTCAAATGCACTGTCCTCCCATGAAAAAGCAAACAAATGAGCATCATCTTGATCTTTGATTTCACTGGGCAAGCTTTTGGGGAGTGAAGTGACGATGGCATCTTCCACTAGCTTGATGGATGTTTGTTTTAGAGGTCATGAGAATAGCACCATATCTCATCACCAGTCATGACCTTGAATAAAAATATGGATCTCCTCCGAGCAGTTCTTTCAAAACAAGGCATGTTTCCATTCGAAGCTCTTTTTCCTGGTCAGTTAGAAGTTTAGGAAAAAAATTTATAGCAATCCTTCTCGTTCCCAAATCTTCCATTAAAATTGGCTGGTCCAGATAACATCCCCATCTTTTCAATGATCCATCGTCAGTCTTTAAGCACAAGTGCAAGAATTTTGTCACCAGTTTTGTCCATTTGGGAAGTTGATGGTTGCCCAGAATAAAGGTTGTCATCAATTGGCACTTCACTTTTTTTTGAAAGAAAACCACTCGTTCACTTGAGTTTTTCCCATAGCACTGCCCTTAGGCTGTATTCAGCATCACAACAGTTTCTGAGGCACTTTTCTCAAGCAGGAAACAAAATTTCACAGCTATTGATCTTCCCTTAAATTGGCCATCACAAAAAAAAATGAAGTTGAAGCAAAACCGCTTTTACAAAAATATTCACTGTGATCAGAGAAAACCTTCTCAGGTGATGACACTGTTTGCACTAACTCAGAGTAAGTATTGGGGGAAATGCATATTACAAAAGACAGGTTTTGTTTTTTTTCCATTTTGGGGCGTGGTGGTTTGGTGGGAGAGGGTATCAGATGCTCCCTCCAGAAACGGTGGAATGTTGACTAGTCCTTTCAAATTTTCAACTCAAGGCTTACAGTTTTTCATGAGGAGCTTTAATTTAGTTTAATTGATATGCTGAGTATGTCCTTTCATTTTGGTTTTCTAACTTTAGGGCTTTTCACATTTCATTATAATATTTAACTTTGTCATATCAAGCTGCCCATTGAAAATTCTGTTTAACTGTTTGATTTAATCTTTTCTTCCATTTGCTTTAGTTGCTCTAAAATTAAGAGCAAGTTTAAGAGTCTTTGCTGACATCCATTTTGACCTTTTCTTTCTTTCCTGTCTTATACATGATCTGTTAGGTTATTGTGCCAATCTGGCCAATAGGAACATGCATGCAGAGATTAATTCGGTCACAGTTTGATTGGAGGGTGAAGAGATAAATGGCTCTGCAAGGCCCACCCCCATCTCTTTTGCTCCCTGGGCATCATACCAGTATGCTGCTACTTTAGCTAATTCTCTGCATAGGACTGACATTTAACATTAGATAAAATGCCACTTTGCCATAAATATTAAGATGACGCACTAATTATTTCCATGCCAATAGTATCAGGAAAGTGTGCACTCCCCATCTGTAGCTACATTTAGATTTTCAGAAATATTAAACAATAATCAACTGTCCTTGTGTGATATTGACAAGTTTACAACAATGTTAGATAAAGTTCACTTAGAAAGAAGTGTAAGTGGAAATAGAGGACAAAATTAGTATGCAAATTTCTCACTTTTCAAACTTACCTTTTTCACTTGTCTTTTCTTGTCTCTAAGTTCAATCTGCTTCATAACTCTTGTCACTGCCCATGTTCACAGGATAAACTCAGTATTCTCCAGTTGCCTGCGGTCTACCATGCATTTTATACTTTATCAATTGGTTTGAAAAAACTGGGGCCACACATACACTTTATACTTTATCAAACATAATACTTTATCAACTGGTTTGAATTATTTGTGATCTCTCACTACTTGAGAATAAATGAGAAAGAGAAGAAAAGAGAAAGGAATTCATTATGCTGCTGTGCTGCTTTGGGAAACATTTTGAACACAGATGTATATTTATTTGGATCACATTGGTTATTAATTCTTCCCAGACTGACATGTAACCATTGATGCTAAAACAAAAGCATCTTCTTCAAAACTATGGCACATCAGAGGAAAGTCACTGGAAACGTCCTGAAGAATAAATGGCTGACTTCACTACGGCAACCACACTGCTTCCTTGACAACAGTCTTCTCTCTGCACACACAGAGACACACACACTTACACCAGCAATCACGTATCTCCAAATAAAAACCCACTCATACATATGCACACTTACATCAACAGATAAACTTACAGAGCATAAGGATAGAAGTCATGTGACCTGTTTGTATATTGCATATAGCTCGCAAAAAATAAAGTATGTGTCTATACAGAAAAAAAAGAGACCTATTTTCCTTACAATATCTATGAATTATATATGTTAGAAAAAAGAACAAAAGAAGAAGCATTCTATTTGACTTTTTTTTTATATTTCAATCAAATTCAGTGACAACCATCTGTCATGTTCTGTATTTCATCATTATCAAAACCATACACAAAATCCATCACCATTGAGTTGAAATTGTCTCAAAGTGACCCTACGAGACAGAGTAGACTGTTCCTTAGGGTTTCTGAGATGGTAAGTAAATCTTTATGACAACACACAACCTCCTCTTTATTCTATGGAGCAGCTGGTGAGTTTAAACTGTCCATCTTGAAGTTACCAGTCAAATACATAACTAACTCTGCCATCATTCTAAAAATACATCAAACCTACAGTAATTGGGTTGATTTCAACTCACAGTGACTCTATTGGATGGAGGAGACTTTTCCCGTAGAGTTTCCAAGACTAGACATGCCCATAAAACTAGACAGTTTCAATTTTCTCCTATAAATCATTTAGTGGTTAGCAACTCAGTCCTTAATACACTGAGGCAACAGAATACCTACTGATTATGTGACATCATTATAAATCGCTTTTCTAAAAGTGTCATTTCTTAAGTGGACCCTTAAAAGTTATTAAGCAAATAATATGATCATAAAATGTTCAAAGTAGTAAGAAATAACTAAGCAGAAAACTATTTTGCCAGGATAAATTTTATTCATTTCATAAACTGTTTTCAATTCATGGGAGTGTCAACTTTACCCTTTCTAAAGGAGTCTTAGCTGCACAATGTTTGAACGTTCAGATGCTAACTGAAAAGTGGACAGCTGTCACCCAGCAGCGTCTCTGTAGGAGACAGTCCCAATGATCAACTCCCATAAACCTTAACGCTTTAGAAGCCACATGGGAAGTCCTATGATATACTATAGGGCACTATGCATTGTAAGCAACTCAATCAACCTTATTTTTTAAAACTTAAAAATTCTATCATCAATTTCCAAAATGTTCTCTATGTTCTCATATATAATTGAAAATAGTGGTTTGGGGATGGGCTTCTATTATGCCAAAATCATAAATACATATAAATAAGTATAGAGATAGGTAGACCACCGTGGATTCAACCATGAAAACAAATGTGTGAGTAGTGCAGAAGCAGGAAGTCTTCTACGCTCTGCAGTGCAGAGCATCACTAGAGGTTGGAGCTTGCTGGATGGCCCCCCAAACAGCAACAAACATTTCTCAAAAGGGCAAAAGTTCCTGACTTCAATTTTTTCCAACTTTGCAGACATCTTTAGCAGTTTTTTTTTAAACAGATAGCTTTGATTATGAAATGTGTTTTCTTATTAAGCTACTAAATGAAAACAAATTATGAATCAAGGTATATGTGTGTATATACTATATGTGTATATATATATATATATATATATACTATATCATATATAAACTTTGCATGCTTTGGAAAAAGTTCACCAAAAAACTCCGTTTTCTTTTCAATCATTTTCCACATACCTTTTAAAGTCCCTCATACATGTACTCAAGCAACCAAACTTATTGCCATCGAGTGCATTTCAAATCCTATCAATAACCCTGTAGGTTTCCCAGACTGTAACTCTTTCCCAGACTGGCAAGCCTTATCTTTCTCCTGTGGAGATGCTATTAGTTCGGAACACTATCCATATATTAAATCACATGATACTCGGTCAAAGCTAGTGTCAACTTGAGACTATTCAGAGTCTCTGGCCTGTCAATCGGGTCACTGCTTGATGACCTCATTTGGAGGTGCAATGGAGACAAATAGCTCACTGGAGGCCAGATACGCACCTCCCTCCTTGCAAGACATTCCTGCTGAGAAGCCACATGGAGCGCCACATGGAGCACACTGAGCCCTGGAAGTGGATGAGCCATGTGTAGACCCATGCCAAGGCCGAGATGCTTCCACTGCCCAGGCCGAGATGCTTCCAACGCCACTGGATCCACAAGACTTTCCACATCCTGGCTGTGATCTTCTTGCATTTGGCATTATTGCAGGTGAGTCTGATGAGGAATTCATAAACTGGTATTGGTCATATCGGCTAAACTCAGACTTAATGGACTTGATCTGGACTGGCTGAGTGTTTTCTCAATATAAAATGCTAGTCTATTTTTTATTTATTTAGTTTTTTTTTTACTTTTTTTGTGGCATCACTGCCCTGGTGGGAGTAGGAATAAAATGCTATTTTATATAAAGCTCTTTCTTATATACATATGAATGTCTAAGAATCTGTTTCTCTAGTCAACCTGAACTGGCACAGCTTCCAAAAGTTCATGGAAAATTGCAGTATCTATTACTTCCCTTTTCAAAGAACATATCTACACTCCCTTATATATGTATAATATATATATTATATATATACATACTATTATTATTATTTATATGTTGGGAATAGTTCTACTTTCTTGAAATATAAGAAGGAGTTCACTGATCTTTTTTTAATAATCTATTAGGAACAAAGTACTATTTCTTTTTTTCTCTCTCTTAGAGTTATTAAGTATCCATAGAAATAAGAAATAAAGGGGCTGAGCCCCAGTGGCATAGTGGTTGTGCGCGAGACTGCGGCCCCCTGGGTTGGAGGTTCAAATTCAGCAGCAAGGCTGGGCCTCCTACTCCCACCACCAGAGGGCAGTGATGCCCTTAAAACAAAAACAAAACAAAACAACAGAAATAAGGAATAAAAACATACAATAACGATCGTTCATTTATTTTAAAAGATTAGACTTAAGCACATTGCCTGTAAGAAAGTCCAAAACATAAGTCTACCCACATGACTCCTAAGTTCACAATATCAACTGTTGCTGAGCAAAATGGAATTCTGGATAAACGTAAAGAGAATTATAATGCTAGGTTTTGTTGTTGGAGGCTAAGTTAGAGTCAAGGACTTATTCTTGATGAGCTCATATCCTAGATCAGAAAGTGTTACTTACGGAAAGAATCTATTCTAATTACCATCACATCTATTCCAACTCACAGTGACCCCAGGTGACAGTGCAGAACTGCTCCATCGGGTTTTCTATGTTCCAGTTTTATGTCTTTTCTCCATTGAAACTTTTGAGTGGCTTTAAACCACCCATTTTCAGTTAGCAAAGGAATACTGAGCCGTTGTGCCCCCAAGGATCCTTATTGGCAGAAATCGTTTCTGTATGTTTAAGGAACTTAAAGACCATCATTGGCTTGATCTAAGTGTGCCAGGATTCTCTAGCTTCCAAGGAGACCATCAGGAGTGAGTGTGATGTGTGTACATAAAGTAATACTAATCATTACTTGAGTTACATAGAGTTCTCACTCAATAACTTTAATCGTTAGATTGGAATTTTCTCTTTAACACATCTGTATTACGGACTCATCTCAGCATTTAATGCAATTTTAGATTTGAAGAATAATGGAAGTGGTGTAAACAACAATATGAAAAGGAAAACACGTGTAAGATGCTGATCATTTCCTAGAGGCCATGATTTTTAAGTCAAATAATTAAAATACAGCAACAGACATTCAGTTAAACAAATCTTAGCTTTGTTTTTTCACTAACATTTTTTCTTTCTCCTTCCCAGACTTAAGGAGTCTGGGTGGCCTAGTACTAAGCATACGATAAACATCACAAGGTTTGCTGTTCAAGCTTAGTAATTGCTCCATGGAAGAAAACTGAGGCTGTCTGTTCCTATAAATATTTAGAGTCTCAAACACCCTAAGAAGTTCTCCTCTGTTCTATATTTAGTTATTAAGGGGGTATGATTCAAAATTAGAGCAAGCAGCCACAGACATCAATTCAATAACTGGAATTTGGAGTATATGAATGTAAGAATCTAGAAAACTGGTAGTTATCAAAAATAAAATGGACTACATGTAGATTAATATCCATTGACCTGAAAAGGACTGGCCATTTTGAATCAGAAAATCATATAGTTTAGTATGCCAGGGATGACATATCCAAGGGAAATCATCATAAAAAAGAACATTTCAAGATGTAATTTGAAGGACAATGTTATGATAGAATACATCCACATAAAAGGAAATCCAATTGATACAATTCTTATTTGAATTTGTGCACTAAAGAGTAAGGCTAGTGATGCAGAAAGAATTTACCAACACCTTCACTGTGAAGTTGAGTATACAAGCAATCAAGAAGTATCCATAATTATTAGAAATTGGAATGCAAACTTTAGAAACAGGAAGGAACAATAATTGGAATCTCTGGCCTTGGTAATAGGAGCAAAGCTAGAGATGATATGATATAATTTTTCAAACTTCATGATCACAAAAGCCTTTTTCAATCTAACAAAAAGCAATCCATGCAGACATTTCCAAGTGGAAAATGGTATAAAATTAGGAAAAGTGTGTGTCAGCACTGTATCCTTTCAGCATACGTATTTAATCTGTATACAACTCAGAAAAGAAGTTGGAGTAAATAAAGAAGAACATCGCATCAGGATTTGAGGAAGACTTACTTACAACCTGCAATATGGAGATGACACAACTTTGCTTGCAGAAAGTGAATAGGACTTAAACAACTTGGTGATGAAGCTCAAGGATGGTAGCCTTCAATATGGATTGCAACTTAATGTACAGAAAAAAAGTCCTCACAACTGGACTAATATGTAATATCATAGTAAGTGTAAAACTTATTGAAGTTATCAAAATTTTTATCTTGCTTGGATCCATAATTAATGTTCACAAAAGCAACATTCAAGAGATCAAGTGATGCATTGCATTGGGCACATTCTCTGCACTAGATCTTTTCTTTTATCTATTTATGTATTTATTTATTTTTTGCACAAGATCTTTTAAACGTGTTGAAAATGAAGCTTTTGAAGGCTAAGGTGCACCAGACTCAAACCATGGCAATTTCAACCACCTCATTTGCATATGAAAGTTGAGCATTGGATAAAGAAGAGTGGATACATTTGAATTTGGGTGTTGATGAAGAATGCTGAAAATATCAAGGAATCTCCAAAGAACAAACAACTCTGTCTTGGAAAAAATACAGCCAGAATGCTTCTGAGAGGCAAAGATGGTGAGACTTCCTTTCATTCAATTTGGATACGTTAGAAGGAGAGACCACTTGCAGAAAAGGACATCACGCTTGCTAACATGGTGAGGTAGTAAAACAGTGGAAGACCCCAGGAAAGACTCATTGACACAGTGACTGAGCAATGGTTTGGAATTAGATAGCAAGTGTGAGGATTGCAGAAAGCCAGGCAGCATTTCATTGTCTTGTGCAAGATCACTAAGAGTTGGAACCCACTGGATGATGCCAGAAAACAAGGATATGAGTTTGAATCAACTTGGTAGCAATGCGTTTGGTCTCTAGATTTAAATAAGTTGAATCTCAACATTATTTCTTTGCCTTGTGAGGTCCTAAGCTTATCTATTCATCTCATTTCTAATTTGAAGTTATTTATTGATTTATTTTGGAGTTAATTGATTAGATTTTCAATGCTTTAATAGATAATTGATTTGAAAAAATAATACACTATTATTGCTTCTTAGCCTTTTGCCTAAGATGAAGTATAAAAATAATACATTATCAATTATAATAAATGCATTTGTTTTATGATTACATTTGAATATGAAAAATTATTCACATCTCTAAGTAAGATAATGCCAAACAAATGAAGAGTTTTATATGTGAATTTAATTCACATGAAAGATTACATTTTAATGCTTTTTATCTTAGGATTTTTTACCACAGTTACTGTTATGTTAATATTTTCATACCATTTATGAAGCAATTATTTCCACTTGAATTTTTTCTTGTGAACTGTCACATCGTGGTTGGGTGGGCAAAAGCTATTGCAGAGATAAGAATCACCCATATACTGAGTACTATTATATCCATATCCATATAAGCACATTAGAAAAGACTATTAGCCAGTATCAGTTCAGGGAAACTTTAAGTATGAATCTTTGGATCGCCCAGAGTACAATTAAATTTTTAATAGTAAATTTGATGCTAGAATTCCTGTGACTGCTACAATGCCACTGAGGAAGAAACAATGCCCTTTTTCAGAGCTCAACTCGAAAAGTAGTTTGAAAGCCATTGCCCTCAGTCACCACACACAGCAGCAATAAAGATAACATTCATTTTTTTCTCCTATCTGACCAGGAAAATAGGTATAATTAAATATGATTTTCCAGATTGTTATTAACTATGAACTTTGATCATTTCTAAATCTCGAGTTAATACAAGATTTTAAGATTTAGTAGCAGGATATATAAAAACTAATATAGTCATAAATTTTAAATGTTCCACACAAATAAGTTCATGACAATGGGCTACTTTTATTGTATTTTCTGGCAACAGTATTATTTGAAAATTTGAGGCAACATTTGAAAGCCCTGTCAACTTGGAACTTTCTCTGATGTTCTTTTAAGATAACGGGAAAAGGAGAAAGCAGAAGAGCTTTGTGTTCTGTATTAATGAGGGAGGGTCACAAACCGGATCTTACACATATTTTGAAAATAGTAAGAACTTTTCAGAAAGAGAAGATAACAACTATTAACATTTATTTTGCAATCCAGGGATCCAATGTAACCATTCCTAAGTCTAAAATCAGTCTTTTGTGAGACAAAAAAAAACAAACAAACCATGTTAACCTCCAAAATAGCCTAATTGTGATAATGAACCATAATAAAACATTTACACAGATATGACAAATTTTAAATTATAGCATTGAAATAAACCACATATTCAAAACTCCAGGTGGAACTCATCCAAATTTTAAATTTTTTTGTGTAGTAAGTAGACATATAAATACTTTATCTTGTCTACAATTAAATGCTTCAGAATCAGTGGAATCACAGTAACAAATTGTAAAAAAGAATTAAATACTGCTACACTATTACAAAGTTGTTGCTGTGTTTGAGACACATGGTCAATTCTGTCAATTGAGATGCTTTTGAAGTGATAGGGATAGTTTTTATTGCTATTCTGGAGCAAACATTGTACATCAGGATTAAATATGAGAAGCCACAGTGCATGGTCACCTGACTGTAGCTCAAGAACATATCCAAGCCAACTTTGACTCATGGTTGTTCATATGTGTCAGAGTAGAATTATTCACTATGGTATTTTCAGAAATAAATCTAAGCCATTCTTCTCAGGTAACTCTGGACGGATTCAATCTGCCAAACTTGAGTTGAAAGTTAGATTATTTGTGTTCCAATATAAAACCAAAACAGTTCAGTTTGCAACATTTTGTCAATATCGTACCTTATTTTGTGAGAAGAATGCTCTAGTTTCGCCCAACTTGTAATCCAAATATGTTAAAGTTTGTGTTCAAAAATATGGTCTAACAGGTATCAGAAATGAACTCCCAAGGATAAATTGCAAGTATGATGGAAAAATTTGGTTAAGACATAGTTCTGTCAATAAAATGTTAATTGTAAAATTGGTGATCTCTCTACACTTACACCCAGTTCATAATAAAAAATTAAAAATATTTTATTGACAGACTTCCTACACATTTTTCCTCATTTCATTTGTTGCAATCTTTCTGTATAACATCATTTACCTCACATTCCTTCCATTTTCCCTTTTCACCTCTTCCTTCTTTCCTAATCCTTCTGAACTTTGTCCTTGGTAAATGTTGCCCTTTTTATCTCTAATGATAAATTATTCTAAGGTGTTCATAATTCACAAGTGCTATTGTTTCTCTTATAGCCCTGTCTACTATTTGACTGTAAATTAAACTGTGGAGGGAGTTCATTTTTATACCTGAATGTTAAAATGGGTAAAAATCTCAGGAGGTTCTACCCCTCTCTGTCAAAATAATAAGTCTGGACTCTTAGGACTGTGAATTCTTTTTTTTCCATTCTATCTAGGATCTTCTAATATCATCTTCATCCAGTTGGTAGTGATATTCATGAATCACTTATATCTTCTTGTCTCTGGTCATGGAGACTGATGCTCATATGGTCAATTAGTTCACTGGACCAATCATTTCCATTTTTTACAATTATTTCCTTCTGATTTACAGAGATCAATAGCTGAACCTGAGATGGTTGCTCATGAGTTTTTAAAACCCTAGTTGCAACCAGCAAAGGATGATGGAGAACATTATCTTTATGGACTATGTTTATGTTAATTTCACTTGATTTCCTCCCAGATTATACACTCAGTGGCTTATTTCTTCAAAGTATTTATGTCTAAGAAGTTTTTATAAACTTTCCACTTGTGGGCTCTAACACATGTATGAATATATTTCTTGTAAATATCATCTGTCAAACCAATATGTATTCATATGTATAGTCTTTGCTAGACAGTATTCTCTAGAGAAACAAAACCAGGACACTTGTGATTTTATATAGATAGATAGGTATAGATAGATACAACACAAAGAAATATGCAACTAATTAGTCCACAGAGCAGTACAGAGGGCTCAGTTCAACTCAGTTCCATGAGATAGTTAACATACAGGCATTCCTTCAACTTATGAGAACTGCTGGGTGCAAGTCAAGGAAGCAGACAGCTGAGTCTTCTGGAAAACTATACAGGCAGTCAAGCCACAGGCAACAAACAGCAGGGCGAGTCACCAACAGTCAGCCAGATGATAGGGTCTAACAGTCCCCAGCTCGAGTGATGTACACACCAGCAGTGTGGCAAAGCAGGTTTTGAAGGATCCTCAAACTACAGTGACGTGGTCCATGGGTTGGTTGTCCTACAGGGAGTATAGCTCGTAAATTGAGGCAGAGAAGTAGCTAAAGCAACCACACACTGGACTGATCATGACAGCGCAAGAAACAGAGGGCGAGGCTGAGACATTTATGTCTTTGCTCTTCATTTAAACTGTGACCTTATTAATCCCATATGTGTTTATTGACCAGGATGGCATAAGAAACCTACCTATCAGAAATCCTACTCTACCTCCCACACCCATTCAGACTGCGCTTATAGCTATGCATCTATGTATATGTCTTCATTATTGCAGGCTTGTGTATGTAATAGGATTTAGTTCTGTTGCCTTTAATTCTTGCATCCCCCGAACTCTTCCTTTGCCTCCATCATTGTTTACCGTGTTCCCTCTTACTGCATATTTCCTGTCCCTTCACCTAAATTAGCATCAGTAAAGCTACTTAATTTTTCATTTGGAAATTCTGTTAATTGCAGTACACCCTCTTTTTACTTTGTAGTTGTATTAGATCTGAGTTAATAGCTAGATTTGTTTTACCCCAGATGATAGTTTATCAGATTTGATTTCTGGAATCTGGTGCTGTGTATGTCAATCTTAGGTTATTGCTTACTGTGCTGGTTCTCTGTCCTAATAACTACCTTTAGTAGTTTTTGCTTGGTTGGATTCACTTTTCTAAATGATTTTAATTTCTGTTTATCAGTAATGGCCTAATTTCATGTTGAACTTGAGAAATAATTTTGTTGGATGACAGATAAGGTTTTGTGTCAACTTGGTTGACCAGGTTGCTCAGTGGTTTGCCAATGAATTCCCCATGACCTGTCATAGCAAGCTGTTGTAAATCTCAATCATTGAATATGACTAGAATGGGATGCAACACCTTGACTTGGGTCACAGTTCTGACACAATTAATCTCTTGCAATGTAAGTGAACACTGTGGGAAAACAGTTTTCAATTTTCTGCTGGATCTGGACCCTGGTTCCTCAACTTATTCCTTGGACTTGACTGTTGTCCTTATCACACTGGTTGCTGATCAAAGAGCCACCAGTGACCTGCCAACTTTAGATTCAATTGGTTGAGATATGTTTCACTTGGTCCAGCTGCTGTCTGTAAATTATCAGGAAGTAAAAAAGTGAAAAGCAGTCCCTCAGCCAGTAAGCAGAGTTACAGGAGTACGGGTATGACTGGGAATTCTGTTTCCTTTAGGGAAGGTCTGCAAAAAAAAAAAAAAGTTGAGACAAACAAAAGAAACCACAGTGAAATTCCCATAGGTTTGATAATAAAAGAAGGATGAGGCATGAATCAATGTTATGTCTGCCTAAGAATAACACTTCTGATACCACTAAGCATTCTTCCTCCCCTACTTATTTTAAATTCTTTATTGTAAGTTTTATGGTAAAAAACAGTCAAGACAAGGATGATTGGTATAACTGGCTGAAGTTAAAAGACAGGAGAAAATAATAAGTTTTCCTCTATATATGACTACCTCTTGAGGATACTTTTGGCCTCACTGCCCAATTTGTGTGCATGTCTGTATGTTATCTGCATGTATTTCTTTCTGTAATCCCATCATTTCATCATGAGTTTTCTAAGACTTGTACTGGACACCTGTTTAGTTTACTGTTAGAAATATGTATATAGATAGACCACTGAAGATGGCTTTTTAACTGATTCAAGGTCTAGGAGTGGCATTTTCAAGTACAGCATGTTAAGCCAAACCAAATGCACTGCCACAGGGTTGATTCCTGCTTCCAGCGACCCTCATGAACAGGGTAGAGAGGTTCTAGTGAGTTTCTGTCTGAGACTGTAGCTCCTTGCAGTAGTAAAAAGCATAGTATGTTGCATTTTTATTTAGCTTGTACATGAGAAAATAATCAAACTTGGTTTGGAAGGCCTCCTTTTCTGGAAAGGTTTGTAAGAAATATTTGATTTTTCTTTTCAAGAGCATCTCTGCCAACCACAAGTAGGATTCCATATGGTGTATGGCATTTAAAGAGAAACTAGAGCTTTTTTACATATAAATTACGCTATTTCAGATGTTTCAAAGAAATGATGATACAAATGGATCTGCAGAATAAATGACAAAATTATCTTGCCATCATTTACTAAATTGATATTATTTACTAGCATATTATCACACCATTGAATGTAATAGGAAGAAGCAGTTAACTTTGCTAGTTGAGTACCATATAAAGCAACTGAGTGGACTTACAGGATTGTGTGTCTCTTTGTCTTTCTACACATGACTTCTTGGAATGTGAATGTATATCTTCTAAGTTTGTTATTTTCCTTTGTAGAACCACTAGTTTTGTCATTTACAATCATAAGCTCCCATTATCTTTATTTTGCAAATACACACTTACACACCAAAAGGGAGTTTGATCTTTTGTAAGCATCATTTTCATAATAATCCTAACACGTCTCTGTCATGCACATGCTGTAGAGAATGAGAACTGATAGGCAGTAACTATCTGGCACTTACTAAAAAAGTCTTCTCAAAATGAGACTGCAAGCAAGTGTAAGTCTATAGTCACAAAGTGTTTATTAAATAAGAGTCTACCCTGTGAGGTTTTGTTCATTGTTGTATCTCCAGAAATTCAGAGTACTTATCAATTTGGTCTCTACTGAAATAGAATCAGAAATTAATTCCAGGAATGGATACCCTTGTGAAAGTGAACATGAATTTTATAATCATTGCGCCTTCTTAATGAGTTCCCCTAAACACAATTTTAATAACTCTTCAATATAAGGTCAATAACTCTTCAATAACTCTTTTAATAACTCTTCAATATAAGTACTCTGTCTCTGGTTGTATTATTTCATGCATCTCTTTATTCATTGTGACTATCTTGACAATACTGATGACAAAGGGTTCCCTATGGCATAGCATCTTGTGCATGAAGTTTTAAGAGCAGTTTTCTAGCAATTGTAAGAACTATAGAATGCATTCAGTGATTACATCGCAGTGTCTGTAGACTTATGTCGAGCTTATTCCTATTAATAGTCATCTTATATGATAGAGATAAATTTTCCCACAAGGTCTCCTAGCCTGTAATCCTTATTGGGAACAATATGTCTTTTCTCCCATGGAGCAGCTGTTGATTTGATATGCAGCAAAACCCTTATCATTGCATTACCTGGGAAAATGACACTTGGTGCATGTCTCTCTGACCTTCTTCAGCTACACAAGGGGGAAGGAGAATCCAGTTCCACACCTGTGCAAAACTGATTTGTGTGAGGCAAAAATCAGGCACCCTTCAATACTCTTAATCCTATTCTGACACCCACCATCTTCTAGGTGGAGTTTGATAATCTTTTGCAATGAATTCTTAGACACCTAGAACTCTTAGACAAAACTCACAATATGAGGGTTTATTAGAGAAGTTGATAGGTTATGAGTCAAAATCAGAAATGTTAAAGACACAGTGGTTTGGTCTGAAGTGCCTCTTCTCAGTGATGCCCATAGGCACATTTCTTTCTGGTCCGTGGTCTCAGCCAGATGCCCCCAACCCCACCCCTCTTCTACGTGGCCTGTACCTTATTTAGGCAAGTGGTAAAAAAATCCTTTGGCAATGAGGAATGCCCAAAGGTCACCCCAGTCTACAGATCATCCTTTTTTCTGAAGGTAGGGAGCGTCACACATTTTTATGTGCCAAGAAGGCCCAGTGCTCCGTCTCTTATCTCTGCTCTTCCTTCTTCGTTTTCATGAACTTCTCTCCTCCTTCTGAAGAGGTGGCTCACTTTTTACACAGCGGAAGGGTAAAACATCATTTCCCTCATATTAGTCCCATATACCTTATTTGCATTTTCTAATCCAATTCTTGGAGGAAAATTGCAAAGACTATGGATGGAATCATCATAGCGCCATACCAAGAAGTTCACCTTCAAAGCAGCTCCTCTGCAATATGGAATTTGGTTCTATAAAAGTGAAAGCACCTATATATTTACAAAGCAACTTGTTTTCAAAGTCATAGAATTCTAAGTGAAAGTACTTACATTTGCCTAAACCAGGATCACACGTATTTTTTCCCAACTGGAACTTAATCATCTAGTCACAGCTCATTATTAAAATATAGAGTAATTCACAAGACATTTTAAACTCTGGGAGTTAAAATTTTCTCCTTTTTCTTAGTATGAAAGTTACTTCTTAAGACATGGGAAAAACTGTTCAGCACATAGGATTATTACAAAGCAATGCTGACACCTACAGAGAATGTCTGCAAATATCTAAATGAAGCTGGCATATGTTTTACTGATGGGTATTATAACTTAAATTATAACTGTCTTGATATATAATAAATAAGACAACCCAAGTCTAATGTGTTGGATGTATAAATGATACTTGCCTAGTAGGAAACATATATATATTATTTTTTCAATAAATTTAATTTTTACAATGTTGTTATTTTCTAATATTTTATGGACCATATCTTAGCCTCATTGTTTGAATGTAACTATGCTAATGATGTTAATTAATGACAAGTGATCATCACAGTGAAAATCAAGGAAAGGTGCTTACCACCTAATGAGGAAAGAGAAATATTTTGCCATTTTAGGACAGCGATAATCAATATTGCAAAATATATGACTGTAGACAAGGAGAATGATAAAATTTATCCTTGTCCTATAGCCCTTTAAACCCATGTTGCACAAGATCTATGCACAAAAAAATTAAGCCAAATATTTATCTTGATAAAACATATAGTTGTTTCTGTAAGCAGAACTCAACACCCTTTTAAGTGAGCATTACACAAAAGAAGGGAAAAATGATAACATCTAAATTTTTTAAATGGTATTCTTCATGAAAAATATTTATTGAATGCTAGCCATTGTGCAAGGTAGTTTGTACCTACAATGAGCAAACTGAATATACAGATACAATTTAAAATTCAACATGTTTTCATCAATTCCATAATACATTTCACATTTATTTGTAGAGAAGAATAAGCAATTTAGGGAGCCTGAGTGGTTAATCTCTGAACCATAAATTGAAAGATCAGTGGTGGGAACCCACCAGCTGCTACCCAGCAAAAGGGTGAGCCAATCTGCTTCTGTGAAAATTGACAGCCACAGAAACCCTCTGGGTTCCTATCCTTTTGGGAACCCAATGAGTAAAAATTAACTCAATGCCAGTGGGGAGGCTTAAGGACACTTTTTTGTTGTTGTACTTATTTATTTATTTATCAATTTATTGGGGACTCATTCAACTTTTATCACAATCTATACATACATCCATTGCATGCAGAGCACATTTGCACATATGTGGCCATCATCATTCTCAAAACATTTTCTTTCCACCTAAGCCCCTGGTATTAGAGCCTCATTTTTCCCCTCTCTCCCTGCTACCCCCTCCCTCATACATCCCTGACAATTTATAAATTACTTTTATTTTGTCATATCACATGTTGTACAGTGTTTCCCATAACCCACTTACCTATTGTCTCTACACCAGGGAGGAGGTTATATGTAGATCCTTATAATCCGTTCCCCCTTCCTACCCCACCATCCCTCCAACCTTCTGGTGCTGCCACTCTCACCACTGGTCCTGAGGGGTTGGTTCATCTGTCCTGGATTGCCTGTGTTTCCAGTTCATGTCTGTACACCCTATGGCCTAGCCACATTTATAAGATAGAATTGGCATCATGATCGTGTGGCGGGGAGGAGGGGGGTGGAAGCATTTAAGAACTAGAGAAGAGTTGTCTTTCATCGTTACTACACTGCAACCTGACTGGCTTATCTCCTCCCCACGACCCTTCTGTAAGGAGATGTCACTTCACCTACAGATTGACTTTGGGTCCCCAATCTGTACTTGTCCTCATTGATAATGATTTAATTTTTAGTTATTTGGTACTTGATATCTGATCCCTTCGACACCTCGTGGTAACACAGGCAAGTGTGCTTCTTCCATATGGGCTTTGTTGCTTCTGAGCTAGATGACTGCTTGTTTACCCTCAAACCTTTAAGACCCCAGATGCTGTATCCTTTGATAGCCAGGCATTATCTGCTTTCTTCCCCATATTTGCTTATGCACACAGTAATCATATCAGGAAGGTGGGCATGCATCGATGTGATTTTTGTTCTTTGATGCCAGATAACTGATTCTATTTATACCTCGTGGTCACACCAGCTGTTGTGCTTTTTCCATGTGGGTTTTGTTGCTTCCGAATTAGATGGCTGTTTGTTTACTTTCAAGCTTTTAAGACCTCAGATGCTATATCTCTGATAACTGGGGACCATCACCTTTCCCCCCCATTTTTGCTTATGTACACATTTGTCTTCAATGATTGTTTCAGGAAGTTGAGCATCATGGAATGCCAATTTAATAGAACAGTGTTCTTCCATTGATGAAGTACTTGTGTTGAGGTAGAATGTTTATCTGCTGCCTTAATACTAACCCTCTAAGTATATGAATTTAGATATATTTCCCCATTATCATATATAAATAAATTTACCTATGTCCACGCCTGTATTTAAACCTCTATAGATACCAATTGCATCCCAGTTTTCCTCTATTTCCTTTTACTTTCCTCTTGTCCCACTATCATATTCAATCTTCATTTGGGTTTCAGTCATTTCTCTCTTTTACAGGACTCTTGATCCCTCTCAGGTCTCTCTCATCCACCTTGCTACTGATTTTACATCGCATGTTGTTCTCTTATCCTTGGGTTGGTCAATACCACTTCGTTTCCCCCACCTCCCCATCTCCCATGTCCCCCCAGAACCATCAGTCCCATTTTTTCCCCTATAGACTGTAAATCCAGCCTATCTTACCTAGATAAATTTGCTGAGATAATAATATGTACAAAAAAATCAAGCTATCGCCAGACAAAGCAACAAAAGAAAACTATGACAACAAAAGAGTGTTCAGAAAAAAATATATAAGTAAAACTATAATAATCACAAAACAAAAAGCTGTAAATAGTTCAAGGTCTGGTTATTGACCTCCAGGAGTGTTCCCTGATTGAGTCTTATGGAGTGTCACATCCTGGCCCCAAAGTATATCCTTGGCACTACCTTGGGAACTCCATGCTCTGCTCCTCCTGCTGCTCTGCTGCAGAACCTTGGTGTTTTGCCTTGGTATGGTGGGGTCAGCCTGGGTGTACTTCTCCAGTGTTGTCCGTGTAGATCCGTGGGTCAGTGTGGGATGCTGTGTTTCATAGTGGGACCAGTCAAATGGTCCTCTCTATTCCATGGCTGTTCTGAGTGGGGAGACTGTCCTCAAGGCTGGGTGTGCCAGGATGCACTCCACTCTCTCTTTTTTTCCCTTTGCATTTGCTCTCCTGTGCTCTGGTCAGACATGTCCCTCTCCCCAAGCTGCAGTCCAGTGTTGTATTCCAAAGCAAACTCCCCTGGGGGAAGGGGAGGCTGTCTGTGTTGTTGGGATTGGGGCTGAGGCCTCAGGTTCCTCCACTGGCTCCCTGCTCCATGCCTTCACATCGCTTTCTCATCCTAGAACACCAGATTTAAGTTTGGTCACTCGTTCCCAATCTCCATGGAGTGCCAAGCGTGAGCTACCTATCTGGTCATCATTTTCCCTCCTCTCTCTAGGACACTTTTCAAAAAAAAAATCATTTTACTGGGGGTTCTTACAGCTCATCACAATCCATGCATCCATCTATTGTGTCAAGCACATCTGTACATCTGTTGCCATCATCATTCTCAAAACATTTGCTTTCTATTTAAACCCTTGCTATTAGCTTCTTATTTTTTCCCTCTCTCCCCACTCCCCCCTTAAGGACACTTTTAACAATGAGAGTTCTCCAGCAGCTTTGTAAAGAAAATGTATAAAACTTTACTGAGAAATAGTAACAACTATAAAAATAAGAAACACTCCTGAATAATATATAAATAATAATAGAGTGAAGTCAGTCTCAATCATCTCCACATTAATTATTCAAATTTATATAAACTTTGGTAAGTCCTAAAAATCCTCCACCAACTTTCATGTTCTTCAATTTGCTAGAAATTCATGGGCAAATAGTTAAGAGCATTTTTTTTGTGGGGGGGGGAAGGTGGGAAATGCCAAACAAAAGAGTGATTCTAACTGATTGAGTGATTCTGACTCTCTGTGACCCTAAAGGACAGAGAAGGACTATCTCTCTGGGTTTCTAAGACTGATGACCTTAATGAGAGCAGAAAGTGTTATCTTTCTCCTTAAGAAAGTCTGCAGTTTGCAGCCCAACTTGGACCCATAATGTGACCTGGACTCATATATTTGTTTCCAGGGCAAAAATCAGCTGAGGACATTTTGAAAAAAGAACACTCAAGATAGAGCAGTGCTAGAAAGTAAAATGTATCAGTAAAATATATATTATGTACTAGGCTACAATTAAATTTAAGCATATATAAAATGAATCCAACATAATTGAGACTATGTACATTTAGTAATAAAAAAAACAGGAACTTAAAAAACAAATCAAAACTTCCCCCAATAAAACAAAAACAGGTACTCCTCAAACAGAAAAAGCTCCACTACACAGAGCTTTTGTGGAAAAGAAATAGTTGTGATATTGAACACAGCCCACAAGGGCAGCACTGTGGGAAAACTCAAGTGTACAAGTGTTTGTTTTTTTTTCAATTCAAAAATAGTGAAATGCCAATTGATGACAAACCTTCTTCTGGAAATCTGTCAACTTCCCTAACAGACAAAAATGTTGACAAAATCTTGGCACTTGGTGCTTAAAGACAAACAAAGACCCATTGAAGAGATGGGGCCGTTATTGGGACTATCTTGGAGCCACGTTCGGTGAATACTAATGGAAAATTTGGGAATGAGAAGTCACTGTGAAATTTGTGCCTCCAATTCTGACTGACCAGGAAAAATAGTATTGAGTGGAAACATGCTTTGCTTTCAAAGAACAGCTTTGTAGTGACAAAGACTTATTTTCCAAGGTCATTACTGATCAGGAGACATGGTGCTATTCTTATGACCCCCAAAGCAAATATCCGTCAAGTCAGTGGAAGATATCATTGCACCTGAAATCAAAGATCAAGATAATGCTTGTTTATTTATTTTTTTTATGTGAGAGGGATAGTGCATTTGGAATTCATTCTACCAGGTCCGACTATTAATCTAGCTTTCTATTTAAAGGTTCTGAAAAGATTGCATAAGGCCTGATTTGTGGCAGACAGGGATCTGGTTCTGCCACCAGAAAAGTACACCTGCTCACACCGACCTGTCACTGCACTAGTTTTGGGCAAAAAGCAGCATGCCTCTCTTACTCCACCCACCTTGCTGTAACCTAAACCTTCCAAAATATCACCAGACCTCGCTCCATGTGACTTCTTTTTGTTTCTGCAAATGAAGAGGGATATATCACCAAAGAGGTGAAGGGAAAACCGAGGAAGGTGCTGTCAACCATCTAAACAGATATGGTTGAAAAGTGTTTTCAAGAATGGAATCGCAGATTTGACAGATGTAAGAAGTGCAATGGAGAGTAATTTGAAGAGGATAAGGTGGTTTTGTAAAAAAAAATTGAAAAGCATAGGTTTGAAAAAAATCCATTTGCTTTTTTTTTAAGAGGCGTTATCCTCTAGTATATTCACTTGACAGCGTATTTTTTAGAGGCGTTATCCTCTCTAATATATACACTTGAAAGGGTATTTGTTTGTTTTCATCATTTTATCAGGAGCTCTTATAGATAGCATAACATTCCATAGTTAATCACGTCAAGCAGCATTGCACAATTGCGACAAGTTTCAAAATATTTTCTTTCATCTTGAACTCCTTGATATCACAACCCTTTATCCCCTCACTCCCCTACCCTCTTCCCCACTAACCCTTATATTTTTCCACATCTCACACCATCCAGTATACCCATTTACATACTCTCTTATTCATTCCCCTTGAGTATACTATTATCATTGCTATCAGCTCCTCCTATTTCCCTCCCCATTCCCTCCAGGAACCAGTCCTCCTGTTACTGTTACTGTTACTGAAGGGTTATCTATCTTGACTTTCATGTATTGAATGATCTTAATGTATATAAATGAACACATGGAAGTCTAACATGATTAATGAGGTAAACAAATAAAAACCCTAAAATTAAGGGGAGAGAATATTAGAGAACTAGAGAATAGCTACATGTTTCTACCGTGCTATACTGCACCTCGGACTTATCCTCTCTTCCATGTGGACCTGTTGAGAGGAACTATCTAATTGTCTTACAGGTGGATTTCTGGGTCTCAGCGCCATCCTCACCTGTTCATATTGCTTTGATTGCTTAATTTTGGACTTCTGACAACTTTTCTGTTGACACCTCATTGATCACACATACTGGTGTGCTTCTTCCATGTGGACTTTGTGGTTTCGCTGTTAGATGGCCACTTGTTTTAATACAAGCCTTTACAACTCCAGATACTATCGTTTTAGTAGCTGGGCATCATCAGCTTTCTTCAATACCTTTGCTTATGCACCCATTTTGACTTCAGTGATCATGTCAGGAAGGTGAGTATCGCACAAGGCCACATGATTAGAACAAAGTTTTGTGATAGTTAGGCTTATTGTGCCAAACTGGCCAATAGGAACATGTGGGATGAATCGGGTTAGAGTCTGATTGGAGGGCAAAGAGATAAATGGCTCTACAAGGCCCACTCTCCTCACTTTTGCCTTCTGGAGATTGGAGAGTACTGAGCATGCCTTAGCTCATTACTAGCGCATGCTTTAACTAGTTCTCTGTCTCAGCCTGTAACCTACACTACCTGTGGGACAGACCAGCCTGTGGATTGTGTAGCTAGAACTCCTGCAGGACCTGCTTTGTCATGCTGCTTGAGCATACATCGCTTGAGTGGGGAGCCAGTAAATCCTGTTATCTTGCCTCGATTGCATCTGCTATCCCGTCCAGGCATGCTTCAATAAGCCCTTGAGTTACTGACTTTTGGTGACCCACACTGCTGCCTGCTGTAGGCAGACCCTGCCTGCCTTGTCTGAGGGAAGACTCTGCTGTCTGTTTCCTTGACTTTAGACCCAGGAGCCCACATGAGTTGAAGGACTTCCAGTATATTAACTGATGCTTGGAATTGAGTTGAACTGAACCCTCTGTACTGCTATGTGGACTAAATGCCTAGTCTATTCCTTCTCACTGTATAAACCTATTACATATATATATATATATACACACACATACATATATATATATATATACACATAAGTGTTCTTATTTTGTTTCTCTAGAGAACACAGCCTAACACACTGTTCTTGAACTGTGGTAAGATTTAAGTAGAGGCCTAAAGTTCACCTGCTTCCTTATTGCATTTATATATATATATAAACAGATATACTTCTATACAAACAATTATATATTTGTATATTGTATTTATATGTGTGTGTTTGCATATATTTGTATATGTATGTATATATTTTCTTTCTTCTCTCCTTTTTTCTTTCCTCCAGACCTACTATCCCAGTGGTTCTCAACTTTCCTAACATAACAACTGTTTAATCAAGTTCGTCATGTTGTGATGAACCCCAAACATAAAATTATTTTAATTACTACTTCATAACTCTAATTTTGTTACTGTTATGAATCAGGCAACCCATGTGAAAAGGTCGTTCAACCCTCAAAAGGGTCACACAACCCACAGGTTAAGAACAGTTTATGTTCATGTTTACCAGTCATTCACCTCTCAGCAACTCCTATCTGATATAGTTCTATTGATCAGACATGACCAGAAAAGTTATATTCTCCTCACCATCCCTTTAAGAACACATACTAGTTCCCTTGATAGTTATTTTTAACATATATATTTATTTATGCTACAAGTGTATCCATGAATATAGTAGAAGTAAAGTTATAAAAACTTTATAGACATAAAAAATTTACTCTCTGTGCCTGGGTGCACAGCACCATAATTTATAGGGACACACAAAACGCTGTTCCAAATTTTGCTTTGGTGAATAGCAACAGAGGTATTAAAATATTATTATTCATCATCTGGTGAACCACTATTAGCCATTCTTTGTGAAGAGTGAAGAAAATAAAATAGTTTTGGAAACAAATTGCCCAATAATGGACCATGCAAATATCAGCCTATATGACCTTAAGGCCAGAACTAGATTGTGTCCATATACCAGAGATGACCTCTCTAAAAGGGATCACATTAGAAGGTCCTAAATAGAGTGAAAAAAAAAGTGTGGACCAGAACTCAAAATCATATGTAAAAAAAGAGACTTACTGGTAGCATAGAAACTGATGAAACATATGGATTTTCTCCTGCAAATTTAGAAAAAGAACTTAAATATTCACCCTCTCTTTTCAAGGTACACTAAATGTTCAATCTATCTACATCTGATAAAGTTGTTTGTTTGTTTGCTTGTTTGTTGGGTGTTTGTTTGTTTTTGGCTTTCTCTATTGGGTACGATTACGGTTTTCATCAAAGTTGCCAAAAATCAACATTATGCCTCTCAATATTTTTCTGCCCTCCATTTCTTTCCCTTACTTGGAAAACTAATTAATTAAATATTAGACTGTTTGATGTTTCTACACAGCTCATGCATCCTCAGTTCATTTTCTCAGCTCATTACTTCCTTGTGTTTCATTCTGGATAATGTGCATTGGCATAACTGTACCTTCAGTCATCTCTTAATTCAGGTTCAGTCTGTCAAACCGAATGTAGTTTCCTTCTACACTTTTGTAGTTACCACCTCACAAAAGCTGATTTCAATTCAATATTCCATTTTTTCTCCCTCATTCTGATCACTTTCTTTTTAGTTTCTTGAAAATGTGGATTGTATTCATATAATTAATAACATTTTCCTCTGTGTTATAACACCTGCATGTCTACAGATTGATTTTGAATCATAGTTACCCCATGCAATAAAATAGAAATGCTTCATAGAATTGTCTAGGCCGCATTCTTACAGAAGTGGGTCACCAGTTCTATGTCCACAGAGAGTTTGGTGGGTTTGAACTCCCAATATTTAGGCCAGCAGCCAAGTAGGGAACTTTACATTAGAAAGTATAAGGCCAAGTATGAAGGAAGTAATGGAGATGATGAGAAAGGAACTCACTCCAGATTTATAATAAAAGCAAAAAAAAAAAAGCAAGCCCACTGTCAAGCCCAGTTGATGCTAACTCTTAGCGACTCTGTGCAGAGTTTCCAACTGTAAACTGTGATGGGTGTAGACAGTGTCATTTTCTCTCATGGAACAGCTGGGAATTTAGAATTGCTGGCTTTTCAAGTAATATGATGTTTATCCAACAGCATCACCAGAGTTCCTTCAGATATATAGAGGAGATACTATTCACAGAACATGGTGGTGGGTTGGTAATGAAAAGTGAAGTAGAGGAGCACATCAGAATAACTAGATTTGTTTTATTTTCCTTGAGCAACTAGGTAGACAGGAGTGCTATTTGTTTTGAGGATAAATATGGTCAAAATTTGTGTGTTGGGGAGACTTATTTTAGGAGAGTATGAGTACGGAAGAGGCTAGAAGAGTGGATGGGGAAGATGTGTCTCAGAAACTGACTTTGAATGTGGTTGCTTTGAGATGAATAGGAAATATCCAAATACATATTTGCTATCAGCTATACTCATAAGAATCTTCAACACAAAGAAATATTAATTTGGTAGTCCGATTCTCTTCCTGACATTTTAAATTTAGATTTCTTATATCTCTGTTCATTCACTTTAGAGTGTAGGTGTTATTAGTGGTTGACTTTGCATATTCAGGTAGATACTTTCATCTGTTGCTTCCGTCTATCAAAAAGCAAAACAAATTTTAACCCTATGTATTATTGCATTTAGATATTAAGAGATTTCCCTCATCATTGATGCCACTGGTCCACGAACTGTGGCATTGTATTTCTCCACACTTTTCAAAACAAGTTTAAGTTGCTGAAAAATCCATTCTATAGTCTGGGAAATAGTGCATGACATGATGTGGGCATTGTGGAAAGACTGACTGAATTGTAATCATATGGAATACATTTCTCATCATTCTTGTCACTGCTGTCATGACTTCTGCTTCTCCTGGAGCTGCTGGAAAAGCTGCATAAATGGTGGCAGCAACAGCTGCTGGGAGGTCTGTAGCAGACTCAAGTGAGAGGAAGCAAACAAGAAAGGAATGGAGTCCACCCTGTCCACCCACTCTTTCTCTGGTCTGAGCAGTAGTAGCAATCCCAGTGCTGCTACTGCTACTGTTACTGCCCAGCTGTCCAGTTGAGAAGACCTGAGCACTCATACCCCATGTCAAGTCTTTGGCTGGCTTACTTGTATCACATCTGTCATCTATTGTTGCCAGAGTCCGGGTTTGGGGGTCTTTAAAATCAGGAGAGGGACATAATAGACAGATGGGAATTGAATTCCTATAAAAATAACAAAATTAGAAAATGTTATAGGGCCATGAGTTACTGGAAGTTAGCACTCTCTAAAATGGACATTAAGGGGCCTTCCAGCAAGATGGCAACTGAGTCATGCATACAAGAGGGACTCTGGAGAAATCAATGCAGAAGAGTTACTAAGAGGGAAATTCTACTCCGCTAGGTCACAGGAGGAGCTTCATAAAAGTAAGTAGGCACAGATACACTAGATTTTGAAGGACTAGGGGCTTCTGGTCTACCACAGTGGAGACCACTTAGAGTTTAATTTTAGCCCCATTACTGTCTCAGCAGTAGCCAGAATCCTTTGGAGCTCATCCAAGGGCTTTATCGCAACACTGTTTTCCACCACATCATGCATGGTTTAAACTCCTACCGCCGCATGGTCAGGGATTGGGCTTCAGGTATTTTGTTATTTTTCTTTCCCTTTCCCCCCTCCTACCCCCACTCCAGTCTCAGCAGGCTCAGGGTTTTGTTGTTTTTTTTTTTAACTTTTTTCATTCTTCTTTTCCTTTTTTCTTCTCATTTCTCTCACATGCCACTGCCGACCTCCAGGCCACTTCCTATAGTCTAGGGCATGTGTGCCTACCCTCAACCCAGCTGGGAGAGATCAACCCTCTGCGGTGTAACCTGAGGCTTGGAAAAGCCCGACCACCTTCCTGGAAGGGAAATCTCACCACCTTCTGGGGGAAATCCAGCCTGTGTATGTTGAGGTGAACCTACCTGTTCTCTGTGGACATATGTGATTGACGGAACTTCTAACCATAGTGACTCATATGGCCCAATGCATTCTGCAAATACTCACCAATACTCCATGATTCTGCAGGAAGTTCTGGCAACTTCCACAGTGATCTAGTTAGCCAGGGGAATTGCACCCTCCATTCACAGTGCTTTACACCAAAGCAAGCACACTCACCTGACTTCTGTGGGACTCTCGTTGCAGCGAGCAACCCCATATGCCTTGCACAGTGACCCAAGCTGTCATAGGTCACATCATCACAGTTTCTTATGAGATCACCCATTGCAGCACCGTTCTTGCAGGTCCACAACCACCCAACCAGTGTCCCCTGTGAGAACCATCCAACTTTCCTAGCAAATAGCAGAATACTGGTTGACAAGGGAAAGAGTGAAGTCCCAGGAGGATAAAGTGGTAGGCCACTTCCATACTGCAATTAACTGCAGGCAATTCAGAGAAGCATTCCAAGAGTGTCTTCTAGAGTACTCAGTTCTCTTCAACTCACTGGAACATGGCACCCAGATCCTCTAAAACAACACAAAGCAAACAGCAATCAGCCTCACAACCTCAACAACAACAACAACAACAAAAAACAGGAGAAACAAAAGGCAATATTAGAAGGTACCCTGAACCTAACAGTGCGCATAGAAAAAGCAGACATTGATCTGCCCCAAAGAAATTTTCAGACTGCTGCTTGGAGTAATACAGGAAATGAGGGGAACAACGAAGAAAAAGGGTAAAATGATAGAGGAGATAAAACATACACCAAAAGGAAATAAAAGCACTTAGGTATGTGATAACAAAAACCGGTAATAGGCTCACAGACATCACCAACTTACTGGTGAAGGCACATAACCCCACCAGTGACCTTGAGGACAGCCATGAAGATTTGAACAATGTAAACAAAAATCCAATAAATCATCAGAGAAACTGAGGAAAACCTAAGGGCTGTGTATGATTGTATGAAGAGGAACACCAGAATAATTGGTTGACCAGAGGAAGACACAACAAAGCAATCATCTGCAAAAATAGTGAAAGAATTCTTAGATGAAAACTTCCCAAGCTTAATGAATGAAAACCAGGCAACCATTCAGGAGGCTGAAAGAACACCAGCTAGACTGAATCCCAAGAAGAAGTCACCGAGGCACATACAAAATAGCTAAACTACCCAATTTTGAGGGAAAGGAGAAAAGTCAGGAGAGCAGTTAGGGAAAAACAAGAAATCACATACAAAGGTTTTCAAATAAGCATATGCTTGAACACATCAGCAGACACTATGAAGAAGAGAGAGTGGAGTAACATATTCCAAAAACTGAAGGAAAATAATGTAAACCCAAGATTACTCTATCCAGTCAAATTATCTATCAAGATAGATGGAGAAGTAAATCTTCCTGGACAAGGATAAACTAAAAAAATATGTTAAATGAAACCCAGGCCTACCAAAAAACCCTTGCTGCAGAAGAGCAGCACTCACCAAGCATAAATAAAAGACCACCACATAGAAGGCAACTCAGAAAAAACAGCCCTCAAGATAGCACTGGCTTAAGGGTGGAAAGAAGTTAAGAACTGAGACCGTGACAGTTGGATGGAGGAAGCCTTCAGGAACTAGAGGAAAGTTGTCTGCTTCATTGCCACCTCACTAACCCTTACTAGCCTGTTTCCTCTCCAAGACTCCCCTGTGTGAGTGTCCAATTACCCACAGGTGGGCCTTGGATCCCCACTCTGTTCTCCCCCCATTTGTAGTGATGTGGTTCTTTTTCTTTGATGTTTGATATCTGCTCCCTTCAGCCCCCCGTGATCACACATGCTAGTGCTTTTCTTCCATGTGGGCTTTGCTGCTTCTGGATTAGATGTCCATCCATTCACACTCAAGTCTTTGCAATCCCAGGTGCTTTATCATTTGGTAGTTGGGTGCCATCAGATTTCTCCTCTCTGTCTGCGTCTGCTCCCTTCTGTCTTCCATGATCTTGGCACACAGTAATATGATTTTTGTTCTTTGATACCTGATATCTGGTTCTTTCCACATCTCATGGTCGTGCAGGTTGGTGTGCATCTTTTAAGATGGGTTTTGTTGTTCCTGGGCCATATAACCATTTGTTAACCCTCGAACTTTTAAGACCTTGGATGTCACATCTTTTGATAGCCAGGTATCATCAGCCATCTTTACCACTCTTGCTCAATCCCCACATGTCCTCAGTGGTTGTCTCATGCGAGATCGCTCACAATGGTACAGTTTTTCCTGTTTGATGCCTATGGCCTGGTCCTTTTGACATCTTGTGGCCACTTCTTCCCTATGGGCTTAGATACCTCTCTGCTAGATGGCAATTTGTTTGTCTTCAGGCTTTGAGACCCCAGACTCCATGTCCTTTGGTAGCTGGGCACCATGGTCCCAGTTCTTCACTACTGTGGAGATGAGAAATGGAAAGGCGGAAAATCCAGGATGGATGAGCCCTGTGGGACCAGTAGTAGGAATGAAGCTGCAGGACGGGTAGAGGGAAAGTGGGCTGGAGAAGGGGAGCCAACTTCAGGGATCTACCTATAACCACCTACCAGGGGGATAGACACTGGGGGTGAGGGCAAGGGGAGACATCAGCAGTGTAAGTTATGACAAAACAATAACTTATGGAGTATGGAGAGTTGGTAGGGGAGTGGAGAGCAAGGATGGTGGGGAAGGGATAGGAGACTGAGGTCAGAGGCTCGGATTGAACAGTGGAGGTTCAGAGAGCAATGACAGCTGCAGGCATGTGAAGAAGCATGACACAATATATGTATTCATGTATTATGAGAAATGATGTATGAGCCCCCAATAAAATGATTAAACATGAAAAAAATAAAAAAATTGAAGTTTCGATATTAAAAAAAAGAAGTTAAGAATGAAACACAAACACAAATGCAGAATACACTGATAAAAATGGGAAGCTGGAAAACACCCAATACATTAGCTATAAGATGACATCACAGAGTCTAGAGATGGATGAAATAACCCTCAATTTCAATGGACTGAACTTAGGCTTTAAAAAACTGAACCTATAAGACAAGCTCAGAAAACACAGTTTATCAATCTGCTGACTATAGGAGACACATCTCAAGACTACAGGCAAAAATAGGCTGAGAATCAAAGGCTGGAGAAAAACACACTAAGAAAACAGCAATTCAAAAAAAGCAGGGGTTGCAATCCTAATCTCAGATAAAATTGACCTCAAAATGCAAACCATAAAAAGAGATAAGAATGGACAATATATAATGCTTATAGGCAAGGTGGACAAAGAACCACTAAGCATTTTAAACATATATTCCCTGGACAAGAGACCCACTGAATACTTCAACCAAACACTCCAAAAGATGAAAAAAGAAATCACAGACTCAAGAATTGTAGATGATTAATTAAATACAATTCTCTCTGGGAAAGGTAGATCACAGGGAATGAAACTAAGCAAGGAGGTTAGAGATATAAACAATACAATTAGACAATTGAGCTTGATAGATATTTACCAAAATACAAAATATTTGCCAAAATACAAAAAAAAATTATCTTCAAGCCCACATTGCACATATTCAAAGTTACAGCACATGCTGAAGCATAAGTTGAATCTGCATAAATTTAAGAACATTTATATCATACAGATAGCTCTCTCTCTGCCTCTCTCTCTCTCTCTCTGACCACTGCCATAAAACTAGAAATCCACAAAAGAAAGATGAAGAAAACAGTTTTAAATGATTGGAAGATGAATACTCTATTGCAAAAGCAGTATATATGTTCCAGATCAGAGATGAAATTTGGAAAATCCTTGAAACCAATGAGAATGAGAACATGATGTACCAAAACTTATCAGACACAGAAAAGGCAGGTATCAGAAGTTTCATAGAAAGACACAAACACATGAAAAAGGGAGAGAGTTATGATTGATATGCTGACACAAAATTTAAAGAAACTAGAGAAGAGTCAACAGGACAATCCCATTAACAGAAAAATTAAAGAAATCATAAAAATCAGGACTGAGGTTAAAGAAATGGAATATAAGAAAACAATGGGGGAAAAGTATTGCTGCTAAAAGTTGGTTCATTAAAAGGATAAACAGATTTATCAGACCACTGACAAACCGAACCAAAGAAAGGAAGGAAAAAATTTCAATACCAAGGCTGGGGGATGAAAGAGGGGACATTACAACAGACTACAATGAAACCAAAAAGATAATTACACAGTACTATAAAAGATTATACACCAATGAATCTAACAACTTGGAAGACATGGACAAATTGTTGGAAAAACACTCTCTCCTCAGACTCTCTCAGAAGGGCTTCAAGAATTTCAACACACCCATAGCAATGAAATAAAAAGACAAGGTCATCAAGGGATTACAAACAAAAAACTCCCTTGGACCAGAAGGCTTCAAAGAAGTATTGTACCAAGCATTCAGGGAAGAACTGACACCAATCCTACACAAATATTTCTAGAACCTAGAAAAAGAAAACTCTTTCTAAGAAGCTAGTATAACTCTGATCCTTAAACCAGGCAAGGAAACCACAAGAATTGAGAACAAGAGACTAATATCCCTAATTAACATCCATGCAAAAATTCCTAACAAAATACTGGCCAATAGAATACAAAAGTATATAAAACACATAATTCACCATGACCAAGTGGGGTTCATACCAGGGATGCATAAGAAAGACCATTGGTAACATTGGCCACATTAACATGAAAAACTAAAAGAGTTACTTGATAATATCCATAGATGCTAAAAAAGTGTTCAACAACATGCAGTATCAGTCCCTTTCTAAGACAATCAAGAAGATAGGAATGGAAGGAAAATTCCTCAATATGTTACAAGCTACATATGAAAAACCAATAGTCAATGTGGTAGTCAATGAAGAAAAAAATTAAAATAATCCCATTGAAAAAGAGGACCAAATAAGGATGCCACTAATCCCCACTCTTATTTAACATCATACTGGAGATTTCAGCTAACAACATAAGTCAAAGAAAAGACATCAAAAGTATTCGCCTGGAGAAGGAAGAGGTGAAACTATCATTGTTTGCAGATGATATGATTTTATATATGGAAAATCCCAAAATATCCACAAGAGGAGGACAGAAAGCAATAGGGGAATATGGCAGAGTGGCAGGATACAAGATCAATAGAAGTCTATGGGATTGCTAAACAATTCAGACAAGATCACAGAGAGGCGATAAAAAGGTGGTACCCTTCGTAATAACCAAACTCAAAATGAAATATGAAGGGATTCTCCCAACTAAAAGAACAAAGATTTACTTGAGGAAAACTACAGAATAGTACTACAAGAAATCAAGAATGACCTCCACAAATGGAAGACCTTCCCATGCTTGGATGTCCAATATAGTAAAGATGTTCGTTTTGCCCAAGGCACTATATAAGATTAATGAAATCCAGGCACAATTACCCTCATATTTCTTTAAATAAATGGAAAAACTGTTTACCAACTTCACATGGAGAAGGAAGAAACCCAGAATTTGCAGAAAATTACTCAAGAAAAAGGACAGAGTGGGAGGGTTTGCTTTACCTGACTTTAGCATGTATTATAAAGCCAGAGTGGTCAAAACTGCATGGTATTGGTAGAATGGCATATACTCAGACCAATGTGAAAGAACAGAAAACCAATGGACTGAATTGCTTCCCCAACCAAAATAAAAGTGTCAACTTCTCTAAGGTATGATTTTTTTAGTGTCGCATCCTTCATTTTGTGTTGTTCTCTATTTTGTGTTATGTTTTGCTAAGAATCTTAAATAGATATGAATCAATTCCACCCTTATTCAAGTCAATCTCTTACTCATATAACAATTACCTACAATGTAGAAGGGGTAATTAACTTGGACAATGGCCGAAGGCTGGAATAGTTTGAAGATGCCTGAGAGAATAAACCTATATGGTCTAAAAAAATCTTGATCGAATTATGAATGTCATAAGCAATTTTGATGAGGGCTTACAAGGAAATATAAGAGCCATAGAGAACATTTCTGTCATACTAGAAAATAAATTCAGTGCCAGCAACAGGACATTGATAGATATGGACACTAAATGTTTTCTGGTAAAATTTTAAAATAAAATGATGAACATAGGACTGGGCAATTGAGAATGCATAATATTTTTCATGCAATAGCAAAAATCTTGCTTCAATTATGTTAAAATATTTGAAAGGGCAGAACTGGTAAGTAATTAACATGTCTATCTGGCTTATGAGAAACCGAATCTAGATTTTGAGAAATGCACATTCCTTCTTCTTACTACTTATAGTAAAATATAAAAGGAAAAAGACAAACTTAAAAATAAACTGTTCAAAATGAGAACAGGGTTTACAATCCTGGAAAAATATTTTGTACAACTACAAATGTGTATTCAGCTCAACTCCTTACTTCAATTCCTTACTTGAGACTTGTCTTTTAGCTTATGAGAGAAGAGAGAAAGAAACTGATGATTGTTCACTACTGCCAAGAAAAAATAAATTGAAAGACCAAACCAAAGTAACAAACATAAATCCAGAAGTCTTTTCATGCTCACGCTAAATCCAATCTCCAAATTAAGAATGATTATTTCTTATATCAAGACTCGCCTCCAGGAAGGGAACACAGAGGAGAATGGTGTTCTAGCAAACTATGGCAAAGAAATTAGATGGTGCCCAGCTATAAGATAAAATAGTATATGAGGTCTTAAAGGCTTATCTCCAATCAAGTAGTCATCTATATGAACTATCACATAAGTTCAGATGGAAAAAAGTACATGATCACTAGCTACTGAAGGATGGTGAAACATACCATCTAAAATTGAAAGAAGGGATCAGGTTTGGAGAGTAACGTCTGATAATCTGGGTTGCAGAAGGTTATGGATGACAATGGTAATCAGGATTCATTGGGGGAACTATATCAGAAATAAACTTCTGGTGTACTTCCTCTATCCAAAATTGAGTGATAGGAGGAAGGTAGTCACTAAATGGGGTGAAAGGCAGAAGCCTGATTTGAACAGTTAAACCTCATCTGCAGACACCTCCTCGGAAGCATGCTGGACATGATCTGGTCACCAACATCTTATGCTTTGTGGGGGTTGTACTGTTTTGTTGTTGTTACTGTTGTTTGTTTTGATAAGATATATTAGGGGACATATGGGGGTGTTATGTCATTAGGGTCACCCTCTTGAAGTTGTAGTATTTGTTACTTTTCATTTCGCAGTGTATGAAAATGAGGGCTGATGGACCTATAAAGGCAGAAAGTGGAATAACTATTTTTCAGGAAGGGAGATAGAGAAGTGGCTGTAGTGTGAAGGGGTGATGATGTCAGAGGTTCATATGGAAAAAGAACATTTGGAAAATGATTGTGATAGAAAACATGCAATTCTGCGGAATGTGAGTGAAATATGGAATGATTTAATATATGTATGAAGTCCATTTAATAATAAAAAAGAATAATAAGCGCAAAAGCAAAACAAAACCACAGTCATAAAACCCACAAAATCAAACAAAAACTAATAACAAAAAAACCCAACAACAACAAAAAGAAAAGCCGATAAGTAGTTCCAGGTCTGTTTGTTCACCTTTATGAGTGTTTTCTGGTTGAGTCTGATGGGGTGTATTCCCTGGTCCCCAAATCAATTTTTCGTATTCCTCAGGGACTTCATTGCTTTGTTCACCTTGCTGCTTTGTTGCATGCCCTTAGTGTTTTGCCTCAGTGTGGTGGGGTCAGATGGGGGGCAACTCTTGCACTGCGTCTCCAGTGTTGTCCCTTGTAGCCCTGTGGGTCAGTGAGGGGTGCTGTGTCTTGTGGTGGGGCCAGCCTATGGTTCTCTCTGTGAATTGGCTGCTCCAAGAAGGTATATCATTCCTGGGGCTTGGTGGATCAAGATGTGCTCCACTCTATCTTTCTCTCCTTTCTTATTAGTCTTCTCCCTGTGATATGGTCAAACACAGCCCCTTCCCTGAACTGTAGCTTCAGTGCTGTCCTCCGTAGTGCATTATTTTGGGATGGGCGCATTGGGGACGGCTCCATAGACCTCTGTATTGGTTCACTGTTTCATGCCAGTATGAGCACTGGGTTGATGTCTGGTCCCTCTCTCCCTCTCCTGTGGAGATATAAATAATACCCTTCCCTTGGGTGGGTTAATGCCCTGTTCACCCACTACCATGTCTTTTTAAATTTTTTCTTTTCTTTCACCTCCTTTTTAGTTGGCTACCATATGTATACTTGGATTGGGACTAGTCCTTGCCTTAGTACCTGGAACATCCCCTAGGAATGTATGCATATAATAGTTTCCCCCCTATCCCCCTTTTGCTTTTTAAGTTTTCCTCAGTAGACTCATGTTGTACTTGTCCTTTTGGCTTACTTCATTTAGCAAAATTTCGTCCACACACTGCTTTTTAGGAATGTGTGGTAATCCATAGTATGTACGTACCACAGTTTTTTTAATCCATTCATCCATTGGTAGAAATTTCGCTGGTTTCCAACTACTTACAAATTGGGCTAGACCAGAGCATGTACACTGGTACAGACAAGAGATTGCAACACAGGGAATCCACGATAGATAAAACCCTCAGGGCCAATAATTCGAGTAGTGATACCAAGAGGGTAGAGGGAAGGTCGGGAGAACAAGCAGGAGCAGATGACAATGACGCCAGGGGTCAATCAAGAGAAAAGTGGGTAAAGGTGGTTAGTGTAAGATATTAAAAAATGCATAAATTATCAAGGATTCATGAGAGAGTGGGAAAGGTTAAAAGGACTGATACAAAGGGTTCAAGTAGAAAGAAAATGTTAATGATGAGGGCAGCAGATGACATAATGGAATTATGCATGGATTATGATAAGTGCTGTAAGAGCACCCAATAAAATGATTTTTAAAAAAGAAGAACAGAAAGGAAATAATAAAATAAATAAATAACAAGGAAGAAGAAAGAAGAGGTTAAAGTGGATTGTATCCTTTGTACCTGGGTTCTTTACTCTATGAACCTCCTAAACTGGAAGATCAGTGCCAAGTAACAAGGAAATTTCCAAGAAATCCCAAGTCCACAGATGTTGAAAGGAAATAAGGACTAGAGTTGGCTGCCTTGTGTTTGAATTGCCAACTTCCTAACTGTAAAAAAAAAAAATCCTTTGTTAAAGTCATGACTTTGTGATATTTCTGTTATAACAGCACTAGATAACTAAGACAGCTACAAGAATATAGACTAGAATTGTCCCATAGTGTTCTCAAGGGTCTCTGATCTGTTGGAAGCAGATTACAATCAGACCCTGTGGGTGGTTTCAATACTCCAACCTCTCAGGTATTAGCTGAGTGCTTAATTGCAGAAAAGCTGGGTCATTTCCTGTAGCAAAAAAATTATTGGTGGTAGGAAGTCAGCTGGCTTCTGTTTTTGTTTGTTTTGTTTCTTTTGTCCCCAAGGACATACCCTCTTCTATAACCCCAAATCCTATCTATGATTTAGGAACTACTAAAATACCTTATCTCTTATGGTAACTTGTCCTGATCCTCAGAGACAAAAACGTTTTTTCATACAGAACTTTCCTGACTCTATAATTTTGTTTTTTTTTATGTTTTAGGCTGTACTTATTTCATATCATCTTACATTTTGCTCATTTGTTAAATGTCTTATTTTTTCCTTAAATGTAACATTTTTAGCAAAGTTAAGTACTTTTTAACATTCCTGTTTTTATCAGATCTGTCAGCAGTCAAACAAAATAAAACAAAGCCAAATAAAAGCAAACAAAAGCACAAGCAGTGACAGTTGGCCTAATATAAATAAAGACATTAACACATGCAAATTAGATTTCTTAGGCTACAAGCAGAGAAAATCTGTTCCTTCCCCACATCAATAGGGCTGTTGCAAAAATAATAAAAAGCGATTAGCTATTTAGCCACAAAGAAAAATTTTAATAAATTCTAAGCTTCTTCTAAATATGTATAGAATCATATCCTCTAACCTCAAAGTAAAATGAAAACATGAATGAAAAGTAAAAATTTATAATTAATTCCTATTTTTCTAATTTACATCTTAAATACAATGATTTTAAACTTGTGAGAATCCATTTCTAAAGGAAGTTAATGTGGAAGATATAGATTGACTTGTTCAATATGCCTTTCAAACTCCCATAAGAAAGGCTTTCAGAATGACAAATAATAGGACACTAAAAATGGATTTTTTCTTTCTTTTTTTTTTGGAGCTAAACATTTGGATATCAAATTGTTTCTCCTAAATATAACTTGAACTGCACATGTATTTTCAAATTTTCTTTAAAATATGTCAATAAAGAGCAGTTGCAGTGAGGTCATGTGTGTCCCAGAGGGCTGTATGGAGGCAGTGTTGTCTGTGGTCTCTTCGAAGCAGAGGGCAGGTCTTTCTTAAGACATACCTTTGCGTGAATGCCAACTTCAATGTTCAGAATCTCAGCCCAAGTACCTGGAATTATTCATTTCATTTAACTGGCTGTATTCATGAAATAAAAATTGTATCATTTCAACACATGATCAATGTTTTCATGTTGAGATGTTTTACCTTTTATATGAACCTTTTAAAACAGAAAGTGTGCTTTCCCTGCAGATCAAGGCTTCACAGAGATCAGCTACATTTCAAGTGTCCAGTAGCTTCATGTTTGTTACATAATAAAAATGAGGGAGAAGCTGTATCTCGCTCCTGACCACTGTTATTGGAGTGAAGTAGCATTTCCCATGGTGGTGACCCAGGCTGAGGCTCTGCTGTGGTTCGGTGCCACTGAGTCCCTTCTGACACATAGGGAGCCTATGCACAGCAGAATGAAATGTTGTCCGGCCATCCTCACAAGTGTCACCAGGTCAATCCATCTCGTAGGGGGCCGTCATCCTTTTTGCTGCCCTTCCATCTTGCCAGTCACAATATCCATCTCCAGGGACTCATCTCTGCTGGCAATATGTTCAAGATAAAGCCTTGCATCCTGGCCTCTCAGCAGCACTCTCACTCGAACAAACAGATCTCTTTGTTCTTTTAGTTGTCCCTGGTATTTTCAACATCTGCAATAATGTCAAAATTCAAATGCATCAATTCCTCTTTCGTCTTATTTATTTTCCAACTTTCATGTACATAGGAGGCAAGGAAAAATGCCAAGGCTTGGGTCTGCCACTATGTAGTCCTCAAAGTAACATTCTTGCTTTCAATGCTTGAAAGACATCTAAAGTAGCAGATTTACTTAATGTATCTCTTCTTTTCATCTCTCCACTGCGGCTTTCATGAGCATTTATCATGGATCTAAACAAGATGAATTCTTGACAACTTTAATCTTTTCTCTATTTATTGTGATGTTACCTATTGGTTCAGTTGTGAGGATTTTTGTCTTCTTTACATTGAGTTTTAATTCACACTAAAGGCTTCAAACTTTGATCTTCATATACCAGGAGGGCAGAGGGAAGGTAAAGAAGGAGGGGAGGAAGAAAGAACAGATCAATGATCTATGCATAAACCCTGTGCCCCACCCCCTGGGACATAAACAGCAGAAACCATGAAGAAAGGGAGAGAGTAGTTGGTGTGATATATGAAAATAATAATAATTTATAATTTGTTAAAGCGTCATGAGAGTGGGAGTCAGGGGGGAGGAATAAAAGAGGAGCTGCTATCAAGGATTCAAATAAAAAGCTAATGTTTAGAATATGATGATGGCACTATATGTACAAATAATGCTTGATATAATTGATGTATGGATAGCTAAATGAGCTCTAAGAGCCCCCAATAAAATGATCTTTAAATAAGTAAATAAGCCTCCTTCAATCCTGCTATCACATTCCATTTCATATAATCTCAGATTATTTGCTAATCCCACAGATTGAATAAGTATGGTTAAAGGACACACTCCCACTCACACTTTTCCTTATTTTAAACTTACAGTATTTCCTGTAACTATGTACAAGTGTTGACTACTAAAGGTAGCAATCCTTTATCTTAATCAGCAAGTGCTTCAACTCCTCCTCGACTTCAGCAAGTAAGGAACTATTCATGGTATTGTTTATCAATTCAATAAAAACAAAGTTTTATTCTCGTCCTAGTAGCACTGTAAAATTAATTGTATAGCGAATCAATTTAACATCATAGAAGATGTTAAAAATACTTAAGGAAAGACATACCTATTTAGTATGTGACTTGTGAATTAAAAGTTAATAGTCACTAACTATCCTTTCAAGCCTACGCACAGTATAGAAACATTGTCAGGTACTGAATTTTAAGTGAATGGAAGCAGATCAATTTCAGAAGTAGTGTCAGAGGATGTGGCCCTCAGGTGAGGAGCCGCTTTGTCAAAGCAGAGTCGACCATAGTAACATAAATGGCATAAAGCCTGTGGAGTGAAAACTTTGAGATCTTCATTTGCTAATGGGGCACAACTCAAGGTAAGAATAAAACGGCAAAATATAATAATAGGAACTTTGAATGTACAAAGTATGAATCTAGGAAAACTGTGAAAACATGAAATGGAACACAGGAAGAACAATATTCTCATCATTAGTGAGCTGAAATGGACTGATATTGGCCATTCTGAATAAAGATAACTATTTTACTATGCAAGGAAGGACATAATCAAGAGGAAAGGCACTGTATTCATTGTCATAAAAGAACATTTCAAGATCGATATTGAAGTATCATGCTGTGATAGGATTACATCTACCCTGCACCAAGGATGCCTTCCCAATGCAATTATCATTCAAATTTAATACACCAATCACAAAAGTTACTGTTTTGAAGAATTCTGAAATATCTTCAGTCTGAAATTGTTCAAACAGGTAATCAAAACACATGGATAATTCTTGGCAATTGGAATGCAAAATTTGGGAACAAATAGGAAGGAACAGAAATTGGAAAATGTGATCTTAGTGCTAGATTCTAAGCTGGAGATACTATAATAGAATTATGCAAGTGTAATGACTTATTGATAGCAAATACATTTTTCAACAACACAAATGGCAGTTATACACATGAACTTCTCTAGAGGGAATACACAGAAATCAAATTGACTACATCTGTGGAAGGAGTAAATGGGGAATACAAGCAGTTAAAATCAGGTCAGGGATTAACTGTAGAACAGATCATCTTGCTTATGGTTAAAGATGAATAAAGTTAAAAGAAGTCCACGAGATCCAAATTGAAACCTTGAGTCTATTCCCAAATTTTGAGAACATCTCAAGAACATATTTGACACATTTAACACTAATGACAGATGATCAGATAAGTTGTGGGATAATATCAAGAATATTATACAGGAAGAAAGCAAAAGGTCATTAAAAAGAAAAAGATGAAGATAAATAAATTATCCTAGAAGAGACTGAAATTTGATCTTAAAGTAGCAAAGGCAAATGGATGAATGATGACGTGAAAGAACAGAGCAGATAATCTCAAAGAGCAGTTCAGAAAGACATAGTATAATAGTATAATGAAATTTGCAAAAATTTATTGATAAGAAAACAAAAAGGAAGAATATGCTTAGCATATATTAAACTAAAAACTAAAGAAATGCAAGCCTCAGTTGCAATACTGAAAGATTGTATTACAAAATATTAAATGATGCAGGAAGCAGCAAAAGAATGCATAGGGTAACTGTAGCTAAAGGAACGACATGTGACCATGAATGAATGTTGCTTTAGGAAAAAATTTACACTGTACTGAAAACATAAGCCAAAGCTAGGCTTCAGTAATTGGTGAAATACCAATTGAAATGTTGCAACAAGCTGATAATGCACTTGAAATAATTACTTGTTTATGCCAGGAAATTTAGAAGACAGCTACTTGCCGGTTGATGGGAAGAAATCCCTAATTTTATCTACTTCAAAAAAGTGACCAACCAGAATGATCATACTATAGAACAATATCATATTTATAATCTGCAAATAAATTTTTTCTGAAGATCATCCAAAAATGATCTCGAAGCACATTGATGGAGAGGTGCCAATGTTTCAGCCTGGATTCAGGAAAGGATATGCAAAAAGGGATATCATTGCTGGTGTCAGACTGAAAGCAGAGAATACCAGCAAAATGTTTACTTGTGCTTCATTGAGTAGGTGAGCACTTTCAACTGCATGGATCCTGACAAACTACAGGGAGCCTTGAGAAGAATGGAGCTTCCAAAACACTTCATTATGCTCATGAGAAACTTGTTCATGAGCCAAGAGGCAATTGTTCAAAGGGAACACGGGGCTACTACATGGCTTAAAATGAAAGTGTGAATCAGGATTGTATCCTCTCACCAGACCTGTTGTGCTAGTCCGGGTAGACTAGAGAAACAAATTCATAGACACGCATATAGATATAAGGGTAAGGTTTATATACAAGAGGAACGGAACATTGAGAAAGCATCCCCACCTAATCCAGTTCTAATTCATAAGTTCAATATTAGCCCACATACCCGATACCAGTCTACAAAGTCTCCTCCTGACAAGCAAAGTCACAAAACAGTGGGTGCAGAGTCCCGGCGTTGGCAGGGGACTCCCCATGGCTTCTCCAACTTCAGAAGTCTGGTTCCATCAGGGTAAGCACATGTGGCTTTTCCTCCGGCTCCTCCAGTTCCGTGGACACTGCCATAATTTCTTGTCTGTAGTTTGTTGTCTCGGAGACTGACGTCCAGAGACCAAGAGTCAAGTCTGTCTTCTCCAATTGGGAAATACCATGAGACTTCCCAGAATTCTCAGGAGAAAGCCATGCCCACACAGAGGCCTCATTGACTACTCAATGACTATCTCCAGATTAACAGGCTAGACTCCACCACTACATCCCAATCGTATCTTGAATACATGACCGCCACACCTGTTCAATCTGTAAGCTGAGCAAATCATCAAAGAAGCTAGGTGATATGAAGAAGAATGAAGCATCAAGTTTGGAGGATGGTTTATTAAGAGCCTGTAAATTTCAGATGACACAACTCTGCTTAATGAAAGTGAGGAGGACTGGAAGCAACTCTATGTCAAAAAGACTGCAATTATCACAACTGGATCCAAAGGTAACATGATAAACGGAAAAAAGATCAAAGTTGTGAAGTCTTTTCTTTTGCTTAGATTCATAAGAAATATTTAGGGAAATAGCAGTCAAAAAATCAAAGGATACATTGCATTGCTTCTTCAGCGTGTTAAGAACTGATCGCATTGAGCGATGTATGGCCCCATTCCCAAGGGGAAGGACAGAAGAAAAGTGGGTGAAATGAGACAGCAGTCAGTATAAAACATTGAAAAAAACAATAATTTATAAATTATCAGGGGGAGGATGTGGGAGGAAGGGGAAAATGAGTTGCTGAAGCAAGGGGCTCAAGAAGAAAGAAAATGTTTTGGGAAAAAGGATGGCAACAGATGTAAAGATGTGTTTGACAAAATGGATACATGTATGGATTTTGATAAGAGCTATAAGAGTCACCAATAAAATAAAATTAAAATTAAAAAGTAAGGCTACTACTTTGAGGACTAATATGTGCCTGATCCAACCCACGGTATTTTCAATTGCCTCACATGCAAATCAAACTTAGAAATTGAATTTTAAAAAAAGAATATAGCAGAAAAATTGATTCATTTTCATTGTAGTGCTGGTGAAGAGTATTGAAAGTACCTTGATCTGCCAAGTTGACAAATGAATCTCTTTGACAGAAAGCTGACAGAGTGCTCCTTGTAGGCAAGGATGGTGAGACTTCACCTCACCATTTTTAGACATGTTTTCAGGAGCGACTACTCCCTGGAAAAGGACATCATGCTTGGTACAGTAGAGGGGCAGCATGAAAGAGGAAGTCCCCCGAGTAGATGTAGTGACATAGTGGCTGTCACACGTGAGGATGGCACACAATCAGCCAGGGTTTAGTTCTGTTTTGTAAAGAGTAGCTTTGGGTCAGATTTGACTGGAAAGTACTGAATGACAACAAACAAACATATCCAACTTGACAAAGCTATGATTCCCATTATTACTTGTAATCCTCTATCTAGTGAATCATACCAAATTTTATGATTTGTTGGAAATCCTCACCTCTGTGAGTTAATGAATAGGAGCAAGTTGATGTGGGCATTAAACCACATTCTTAAAAGATTATGTGACTCAACTCACCAACTAATTCAAATCAGTCTTACTTAAGTTATGCCTTTGGTCAATCATGATTTATATAATTCCATATTTTACTTTATGCGTAGAAGGAGAGAGAAAGCAGCACAGTGATCACTTTGAGCTATCATTCTCAATATTTCTTTACCAATAATACAGTCAGAAGTATAGTTTGTTCTTTGGACATAGGACCAAGTGGACTAGAGAAAAAAATTCATAAACATGCATATGCATATAAGGAAGAAGCTTATATACAAAAGGAATGGGACTTTGAGACAGCATCCCAACTCAGTCCAGTCCAAGGTCATAAGTCTGATATTAGCCCATATGTCCGATACCAGTCTATAAAGTCTCCTTCTGACTCACAAAGCACATGCAATAACATGAGGACAGTCACAGGCCACTAGGTGCAGAGTCCTGTGTGTCCAGCAGCAGTAGAAGCAGCTCAGTACTGGCAGGGGTCTCCCCATGGCTCTTCGTTTCCATGGCTCAGGGTTCATTAGCAGTATCCATTGGTGGTAAAAGCATTTCATCACTGACAGGGGTCTCTCTTTGGTTTCCCAAGCATCTCAGCACTGGCAGGGGTCTCTGTGATTTCTCCAGCATCTCAGCACCAGCAAGAGTCTCCACGTGGTTTCTCTGGCCTCAGAGATCTGGTTCCAACAGGGTAAGTCCATGGGCTTCTCCTCTGGCTCCTGCAGTCTCCAGGGCCCAGGGTCTATATCATGCCACGTTGTCTTGTTTGTAGCCCATATCCAAGAGACTGAGTCAAGTCTCTTACCTCCAACTGGGAAGTATCACGAGACTTCCCAGAATTCTCAGGAGAAAGCCATGCCCACACAGAGGCTTCATTGGCTATCTCCAGGCTTATCTCCAGGCTAAACAGGCTAGACAGACTGGACTCCACCCCTACACTCCCAGTGCTGAAATTGACACAGATCAGTGACTGACACAGTACCTGAGCTAAGAACCTTTCACATACGTAGGAAGACTGATGCCAAGACACTTAGATATCAGCAAGATCTAAAGATCTTGAAAAGAAACAGTGATCAATGAAAACAGAGACTATCTAAGGAAGCAGACAAGTGCTTGCTTATTTCTCCCTTTCATTTTCCCTCATACTCACTATTTATATCCATTTCATGGGGTGCCTCTAAAAATTCTTTCCATATTTTAAAATGTAATGCTAATGATTTTTCATAAACATCTATAATTCATCATTTGTTTGTCATTTATGATATTTTCCCATTATATTGTTACATTTTTCATTCAAACTATTTGCTTGTACATTTACTGGAAACTACTGTGCTGTTCTTCCTCTAAGTAGACTATACTACTAATAAATATATGTTGACCTCAATCAGTCAATCAATCAATCAATGCATCATTGTAGAAACATGTTTTTATCATGATATTTTTCAGAATGAACTACATTGAGAGTTAATATTATGATATTAAATGAATTCTTGATGTATGACTTCTGTATTTGTTTTGCTTTGAAATGCACTCAGTTAATGTTTTAATTTTAGGAATAGAACTATGCAGGATTAATCAAAACATTATAATCACAATGTTCTAAGAATTGAAAGTGTAATTTTCAAATAAGTATGAAATAAATGTCAACAACTGCCTATCTTTAGTTATTTGTAATGCAGAAATGGCACCCCTTTATTTTTGTCTTTGAACATTATTGCATATTTACCACTTCAAAGCCAAAGGAAACTCAGGGCATAGAGCCCAGGCATACTCACAGCGACCCCCCTGTGGGCTTCCAACACTGTAACTGTCTATGGAAGAAGAAAGCCCTTCCTCTCACAGAACACTAGGTGGTTTCGAACCGCCTACCATGCAGATTACAGCCCAATGTGTAACCGCTACACCAGTAGCGATCTAAAGCTCCCCATAATTTTTTTTCTTTTTCCTTTCATCTATACCCTATTTTTATTTTTCTTTCTTTACTCTGTAATTCAAGCTAAACTAATAACTGTAATGGGATTATTAGAAAATCTGAGGAAAATTTTCTAAAGGTGTTTGTATATTTCAAAATATTATTATTCCCAAACTTTGAATTAGTTTGTGACCTGGAATAAAAAAAAAAAAGCATTTTAGGTGCCTTGCTGTGGTATTTTCTTGTCTTACTCTGTAGTTCCACTAAGGACTAAGGCTGATCAAGGAAATTTATGTTGGCTGACATCTTTTGGTTCCCACTAGGCGTCACGGGATGCCAAGAAAAACTGACCAGCCCACAAAGGTACAGCTGCCAACCATTGCCTGCATAAAGCATCCTCTTTGTACTGTTCAGGTAATGTCACAGACAGCATACCAATTAGAACTCTGTACTCCAAAACACATTAGGAGCAATTAGTGTGCTGACTCTTAAACTCTGTCTTTGAAATTAATAGCTTCTGTGCTATGTGGCCTTTGAAGAACAGGATCTGAAGGGTTGGTATAATATTCAGAGCAAATGCTTCACGAGAGTTAGAGTTATCTAATGAGGTAGATTATTATCAGATTTTCTTCCATTTATTAAGTAATAGTGACTTTTAATTAGTATTGTAATCAATATTATAAATTCAACACTTACAAATTAATATACTTTTCTTATTTGTAGTTAACCATGTTGTGTTTGAACTGTCCTGTTCTCTATTTAATATACTTTAGTAAGTTTCATGAAAAAATATTAGTATTTTTCTTGCGATCAATTTTTAAGTTTTGTTATATATAGTCTTTAAAGGGAACCTACATTTGAATGCATAGCTTATTCTTTTGATTGCCCAGTATATTAGCTAGAATATTAATAAAGTCAAGTAATGCCTTAAACATGTATTAAAGTCTCTCATATTTATGGTACAAAAGGGCTAATTAACAATCCTCTGGAGAGTTTTAAGTGGAGAAATCATTCTAAAACTTATCCTGAAAGGAGTGATATCATTAAAATATTACTTTTATAGTAAATCACACTTGTAGAAAAGTACAGTTTTTCATCTATGATATTCACAAAGCTCAGATTATTTTAGAGATCCAAAGCACAGCCATCCCTTTGTATTTGCCAAAGAACAAGCAACTAATTTTGCCATAAGAAACCTTCTCTTTCGCCAACTTAAAAGGTATCATCGTATCTCCACGAATATTTATTATTTTGAAAAATATTTATTAAGAATAAACTAGATGATGAAGTGAAAGCAGTGAATGTTGACTTGAGCAGAGGCAAGGCAACCAGGTGGAGACCACAAGTGAGCAAAGGAGCTATTCCGACAGTGTGTCTTTTGGAAACTCATCATCATTACTGCTACATCCTTTATTTTATGAAGAGTTCTTGTTCATGGTAATTTTATGTCTCCTTTGGGAGCCTGTCCTGTGAACTGAGGCATTCATACAATGAGTTATTTGAATAAAAAAGGAGAATGAAATTTCCCACTCCGAATTGATTTAACTGCTCTGCTAATTGCTTTCCTCTTTTACTGGTAATTAAGAGCAAACAACTTCAGGTTTATCTACATGTGGTCTGATGATTTCAAAAGGGTAAGCGAAACCTTTGCCCTGGTTTTAAAGTCAAACACGTGACAATTTCCATTTCTCATCACAATTGCTGTTGTAGAGCAAGGGGAAAGGGAAATCAACTCATTTTCACAGGTAATCTTCCTGTTTGACTCTTTTGTTATTCCTTATTAAAATTATTGAAGGGGTCTATTTTTAAAAGGCAGCTGTATTCAGAAGTTGTTCTCGCAATAGGATTTCATTACTTTTTATGTGGATGTTGGAACCAAAGTGAACGAACAGACATTTCATCTTTCTGAAGGAAACTGAGTGAAGACTAAGGACAGCCACTCCAGAACCAGATTCCTTAGTAGGGTTGAGTGAGGACTGTAGCACAACCTGACGATGGACTGTGAGCTGAACTCGGAAATGGCGTTTTTCAAGCTGTGGTGGTAGTCTATAATGCTCTGGGTTTAATCTTCAAACTAAAGTAGATAAATGAGGAAATTATCTGCAAATGTTAGCACCTTATTTCCAGGAAAAAAAAAAAACAAACAAGCAGAAGCACCACACCTATTTTGATTTGAAATAGCTAGATAACTGAATATGAGAGGGACTTTCGAAATCTTGTCTGTGTCATTCCTTATGGTAACCTTCTTCTTGTATATACCTGCAAAAACATTATGGACATTCTAGGGCTTTACTAAACTGTGGAAAACATTATTAAGATAGCTGATATTGGGCTGAACCCCGGTGGCGTAAGGGGTTGAATGCGGGACTGCGGCCTGCCGGCGTGGCGGTTCAGATCCAGCGCCGGCTCTCAGAGCAGCACTGGGTAGCGCCCACGACCACAAGAGGCAGTGATGCACCTCCAAAACAAAACAAAACAAAAAAAGATAGCTGAATTTTTAACACTGCTCTGCTCTGTTTACGATGTTTTGGATTTTTTTTTTCTTTTCAGCTGACAGCTATAGAGTAGAGCAGGGGTGCTCAGGACTAGTTGAATGCAAATACAGTGTGGGTAGATCACATGACTTAAAAATAGATGTAAGCCTGTCATGAATCCTGTCACTTAATTGATTCAGAGTGCAGAAAATCAGATGCAATCTTCGGTGTCAAACGCATGTGCAAACAACTATGCTAAGTGCAGCAAAACTGACAAGCTAAGTTATTGCCAATTTTTAGACCTTGGGTTTTTTTTATCTCTTAAACGTGAGAAAAGATATTAAAATGTGCTACCTCCGTGACTGCATTATTCTGTTCTACTTAAGTCCAAGTACCATTCCCCCATGACTGTTGATCATTTGGAAGTGTGCTTGAGGCTGGCGGTCAGCAGCTGCTGTCTGGACTGTGCATCCCTGGTTCATTTCATTCAGTGCAAATCATCAGAATAAACTCAGATAAGGAGAAAAAAGGTACACCGTAAATTACACATTTGTGCAATATGGATTCATGCAGTTATGCAATATACATAAGCATACATTGTACATATAAATAAATCACAATGCACTTATGAATAAATGCCATAAATAAATAAAAATGAATACACATTTTACATTTTTGTTATTGGTAGAGCATTTTGACTTGATCATCTTATAGGCAGCTCACATGCTGAAAAAGAATGAGCACTCCTGGAGTAGAATCTGAATAAACGCTTACCCTATGAGTAGAGAAAGAAGAAAAACATGAAGGAAATTCCCCCCTTGGATTGTAGCCATTTATCAGCATCTCGGGTCTTTAAAGTTGATTTTGCTCACCTAGGAGAAACTCATACTCACATATTTTTGGGCCCATTAGTTAATTTTTAAGTGCTTTGAAGATGAAAGCTTTAAATATATAAATAAATACACTTCAGATGTTTCCTATTGATTGGAAATTGGCCTTAGAGTGCACAACTATTTCTTTAGTGGTTGGAGAGGCAACCTGAAGTGAGTTACAATGCCTGAAGATGAAGGCCAAGGTCACTAATTATTGCCTTCAGAAAGCTCTGTGCAGATTACAAAATTCACTTGGTCTGGCCCCAGATCCAGGTCTAGAGTGTAAGGGAGAATTTAAAAATACTCATAGAAAAAAAATTGGTTTCCAAGTGCAGCTGCATACTTTGAGTAGAGTAAAATGAGTTATAAAATTACTTGGTGATATTATAATACCTTATAAAAAGTGAAGGAGCACCAGTTTTAAATATTTTGTGTTGCTGTTTTGTTCGGTACCTTTGAGTTTATTTTGGCTGAGAGTAACTCCATGAGACAAAGTCAAACTTCCCCTCAGGTATTTTTTGGCTGTAATCTTTACTGCAGCACATCTCCAGGTTTTTCTTTTGTGCAGCCACTGAGTGGATTTCAACTACTAACCCTTTACTTTGCAGTTGCATGCTTAACTATTTTAGCCCTGGAATCCTTTTAAATTTCTATCACTCAATTTTCCAATAATTACTCAAGAGTTTTGGAGATACAGTCAGACTTTTCAAATGAACTCCTGTAAGCACATCTTAGTGATTGCTGAAAGAAGTATGCTTTCATATACATGTGTTGCCAGAATTTGTTTTGCAAAGGTAAAGGAATAAAGGTTCTTGTTGCATTATTAGATTATTTGTGGGTGTGAAATAAAAGGAAGAGATGGAATCTTGAAGTAAAAGAGTTCCCTTATGAATAAAAGATTTTTTCCCCCAATCTCTTTGTAATTGGTGAGGAAAGTCTTGGTTTTCATTAATACTTATTGTGAATTTCCTGTCAGGATCTCAACTTTGTTTATGCTTTCATGGGTTCATGTCATTTGTGGGCAGGGGAAGGGACAATGATTTACAGACATGGAGTTTTGTCAGGCTCCGTGATATGTGATTGATGTACTTTATATGTTTTGCATTGCAGAATGATCATAGGAAGTGACCATTTTATTGTAATAGTGGGAAAAAATCAAGCTAAGAAAGATTAAATGTCCAAAGATCTCTAATTTCAGAAGCAGCAAGGAATCCAACATGTCTTAAAACCCCAAGCCTTGGCTTTATACTAAATATATAAAGCATTTAAAAATTAATTTCCCTATTACTCTAGTCTTAAATTTCTGAAGCAATAAAATATTAGGATTTAATTTCAACTGGCAAATTGGACTCAACTCAGATTTTTAATTCAGAAATTATTCTATACATAGTAAGTACAAATATTTTGTGGCATTTATGCATGAAATAGATGCCACCTCTATATGAAATAAATAACTTGATTGAAAGCCAGAGTAGAGGTACTTCTTTCAGATATATAATCTGGTGTGGGAGTTACATAATCTACTGTCAACTTGAGGGAGGGATGGAGTCTAGCCTGTTAATTAGGTCGCAGCTTGATGACCTCATTTAAAGGCATGATGGAGCTAAATACGATAGCTCACTGGAGGCCAGATACACTCTATGCTTCATCTTTCTTCTGACATGACACTTGGAGCATTACAGATGGAACCAGATCCCTGGAGCTGCAGGAGCCCATGTGAAGACCCCTTCAGCACTGAGATGCTTCCACCACCACTAGGTCCACAAGACTTTCCACCCACTGGTCTGTAATTTTCCCACATTCAGCATCTTTGCATGTGTTGTGTGAGTCTGGAGAGGAATTTATAGACTGCTGTCGGACATATGGACTAATATTCAACTTATGGACTTGATCTAGGCTGAGCTGAGATGTTTTCTCAATATATAATTGCTTCTTTTATACAAAGCTCTTATACACATATTAGTGTACATGAATTTGTGTCTCTAGCTAACCCAGCATAACACATGATGGTACCAGGAGTGGGGTACTAGAGAAACAATTCATGAAGAGGGGTGTGTTGTGCATGCTTCTTTGACCTCTGCCTCATGTTTGTTTTTCTTCTTTGGTTAACCAGAGGTCAGATATGGCAATGCAGTTTACTGGGTTGTTTTTTTGAAAAGATTATAGGAAATTAAAATTTTGATTTATTTGGTTGTTGTCTCTGAGTAGTTCTGTTTGAGATGGCAAAAAAATGATTGTGATTAATGTGTATTTTGAACTCAGGGAGCTAAATTGTCCCTTGAATTTCTCAGAGACCATGCTGCTTAGTGGAAATGATTGACAGGAGGTCTAAATACTGACAGATTCTGGCTTGACTAAGTCGAATGCCTAAGGCCATATTTCCTTAAATGGAAAAGCTCAGATAAAGATTAAGATAGATTGAACTTGACTGTTTTAAGAATTTAGCTTAGGATTGGGTTGTACTAGGTTTATACTGTTTTCTTCTGCCTATTGTTCTTGATATAATGATTGATAGAAATTATTATTGAGAAATAAAAATAGAGAGTTTATAAGACTACTAGCCTTCAACAATTAAATCAGAATTTAAATAGGTGAGGACATGCCTGCAAAGAAGGCTCTAAAACAATAAGCCCCACCCAGTGACTTGAGTGCTCAGGATATTTGAAGGTGAAGAGACTTGCCTTGGGAGCTGTTGACAGAATGAGAAACAAGGGACTCTTTGGCTTTTTGAATTTTGGACTATTTGTTTGTTCCTGAGCCTACAAAAATTGGAACCATTGAAGGTACTCTCTGCTCTAGGTCTGAGTTGTTAAATGGGACATGTGGGGAGACTGAAATACTTGCTAGGTGACTACCTGGATCCACTTATGGAGTGGAAGTGAGAGAAATGCAGCAATAAAGAGATGGGTTGTGTCTGGCCACTGACGTTCATTGACCTGGTTCACAAGGGTTAGAGGAGAAAATAAGAGTGGATTGACTGGTCTGAAGTTCAAGGGGACCTAGCACAAGGGGAATATGGTTGTTGAGAAATTGTGATGGAGCACATGGTCTAAAGGCAAGGTGGCCAATGGTAACCCTTGTGAGGCTAAGTATGGCAAACCACTTTGAGTTAACCAGAACTCAACCAGATGAAGAGAAGATTTTTGAGTCTGTGAATTGGTGCATATTGCTGCTGATTTTATGGGTGGGCTGCCTTAATTTGACTTTGCTTATGGATGCAGACTTCACAAGGTTCAAACTAGAATGAAGAATCTTCATAGCAAAGATTGGGATTGTCTCCTTAGAGCATTGAGTTTGTGTAAATGGGCAGTACAGAAGTTGGTTACCCAAAACTGATGGTTAAAGACATGAAATGGCTAGCTTATAAGCATTCATAGCTTGGGACATATGTTCATAGGTTTATTATGGTGTAGGTGTTCACTTTACTGTTATTGGTAATTGTTAGGCATAGAATATTGTTGTGTTGTTCACCTAAAGAATATTATGTGTAAATGAGGCTTTGGTACATATTGAATTGTATACATTATAGCTTTATCCTGCTAGATACGGATATGATTTTATTATTTTGTTTAAAAATTATATATGGCCAGATAGTTGTATAAAAGTGTCAAGTTGACACGGGGGGGGGGGTCTGTCGCAATTACATAATATACTGTAACTTTGAGGAAGGGGTGGAATGTATCCTGTTATTCAGACCGCAATTTGATGTCCTAACTTGGAGGAGTAGTGGAGATACTGGAGGCCAGATACAGTCTCTGATTCACTTTTCTGCTGACAAACTCTTGGAGTTATGCTGATGGAACCAGAGCTCTGGAGCTGAAGGATCCACATGGAGACCCACACCAGCGCTGAGATGCTTACACTACCGCTGGATCCACAAGATTTCTCACCCACTGGCCTATGACCTTCCTGCATTTAACATCTTTGCATGTGTTACATGAATCTGAAGAAGAACTTACAGACTGGTATTAGACATACAGGCTAATATCAGATTTATGGACTTGATCTGGACTGATCTGGTATGTTTCCTTAATGTACAATTGCTCTTGTATATAAAGCTCTTTCTTATATATCTATCAGTGTCCATGAATTTGTTTCTCCAGTCAACCCTGACTAACACCTGGAGACTCTAGGAAGGAGTATGACAAAATGAGGCTTCATTTGAAATTTAAAGGAAAAGCAAGTCTTAGCCCTGGTGACATACAGGTTGCATGTTGACACGAGGTCAGCAGTTCGAACTCACCAGTTGCTCCAGAAAAAAGATGAAGCTGTCTTACTTCTGTTAAGATTTATATAACCGCCTGGGTAACCTTAGGAAGTATGTCTTCTCTGCCCCATGAATTTGATAGCAGTGAGTTTAGGTTTTTTTGTTTTGTTTTGTTTTGAAGTTCTTGGGTCGTGCAAAGAGTTAATACACTCAGCTATTAACTAAAAGGTTGAATGGTCACCCAGTAGAATCTAAGAAGACAGGTCTGCACATATATTTTTTGAAAAATTGTCCAATGAAAACTCTATGGAGCCGCATTCTACTCTGTCACACATTGGGGTGCCATGATTTTGACTTGGTTTGATGGAAATTTTTCTTCTTACCTTTTAAGAGGTTTTTTCCTTGGCCACTGTCAGACTCACACAACTACACACCTCCAAAGATCTGCTACTTGAAGAAGCAATGGAGGGTCAGAGGCTATGAAGCAACAGGAACATGCCTACAATGACTCACTCATCCCAATGCCTATTTCCTGTTTTCAAAATAGTACAAGATCATAACAACTTTGGCAAGTGATTGATCTGGATGAGGAATCCTGATGGTGTTTGCGATTCTCACAAGAAGCTGGCCTTGCTTCATTATTTTATTTTTTTAATTAGGTTACTCTCATATACTGGAGATATATGAATTTTTCATTCTTATTTTAAAAATCAGTAAAATAAAACCCAGGATGGTAACTTGCTCAGGGCAAAACTGCTAAAAAAGGACAAGGTCAAACTTGAAGCTTTTTGCTATGGAGGGCCATGTCCTTAATCAGTTTGCCCATCATATTTCTCCAGCATTCCTTTAGTTGAATTATACCAATAATGGCTTCAGAAGGGTTGGCAAGTTTGACATTTTAGAACTTACTCAGGATAGGATGGTCAGAATAGTACAAAAGCTCATGATGTACCATCTACTATTCTAAGTACATCACATTATCTACTATTCTAAGTACATCACATTATTTAATCCACATAGCAACTCTACAAAATATTATTATACCTCAAATTATGTTTGTTTTTTTGGATGAAACTAAGGACACATGAGGTTTTAAAAAATGGAGTCGGGCTGAGTCCTGGTGGCGTAGAGGTTGTGTGTGGGACTGCAGCCCACTAGGATGGAGGTTCAATTCCAGCAGTGGCTCCACAGGAGCAAAGGCTGGACCTCCTACTCCCATCACCAGAGGGCAGTGATGCCCAAAAAACAAAAACAAACCCAACAACAACAACAGCAACAAAAAATGGAGTCCAAAGTAATCAAGCTGATAAACACAGAACTGGGGCTTGAATGGATGAATAGTTTCCAACCCCTTCTCTCCCTTTCTTTAGTTAGGTGATCAGGAGACAAGAAACAGAGAAACAGAAACACATAAATGAAAGGAGACTTGAATGTACAGCTCTTACCAGTTTGGTAACCATTCCCTTCCTATTCATGCTCTTTTACTTTGTCATAGTAGAGATGCCTGACCTGAAGGATATGATCACTTCCAAATGCTGGTCGTCAACAAGACATGATTTCTGAACCAAGAATCAGTGGATCTTCTGGAAAATAGCACAGCAAGTAAGGCAAATAAACCCAAAGTACTAGCAGTAAATACACACAGTTTCTGGGCCCGATAATAGCCCTCCTGTATTTGGGGAATGGAAAAGAACATGAATGACAGAAAAAGAAAGTGATATCGGCATGATAGAAAGGGCAAAGGGGACACTTTCCAGAGACAGTGCAGTAGATAGGTAAGGCATCGAAATTGAATTAGATTAGTGCGTATTAAATATCACCTGCACATGGCGTATGCTTTCTTATTTAATTTGTAAACAAGTAAAGATTCGTTTTGTAAGCGAAGACCTACACATGCAATTGCAGATGTGCAACCTTTTTTCAAATACAAATGCATGCAAATATTTCAGAAATTTTAATCGCTATCCTTATAGTACCTAAGATTTTTGCCTGCACCATCAATAGTTAAAGTACCACCATCAGTGCTTTCTGTACTACCTTGGAGACACTGATGTGGATTTAGCAGATGCTGGATAGATTTTCTCCAGGCAGAGAGAAAAGCTAACCTGGAAAGTTGACAAAATAAAGCCACATAAGAATGAGGGCAAAGGAATTATGACTGCCATATACAGTGAAGGCATGTCAGAGATGAAGAGGGGTGCAATGAACTACCAGTAGCTAATTAGAGCCCTTAACTCAGTAGTTCTTACTCAGACCCTTCCTTGCAGAAGGAAAGCTTTTGTATATTTCCTGGGAAGATGTGCACCTTTATTTTTAACAACAGCAACAGTAGCATGGGAAAAGAAAGATCGAAAGAAAGAAAGACTGATCCAGAAACAGACAAAAAATTCTTTATTAACACCTTTGTTGTGAGGCACATATTGCTGCTTGTCCACATCTTAGAAAAATTGCCTGACACTGTCTTCTTCACTAGGACCCCTAGTAGCATAGTGGGGACACATTGGACTGCTGTCAGGTCAGCGATTGACACTTATCAGCCTGTCCATGGGAGAATCACGAGGCCTTCTGCTCCTGTAAAGAGTGACAGTCTCAGAAATCCACAAGGGCAGCTCTGCTCTCTAGTGTTCAATACTGTTCTAAAGTAAACTCGGTACCAGCAATGCAGACTCCTGGCCGCCCTTTGAGACAAGCTAGAGCTGTTCGTTTGCGACTGTCACTGTCCATGAAGTACAAAGTCCTATTTCTGGAGGAGCAGCTAGTGATTTGAATTGCAAAGTGCACCCACTACACCATGGGGGCTCCTGGATGTTGGAGATAGGGTATATAAAATAAAAGAAATATAGATGTCTTTGGGGGGAGGTCAGCCTCTCCCAAACTGAAGGGGTCCAAGGAGGTGGGTGTGTAATTGAGGTTGTGTAAATTAAAGAGATGTGAGGCAAAGTATGCAAGAGCTCATTTCTTCCATGGCAACCAGAACCATAATGAGGCAGTAATATAGTCTCTCATGAGCTTATATAATCTTGGGCATGACACACATGCAAACAGGAAGTGGTATTAGGGAAGGAGGGGCTGGTTAGGGTCATGCATGCATTAGGATGGGAGAAGTTCTTTTTTTTTTTTATGGGAGAAGTTCTAGAGCAGTTGTTCTCAACCTTCCTAATGCCTCAACCCTTTAATACAGTTCTCCAGGTTGTGGTGACCCCAACCCTAAATTTATTTTCGTTACTACTTTCTAACTGTAATTTGGCTACTACTGTGAATCGTAATGCAAATACCTGATATGCAGGATGTATTTTCATTGTTGCAAATTGAACATAATGAAGCATCGTGATTAATCACAAAAGCAATATATTATTATATATTGTGAAGCATTTATCTCTAATTGCAAATAATGAAATTTTATCTTGAAGTATGGTGTAGCATCAGTAACAGTCTTCACACCTGGTACTCGTATGTGGGCTTATCTGCATGGGGTCAGACCTGCCTGGAGAAAAATAGAGGAGTGGTATCTTGAGTTTTAAGACCATTTAAAATATGTGTTTTCTGATAGTCTTAGGCAATCCCTGAGAGGGCTGTTTGACTCCCAAAGATATCGCAGACCCACAGGCTGGGAACTGCTAGAGGCATCCATGTGGCAGGACAGTACATAGTAACAAGATGTACTCGAGTCAAGGTGGCCGCCTAACTCTGGTCATCTCTTAGCTGGCTTGACCTTAAATGCCCCTTAGTTCTTCTGCAGGGGAACAATCTAAGATCCTTTTTAGAAGGAAGTGGGTCCTCCTTAGGGGTGGGACAGACAAGATAGTTTGATTGTTTTTGATGGCAGACAACCTTCAGGCAAGTAACCTTAAAGCAGTTCACATTCAAGCATGTGTATAGTACGTGACCATTCACATTCAAACAACACTTTAAAATTGGCAGTATTATTGGGGAGGGGACATCATGAAGAATATCTTTTACTTCGGAGAATGTGAGTGGAACACATCTCCAACATACAAACATGAAGTTCCCCCGTCCCCCGCCATGAAAATCCGGGTCTCCCAGACTCCTTAACTATGAACCTATGAATATAGAGAATTTGTCCTCGTACACTGTTTTTCCCACAGATGTCAAAGCCCATTAAGGTTCATACTAACTTTTTATTCTATGAAGAGGTATTTGGGCTAATTCAGAAGAACAAAGCAATGTCACGAATGATGTTTTAAAGACTTAAAATAATAGGCTGAACCAAACGAAATGGTCAATATTTGTGTTTTTAATTTAGCAATAAGACAATTTTAAATGAGTCCATCTAAATATTTATTTGTCTGATCAGCAGTTCATAGCTGTTGCCTTAAGAGAGGGAATGAGCCCAGGGAAGAGAATAAAAGAGAGCATCAATTTTATTCCATATTTTCTGAATTATTACCATCATTTCAAGGAATATGAGAAAATATATTTATGAAGTACTTAATTTGATATTGAAAAAAACAAATATAGCTTTTCAGAAGTTAACCGGATTGGAAAAAGACAGGACTGCTACCTGTAGCAGCAGCAGTTGATTGTAATCTGTGAGTCCTCTTTATGGGACACTGTACAACGGTGTGCAGTGGGGTTTTCAGTCCCTTCTTTGGGGGAGGTAGATTTTCTGGCTTTTCTTTCAAGGTGCCTAGGGGTAAACTTCAACCTCTAACCTATCAGTCAGCAGCTGAGCCTATTGGCATCAGCCAGGCCTCTCAGGTCAGAAACAGACATTTGTAACAGACATTTTTGCAAGGAATGTTTATTTTAGGTATAGTTATTGCAAACGGAAACTGCCAGTTGGAGTACAGCCAGTCCTGTCTCTTGCTTTCACTATTTTGGGTGACCCTTGTGGTGTAATGGATTATGTATTGGGCTGCTAACAGCAAAGCTAGTTGTTCAAAACCACCAGGTGCTCTGTGAGAAAAAAAAAAAAGAGGTTTTTTGGGGGGTCCCATAAAGAGTTACCATCTCAGGAAGCTCAGAAAGGCAGATCTAGCCTGCCTTAGAGCGTTGCTCTAAGTCTGACTTGAGGACAGAGAGTAAGGAAGTCCTGCTGTAGGTGGAGATGAGAATCAGCGAGAGTTGCCACCATGGTTCAAGGGGGCAACAGTCCACTACTGAGGAACTGCGTAATCACCTTTTTTCTCTGTCTCTCAATCTTCCTGGTGAGAGCCTATACCTGAACACAGCTCCCTCTACAAGTAATTTCTTGCAAATTTCTGAACTTTTAACATGGACAAGGCAAACTCTTAGCAGCCATCGCAACTATAGAAGCAATATGTTAAAGTAGGCATTTATTATGTTTCGCTAGGTTTTGTGAATATGTACAAACAAGTACAGAAACACACAAATCAAGTTAGAGACCTAGGATGCTGTAGTGAAAAGAAGTATAGGTTGCAAGTATTTTAAGGAGCCTGGTGGCGTAACTGTTACCCATTGCATTGCTAACCGAAGGGTCTGCAGTTCAAAGCCACCAGCTACTCCTCTTTCGACTAGCATTAAGAATTTCAGTCTCCACTACCCACAGGGGCTTTGCAGGTCCCTATGAGCCAGACTAAACTGATTGCAGTGATTGCTATTGTTGTTGAAGTGCTAGGTTACCTATCCTGGGGGAGAAAAATGGGGCTTTCTGCTTCTATAAAATGAACAGTTTCAGAAACCCTAGGAAGCACTTCTACTTTGTCCTGTGGTCACTATGAGTAGGAATTGATTTGCTGGCAGTGGATTTTTCTTGTTTTGTTTTGTTTTGGGGTATCACTGCCCTCTGGTGGTGGGAGTAGGAGGCCCAGTCTTTGCTCCTCTGAAGTCGCTGCTGGAATTGAACCTCCATCCCAGGGGGCCGCAGTCCCGCGCACAACCACTACTGGGGATCAGCTTGGCAGTGGATTTTTTTGGTTGGCAAAAATTTTATCTGTACAGAGACATTTCTATATTTGATGTCTTTGTACTAAGTTAATTGCTATAATTTTCCAATGTGCACATTTAAGGAAATCATAAGATTAAGCAGTGATCCAGTGATAGCCAACTATAAAAGAAGGGGGGGGGAGGTAGTAATGTGTACCAGGGGAACAGGACATTAATCCACCCAAAGGGAGGGTACTGCCTATATCTTCACAGGAAAAGAGGAACCAGACTAAAACACAGTGTTCTAGAATGTGAATGCAGTGTGACAACTTAAAGTAAGGAGCCAGTGGAGGCGTCTGAGAGCCCGACTCCATTTCCAACCATGTGAACTGCCACCCCTGCCCCCAGAAGAATTAACTTTAGAGGACTGCACTGAAGTTCAAGGGAGAGGGACATGTCTGACCTGAGCACACAGGAGCCAATGAAGGGGGAGGAAGGAAGAGTGGAGCACATCCTGGCCCACGACACCTGGAGGACGATGGATTCACTCAGAACAGCCAACGCACAGAGAAGACCAGATGGCCAGCTTCACTACAACATCCCTTGCTGACCCAAGACTGCAGGGGACAACACTGGAGACACAGTCCTGAGATCGCAAACATCCGTTCCTTCCTCACAGAGGAAAAGACTAAGTGTGTGCAGTAGAACACTGAGGGGAGCAGAGCATGGAGGTCTTGAAGGAGAACCAAGGATAAATTTGGGGGCCAAGACATAGAACCCTATTGGACTTGACCAAAGGTTATGCCTAGAGATGAACAAACAGACCTTAAACTATTTATAGGTTTTGCTTTTTTATTGTTATCTCTATTTATCTATATTTTCTGGGCATTGTTTTTTGTTTCTTGTTGTAGTCATTGTTTCCTTTTCTTTTGTCACTTCATCTTGCTATGTCTTGTTTGTTTGCACATAGTATCATCTTTGCAGGCTGGATGATAGATATGATAGGCTGGATGATCAGTCTGGAGGAAAAAATGATGGACCGATAGTTCAGGGGAGATGTGGGAGAGGGCGAGTTGGGGGAAAAGAGGTAGTGTTTACAACTCAGGAATGAGGGAACAATATGTGATCCAGAATCAGTGGCAAGCAGGGAGTGAGAGGCCTGAAAGGGACTGATCAAGGGTAGGGTAACTGAGAGAAATTATTGAAACCCAAATGAAGTCTGAGCATGACAGTGGGAAAGGAGGAAAGTATAAGGAAATGGAGGAGGGGAATAGGAGACAAGGTTCATTTATAGAGGTCTAAATACAGGCATGTACTAGGTAAATATATTTATATATGATGAAGGGCAAATAGATTTACCAGACATCTATTTATAGATTCAGTATTAAGTCAGCATGTGGACATTGGGACTCCACTTGGATGCTTCCTCAATGCGAGAACATTTTATTCTATTAAATTGGCATTCCGTGATGCTCACCTTCCCAACACAACCGCTGAAGACAAAAGTGTGCATATGCAATGGTGGTGAAGAAAGCTGATGGTGCTTAGCTATCAGAAGATATAGCATCTGGGGTCTTAAAAGCTTGAAGATAAACAAGTGGCCATCAGAAGCAACAAATCCCACATAGAATAAGCACACCAGTCTGTGTGACCACGATGTGTCAAAGTACCAGGCATCAAGGAGCTAAAATTTTTATTAGTTTAAATGAGGGGGAGTACAGGTAGGGGACCCAAAGTCCATCTGTAGGTAACAGTCTTCTCCTTACAGAGAGGTCGCAGGAAAAAGATAAACTAGTTAGGGATAGTGCAGCAATAACGAAACATACAACTTTCCTCTAGTTCTTCAATGTTTCCTCACATCCCACTATCATGATCCAAATTCTACCTTACAAATCAGACCAGACCAGAAGATATACACTGGCACAGATAGGAGATGGAAAATTAGAGACTCCAGGATGGATGATCCCTTAAGGACCAATAATGAGAGTGGCAATACTGGGAGGGTACAGGGAAGTTGGGGTAGGCAGGGGGAAACCCATTATAAGGATACACATATAACCTCCTTCCTTGGACAAGGACAAGGGGGAAGTGGATGAAGACAGACATCATACAGTGTAAGATGACAAAGTAATAATAATTTATAAACTATCAAGGGTTTATGAAGGGGGCGTGTTGCGCTGATAGAGTGGGGGAAATGAGGAGCCGATGTCAAGGGCTTAGATAGAAAGCGAATGTTCTGAAAATGATGAGGGCAGTGGATATACAGATGTGCTTGACACACATAGACCTATGTATGGATTGTGATAAGAGTTGTATGAGCCTCCAATAAAAGATTTTAAAAATTAAGCAGTGATAAAATTTTATAGAAAGACATAATAAATATTACTGTGCAACGACGCTGATGACCATCTTATGTGGTACCATCTTTCCCAGGACAAATAAATGAACCTTAAGATCCTTGTTGTTGAGGCAAACTCTCGATAAAAAACTCTTGTAAATTTATATATGAAACAAATAGTTCAAGGGAAGGTATGCAGGCATTTAGATTAATAAGGGACACTCTAAACAGGCGTGGGTGGTGAGTATGGGCATGTGCAGGGCACGTGCAATTTCTGTGTTTTCAGATGGGATATGACATTTTCATTTACCCTTGCACGAGAACACTACCATTATTAATTATGCAGGGATTTTTCTTTTGGTTGGGTAAAAGATTTTGAGAATGACTCAGCAAGAGATTTCAAAATCGAATGCCTCTCCCTGCTTATCGACCATGTCCTCTTCAATTCTGCAGTCTGCTCTGTGCCCCCAGGGTTCAAAGTCTAAGATCTAAAAGGGAGTTCTATTAATACAGTCATACAGTTTTGTGAGGAAGTGTCAGTTTTACGAACATTGAATGCATTCACTACTACCTGATTCTCATACCCTGTTAGCATGAGTTGAAGAGAAAAACTCTAAGCTCACTGCCACAGAGTTGATTTCAACTCAAAGGGCTGCTGGAGGGCAGGGTAGAACTGCCCGAATGGATTTCTAAGGCTGTCAATCTTTAGAGGAGTGGAGAGCTTCACTAATCTCTGGTGGAACAGCTAGCTGGTGGGTTCAAACTGCTCACCTTGTGGTTAGCAGGCCCACAGATAGCCCACCATTGCCAGCAAGGTTCCCTTGAGTTGAAGATAGTGGATACTTTCTGAAGATTAGCCTCTCACTTTCCTGGGGGGGAAAAAAAAACCAAAAAATCTGGTCAAGTTATCCAACAAAAAAAAAAATCTCTACTTGACAAAAGTGTGTGTGTTTGTGTGTGTGCTTGACAAAAGTGTGTGTGTGTGTGTGTGTGTGTGTGTGCAGGCGCTCCAGAATATGTATGTTTGTTCCACTGGTTTCTTGTTTGACTTCATCATTTTTACACAAAACTCCTCTGTGCTGATGATAACTTGGACTGGGGAAGCATTTTACGCGTCAAAGTTATAAAGGCAATGGAATAGTTTTTTTTTTTTTCTTTTACAAGTCCCTGTTTAAATGACAGTTAAAAGATTTATTTGGAGAAGGCATGGCTTCCAATTGCCAGTCCCTTGAAAGTTTGGGGGAGGAGAAGTCAAGTCTCACCTATTTGGGAAACTACTTGCAGATGTGGGGAAACTGCTCAGAATTGCTCACAACAGGGGTTTTGCAGAGATTTCCTTTGCTCAGCCCCTTCCCAATTTCCCACCGCCGGTGTTTGTTTTAAAGCCACTGGCTGCTCCCGCCTCCAGGTTTTACACAAGCACCTCGGAAGGAGTAAAACAACTGGATCTGAATGATACGGATCATTGCTGGGCTCCGGCACCAGCACTGTCACAGAAAATGTGCTTCCCTTGTATCCCTTCCAACTTCCCTTCCTGCGCCCACGTGAGCCCGAGTGCCGCCCCATCAGCGAGGTTGTGGCGTTTCCTGCGGCTGCAATGTGTAACTTGGTTGAGATTTCTATACATTTCTGAGGCTCTGAGTTCTTCGCAAAACTTTGTTGGTCCGGATACTTTTGATTGTCATCTGTTTCCTTATCTAAATCGCCGAGCTCAGAAACGTGTTCTCTCCACACTCAACAGCCCCCAAAGGAAAGAAATAGACTCTGGCCTTTTATTTGGGGGGGAGGGGAAATGGAGCTTTGCAACCTAAGTTGTCCCAAGCCCTGGCGTCGAACATGACACGCACATCGTCTCTTAATTGCTTTTCATGGTAGCAGAGGCATAACGTCTTCGTTTCATCTTGACTGAAATACAAATGGCCTTGCCAGCCAACTCCTGACTGTTTGTTTGTATAAGACTATCAAAAGAAGGCAGCGAGGAGGCAGCGGCCCGGATCTTGACCCTGATTGTATGAATAAGTAAGCAGGATGCTAGTGATTGGGTTAGATGCTGCGAAGATTCTCCCCCTCCCAACCCCACCGCCCCCCCCCCCCCCAAGTTAGGAAGAGGGTAAAAGAGCCCAGGGGGGCGGGGAAGCCAAGCAGTGCATCCCCAGGTCCTCACACTTTTGCTGCTCTCCCTGCCGTCCGGGGCTCGGCTGCCTCGGGCAGCCTTGGAAGGTCTCGCGGCGCAGAGGACATGACGGCCCCCCAGCTCCGGCTGCGCTCTCCCCCGGCCATGCCGAGGTGCTGATGTGCCCAGCGGATCCATCTTCCCAGCGCGGCGGCGGCGGCGGCGGCGGGCGGCGGCGGCGGCGGCGGCTCGTGCGTGGCGGCCGGCTGCGGGGAGCGGCCGGGGCGCGGCGCGGGAGCTCCGGCTCGGGCGGCAGCTGAGCCCGCCGGGCGCTTCTGGCCGAGCCGCGGCCGCGGGAAGTTCCGCCGCCGCCGCCGCCGCCGCCGCCGCCGCGAGGATTCCCCGGCCGGCCGCGAGCGCCCTCGCCGGCCCGCGCCCTGCGGAGTTGGCTCGGCCGCCCTCCCCGCCGCCGGGAGCCGCGCTCCTCACCTGCCCCGGGCCGCCGCGCCCGCGCCCGCCAACTTCGCCCTGCCGCGGGGGCTCCCCGGGGCACCCGCGCGCCTCGGGACCCCGCCGAGCCCCGCGCGGGGGGAGCCGCCGCCGGCGAGGCCACCGGGGCTCGCTCGCCCGCCCTCCCCTCGCCCGGGACCGCGGACCCCCGTGCTCGGGGTCCGCTCGCCCTCATCCGCCCCCGGCGGAGGATGGGCTCAGCCACGGTGCCCCTCGGGATGCTCCGCTGGCTGGCGGCGGCCGGGCTGGTGCTCTACGGGGAGCTGCGGGTCCGCGCCACTCCGGCGGCCGGGAACACCTGGGATGCGGACGCACCAGCCAAGGGGGAGGCGACCCTGGACTACAAGGACCCGTGTAAAGCCGGTCAGTGCCTCGCCAGCTCGGGACCTGGTCGCGCCGCGGACTGCCGCGCTCCATTTTCATGGGGGGTGGGGGTGGGGGTGGAGGGGAGCTCACCTGTTTCCTTCCCTCGCCAGTCCCCCCACAGCCCCTCCTTCTCTCCCCCCACCCCCCTTTTTCCCTCTTTTACCCCTTCCCCCTGGGAGGGAGGGGGTTGCTGGAGTTCTTGCTCTCAGGGATGGGAAGGCAAACTCGAGTCTCCCCAGTTTTGACAAGAGCCCTCAAAGTTGGGATCCCACCCTGCGTCTCCCCACACGCCAAAGTGAATCCAGCCTGCTGCCTGAGGGTTCCATTCCGACTCTCTGGGGGTGTTTACAAGTCTGGAGGGACAATACCCCCCTCAGTTTAGTTCTGAGGCTCCTCTGCACTGGCGAAGAAAGATGGGGCAACACAGGCGAAAAGGTAGTGTGGAGACTCAGAGGGCCACTTGAGGGGGAGGGATGTCGCCTTGACTCTAGCTTGGGGCAGGGCATGGGGCATCAATGGATCCCCGTTTTTATTCCCCTGGGCAGCTTACCTCCTAGCTCTAAGAGATCTTTGGATTGAAACTCAGGGCGGGATGCGCTGGTTTCGTAGATACGCCTTTGTAGGGATGGCATAGGGCACCTCTGGCTCCTTTTCCTGCCCCAAGACCTGCAGGCTACAAGGGATTGCCAACCTGAGAGCTCTCACACTAGAGGGTCCTTGGATGCCACGGCCGTTGTACGATAAACTTCCAGCCAAACCAAGGTTATCCCAAGTTGCTACTCCATTCAAACGAGTGCCTTCCTCTCCGTGAACACCCCTGGAGTTGTGGGACCGCACTACCTGCAGCCCAGTCTCACCCTGGCTTTCTCAGCAACCCGGTCCTTCTGCCCTGGACGGGGGTGGGGCGCTGCCGTCTGTGTGCCTTTGGGAGCAGAGCCCACAGGAACCCCGATCTCCACGTGGGGGCAGCGCCCCAGATGCCCAGCGCTTGCGCAGGCTCCAGAAGTTATTATAGTGGTTTTAGATAGACATGTAGTACAGTTGTTTGCAAGTTAAAAGCAGGAAGTTTAGATGAGGAGAGTGGGTAGTGTAACTAACGTACCCTTTTTCTAAACCAGGTGCATGTGTATTGGGGCAGTTTGTTCAAGGGATTTCTTTCTTTGCATAGCTATGTAAAACGTGCTCAGTTTCTCTTGGGCCCACAGGAAGGAAGACTTTACACATGAAGGGATGCTTGGAAACTCCCTTATTTTTACCACTGGTGACACACTGTTCCGACAAAGAGGGTATGCATGTGGTGTACCTGACACGAACTGTTCTTTGGCATATTCTTTCTCAGCTACTTATTAAAAAACCAGGAATAGCTTAGCAGAGAAGCGTGCCGACGTGGTAAACAAAAACTTAATGCGATCTCCTCTTGCTTGGCAATGCCCTCCTCTCACTATTAACACTCAAACTTCTTGCCACCAAATCTTTTCTTGAACATTCCTGCTCACGAGGAGGCAGGAAACACTGGGTGACGAGTGACTGAGCAAGGGGTCATGCCTCTCCCTGCTGCAGGTTTCATGCTGAGAAGGTAAATGTTTTGAAAAGTGTTTAGAGACCAGTGACATTTGTGAGTTATTGTTTGCGGTAATGTGGAAGCATAATGTGGTTTTTGTATTTTTAGATTGAAATAGAAGAGGCCTTCAAAAAGTTTGTGGAAAATCAAACCAAAAAATAATGCAGGTTTTCCACAAACTTTTTGAGCTCTTTTGTATTGTCAGATGTGTATTTTGATGGTCTGTTGTGTTATAGGGTGACTTGGCGGCACTATGAATTGTATTGGGCTGCAAACCACGAGGTCAACAGTTCAAATCCAGTAGCACTGCTGAGAAAAATTACTGCTCTCTCCTCCTCTAAGGATTTATAGCCTTGGAACCTTAAGAAAGCAGTTTGACTCCATCCTACAGGGCCACTATGCACTGTAATCAGCTTGGTGGCACTGGATTGGCATTGTTGGGTGAGGTGTGTGAACCATCTCACTGACTATTAACATGAAAGTGTAGGGTGTGTCTATATCTTTGCCTAATTTTGGAAAAAAATATTTTTAAAGTATCCAAAAAATAGCTCATGCATATTTAAGAGTCTAGAGGCCATGTGAATATTTTGATGAAAACTATATTTAAGAATATTTCAAATTTTAAAACTTAGGCATATTGAAATATGCTTCAAGTGTAATGTTTTACCTTCCACCCTAAGTATATATCCAGGGCAAAAAATCATTACATTTATTCTACCCCCACTTGAATATTGGGTTATTAATATAGCTGTTAGAACAAAAACCACCACTTTGAACACATTATTACTCTGATATTATTTCTTCCTTGTCTAAATGGAAAAGACCACAAGAGAAGACATTTGTGTCCTTTGTTGTGCCAGAGCAATAAGAATGACTCATGATTTGAGATCATTTTTTAAAGTTACCAACTCTGCCGATTTAATTTAAAAAAAATAAGTCTTTCATTTTCCACCTTTGCTCAAGTTTGTCAAAACCCTGGTGTCTCCCTTTTGGCATTTAAAAACAAACACACACTAAAAGAATAAGTAGAACAAGTAGAAGTAGAATGACATATAAATAACTAGATGATAGATAGATAGGTAAGAGGTAGACAGATAGATAGATAGATACATAGATAGATAAATCTCCCAAAATATGTGGTACATGGATATCCCTCCCAGAAGTCAAAAAATGTCAGTGGGGACAAATTTAGAAAATCTGGGGGCAGAGCACTCTCCAGCAACTTGGAACACTTTTGATCTGCTCTTTTTACAGAGTAGAGTTGAGGGCATGATCCAGGAACAAAGTGCCTTTCTCTTAACTTCCCTGACAGGGAATCCAATATTCTTCAATATATCTCATAACTAGATGTAATAGTTAACATAGTTTTATGACTTCAACACAGTTTTTAGATTTATAACATCCTAATAAGGTAGGTTTGGGCATCTGCCCATTACACAGATGCTTAGGCAAGTTAAGGTCTTTGTCAAGGTGATCCCACTTTTAACTGCAAGTGTCCTGTCTGCAAAGTGAAGCTGTACTTAGTTTTACACTGCACTCTCAATTGGCCTATAAAAACCTCTCTTGGAGTCAGAAGCACAGATGACAGTCCTGGCTTATCTAGGATACAGGTTACCAGAGAGATACATTTATGAGGGAGAAATCGCCTCAATGTACTAAAAATTATGCCATCATTGACACATTTGTGAAATGGAATAAAATTTGTATACCTAACATAACTCTAATTACAAATGTATGGACTAATAGGGCAGAATGGGTATTTTGTGTTCATTTCATTCTTCTGCCATTTTGATATAGGAAGCCCTTTGGTAGAAGGAAAGGTTGATTAATTAGTGCAACATAGCTTTCAATTATTGCCAAATCTCTTAGGGCAGAACATAGGTAATTTATTTCTCTATAAATGTACTCACAGATGTACAGTGATGCAAATAATTCAGAAGATTGTATGGCTGTTTTTCTCCCGTTTGATACATGGCCATCTAAATATGAATCAGATTTCTCTTCCTCTCTCTAGTTCAGAATGGCCCCAAGGGATATAAGAAAGCTGATGCTGCAGAAACTCACTCCAGAACCCAACCTGAGGTGTCCTGTTTCATGGTTGTACTATATCAATGCATATTATACTGAGTATTAATATCTGGAAAGCCTGGGAAAATTTAGTGTATACACTGATCTGCAAGCAGATTTACCTAGAGATGACATGGAAAAACAGAGATGTGATGAATGAAGTTATTGGTTGTTACCAAACTTTCTCCTTCCTTTCTTTCTGCCTCTCCACTTTCTTTATGCCTTCCTTCTTCCTTTTGTGTGTGTGTGTGTATTGAAGGGATATTTGCAATTCAAAATTAAAGACCTAATAAAAGAGATTGAAAACCTTAGTATTTTGGTTGTCAGGTAGAGATGTGTAACATTTATTCAGAAGAGTCTAAGCATATTGGAGCAAAAAGATTCTCTAGTCCTGCTGCTGCAGCAGTTGACCCCACCAGCTGGCCTTGCAGGTGAGAGCTGTGGCAGTCTGCATCCATAAAATTACAGCCTGGAAACCATGAGACAGGCCACTCCACCCAGCAGGGCCCCTTTGGTTTGTAATCTACTCAACAGCAGTGGGGTTTTGATATTTTACCTTGACTCTCCCATACAAATGACTCTATTTCCTGGAAAAATAACCCAACCTTGATTAGCGGTTTATGACTTGTATGGTTAAACTTGCCTTTAGAGTAGCATTTGCAATTCATTTGTGTAGCAATAGGCTGTTGTCCTTCTAAAATATTCTTTCTGATTGCTTTTATAAGCCATGCCCTAGTGTCCTAGCGAGTGAACTCTTGCAAGAGTTTCATCAGTTACCATTCGTAGGTAAGATTTTTTCATCATTTTTGTTCTCAGTGCTGTAGTTTCTTACACTGACAGATTGGTCAGTTTAGCTCTTTAGAATCTGGTGTCCAACCTCCTGTCCACTTTATTGTTCTTAGGTACTGTAAAGCTACATATGACTCATAGTGATCCTATCTACAACAGAATAAAACCCCATGGGCTCGGCGCCATTCCAAATGACTGCCCATTGTTGCAGTCACTGTGCATTATATTTTGGATGCTTGGGTTCTGGTCATTATTCTCCAGCTTTCTTTGTAGGTCCATGTCTACTCAATTTTCTCATAATTTAAATTATCCAAACATACAACACTCTACTTCCCCCTCTCGGAATACACAGCTCATAGATTTGTTTCTGCTCAGCCTTTTCTGTTTTAGTTTTCAGTCCTCAGATCGTGTTTTTTTTTTCTTTGCCTGTGTCTGATGCCAACTGAGAAGTGAACAAATTTTTGTTTTTGTTTTACACGTGGGATAGGAGGGATGGATAAGACACTATATTTTGGATTTTGGGTTCTGTGTATTATTTGCCAGCAGTCAGTATTCAACCTTGCTTTGAGGGCGCATGCTTACTTTTGGCCCACAGATGGCAGCTACTGGTGTAAGGAAGGAACAAGACAGATTTAGTTTTCAAATATAATCCCTCTGACTAAGCAAGTTCTAAACCTCCTACTACCATTTCTAAACCCATGGTTTCTGAGATTCCCTCACTTTCTGCTGTGTAGAAGGCAATGTCTTTTGCAAATTAAAATAATCTAACCTGTGTACCCACTTGGGGTGAGTTTGTGTAAATCTTTACTGTTTCCATTAAGGTCATTGCTTTGATGCCTTCTTATTAGGCCAATGTGAGACAATAAAAAGTGTGAAAAAGCTTAGCAAAGGTATCTTGAAAGAGTTAATATGAAAAAAAGGGTTAATATGTATTTTCAGAATGACTTATCTTGTCTTAATGACCACTTAATTTTCTACGAAGTCTAAGTATTGCCAATGCAGGAACCCTTTTGTCTTCCCTCTGTGAAAGGTAATAATTCTCTATGTCATAGAAACTCTCCCTGATGTGAAATTGAACCTGCTTGCCCTACTGACTGCAATATTCTTTTCAAATCTTCTTATGAATACTAGCCCTACTCATATTTAATAATCCCTTCAGCTTCTTATTCAAAAGGGTGAAGTCATACATTCATTCAAATGGGTAGTGTCAACGATTGATGATTTACCATCACTATTAAAAAAATTAGACTATTATCCCTATGTTTAATAGTACCTTATACCATCTTCTTATGATATTTAAAACAGATCATTTCTAAGCTTTCTAAAAATGTCTGGAAAGGACAATCAAGTAATCCACTTAAAATGAGGGATTGCCTATCCTGCTGGGACCATCTGGTGTCTGGGGATACTGGGAGGTGGGGATTTACCATACCCCATTCCCTATAATGGAAGAATACCTCCTGTCCCATCTTAAACTCAGAGGTAGGCCAGAACTCAGGTAGGTGGTTGACAAGATTCCTAGGAACATAAGATTTCATTTACTAGAAGGCTTTTCTGGCCTTTTAGAGTTCTTTCCTATTTCAAGATATGGAGTCAATCATGGATTTTTACTTCCTAAATTAAAGAGTGGAGTCTTCTCTCCAATGCTGGATTCAACAGAATGATTTAGCCCTATTATTTTTGTGGTTTATTTCCTTTCGTTGTTTGTTTAATGATAACACTTGGGGTGGAGGGGACGTTGTAAACTCAAAGTTGTGGAGTGAATTATATAGAATGTGTTTGTTTTATTTCTCACCCGAAAGCAGTAGGAGGGAATCCCTTGCTTATTTATTGAGTTCTTGCCATTGTCAGCTTTGAAATGGCTGCTGACTGTGACATTTGGGGTTGGGCTAATGGAATGCTTGTTTTGTCAGCCCCTTACACATGTGCACTAAGCCTGTCAAGCTGTTGTAAAGAGCTCAACTACTTATTTGTTTTAAGAAGCATTGTAAACTAGGTGTTAATTGAAATCCAGAGAGTGAACCAAGAAAGTGTTTGTTTTATTCAGTGATTCTTCTTCAAATTACATTTATAGTTTAAGCTAAAAAGGAAAATATACTACAAGTTTTTAGAAAGAAAAAGTAACTTCTCCCCCTCCCCTGAAGTTTTATTCACAAGTAATTTACATGTCATATAATTCCATAGTTCAATCATATCATGGAGAATGTACAATCACCCCCACATCAATTTTAGAACATTTCCTCTTCCCCATGGTCGTGTTGCCTTTAAGATGATTCATGGAATCATAATCTGTCAAAAGTAACTACATTAAATGATAATACTTCTAAAGAGTCATGCATGAGGTAGGTTAGAAGTTCCTCCAGATATATTTTTACCAAACAATATCTAATTTTATGTGTTAGCATGTTACTTAAAATATTCAATTCAGTGATTAAAAAGCTATTTCAGTAGTTTTGAACACATCGTACTGTTTGAAGTATCCAACCATGGGAGTTATTACTGGTGGGAGACAAAACCTGTAAGTTTTACTGTCAATATTTGAAATTCTATGTGCTGGTGAACTTGCTATTGATGGCAAGTTGATGGTGATAGGAGACAGGAATGGTAAGATCCTGGAATAGCATCCTCATTCTTTACATTTCTCACCTATAACAGACTGTCAGCCTTGGGGAGTGTACCATAGGGACACTTCTAACTGGTCCTGGCCTGGATGCTGATATCTGTATTCTCAAAGTTCTCATCTTGGCTATCCGTGGGTTTGAAGTGTTTCTTAAGAGAGGCCTAGGTTCTTGTGCAGCTTTGGAAAATATTGTAGAATCAGTTGATGTCCTGTACAGATGAAATTCCACTCCTCTGTCCTTGACTTTTCTGATCACAGATTCTTGGGTGTTTGTGTTTTTTACTAATGTTATTATGCTCTAAGTATCGTGTATAATTCACAATTCTCTATAGAATAGAGAATTTAATTTTCTTTTTGAGAATGGAGAAATTTCAAGAGAACCTATTTTGGGATGCTATGCTTTATCTTCATGACTCATACTATACTAATCATTTCATACATTCACATTTTTATGCTTAAAATCTGAAATAGAGTCCTCTGGTTTCTCTACAACTCCATCAAGTAATGTTATTCTTATCTCTTTGGATACATGAGGAAGCTGAGACTCTAAAAGATTAAATGGACTGGCTTTTTATTATCATAGATGGTCAGTTGTGAGAATGTGGATCTGGGCTTCCAGAAGTCTGTTTTCTCCAGGGATGGAGTCTGTGTGATGGACATTCATGCCCTGTGATTATATTTATGAGGATATAGTTTGCCTTCAACACACTTGCATTTTATAAGCTATAAAAGTTGTGGTAGAGTCAGGCCAACACTGTTCAGTTGAATGGATTATAGTGCACAATCTTCTCTGTTTCACACAACTCTTTTTCAACTCTCAGATGGGGAGAGTTACAAATGAAATAACTAATTATATGTGAAGCAACTGAAAATGCATATGTTAGTAGGATTAGAGAATTATTCATATGATGAATAATATACAGGGAATCCTGCTGTTTGTTAACCCAAGTTTATAAATTGTGATAGCAGTCTTTTCATGTTGGGTAAGGCAGGAGTTGAATAGATTCCAGTTATTTGTGTTCAGTTCTTGGCATAATCCTGCCATTTTGTGTGGTAGGTGTTAAATTGTTTCCCACTTTAGATTTTTTTCTGAGTGTTTATTTTATTTTAAAAATCATTTTATTGGGGGCTTGTATATTGCTTATTACAATCCATACATACACATATTGTGCCAAGCACCTTCGCATGTCGGCTGCCATCATCCTTCTCAGACCATCTGTCCCTTCACCTAAGCCTTTGACATCAGCATTTCATCTGCTCCCCTCCCACCCTGCTTCCCCCTCCCCAATCAACCCATTGATATTTCATCATTATTATTATTTTGTCATACTCTACACTGCCCGATGTCTCCTCTCACCCACTCCTCTGCTGTTTGTCCTCTAAATATGTTATATGGTAGCCCCTCATAATCAGCTCTCCTTCTTCACCCCACCTTCCCTCCACCCTTTGTATCTCCCCTCTTACTACTGGTCCTGAGGAGTTCATCAGTCGTGGGTTCCCTGTGTTACCAGTTCTTGTCTGCACCAGTGTACCTTCTCTAATCCAGATGTATTTATAAGACAGAACTGGGACGATGATCGTTGGGGGGAAGAAAGCCTTCAATAACTAGAGGAAAGTTGTATGTTTCATTGTTACTTCTCTGCAACCTGTCTCCTCCCCATGACCCCTCTGCAAGAAGAACTCCGTTTGACTACAAATGGGTCTTGGGTCCCTACCCTGCACTCCCCATCATTCTTGGTGATGTGATTTTTGTTCCCTGGTGCTTGATACCTGCTCCCAATGAGCCATCATGATCACAGAGGTTGGTGTGCTTTTTCCATGTGGACTTTGCTGCCTCTGCGCTAGCTGGCTGCTTGTTTATCTTCAAGCCTTTAAGACCCCAGACACTTTATCTTTTGGTAGTTAGGCACCTTCAGTTCTCTCCACCGTGTTTGTCGCTGCATCCATTTGTCTTCTGCAATTGTATCGGCAGGGTGGGCACACTATGATATGAATTCTGTTCTTAGATGCCTGTTACCTTAGTCCTTCCACACCACATAATCACACAAACTGGTGTGATTTCTCCTGCAGTGGGCTTTGTTGTTCCTGATTTAAATAGTGACTTATTTACCCTCAAGCTTTTAAGACCCCAGAGGCTATATATTTTGATAGCTGGGCACCATCAGCTTTCTTCACCACACTTGTTTATGCCTTCACATATCCTTAGTGATCATCTTGAGATGGTGGACATACAGTGATATGGTTTTTTCTTGTTTGATGCCTGAGACTTGCTCCTTTGAACAACTCATGACCATACTGGCCGGTATAGTTCTTCCATGTGGGCTTGGCTGCATCTCCACTGGGTAGCCCTTTGTTTATCCTCTAGCGGTTGAGACCCCTGGTGATATAACTTTCGACAGCTGGGCACCATCAGCTTTCTTATGCACCAATTTGTCTTCAGTGATCTTATCAGGCAGATGAGCATCATGAAATATCAGATTACTAGAACAAACTTTTTTTGAGGGAGTACTTGAATGGAGGCCCAAGTACCTTAGTACTACACCTATAAAGGTATGTACCTAGATTTCTTTATTTCTTTTCATAAATAATTGTATTTTCACTGTACATGTCTGTAATTAGACCTTATAAATGTCCGTTGCCTTCTAATTCTTTCCTCTATTTCCTTTTACTGTCCTCTTAACCCACTATCATGCTCTACCTTCATTTGAGTTTCAATACTCCCTCTCAGTTACATTACCCTTGCTGAAGCCCTACCAGGTCTCCCACCCCCTCCTCACCACTGATTCTGGGTCACTTGTTATCCCCTTGAGCCTTTCCACACCACCCCCTTTCACACACACCTCCCTCATGTCCTCCAGGAACCATTTGTCCCATTGTTCTCTCCTCCCATCTGTCAATCCAGGAGTGCTCCCTTCTTGATTTGGTTCATTTTGGGGTCTCAAACAGCATTGCTTCCCTGCCATGTGACCCCTGAAATGTCCTCTGTCACTGTCTGCTTCAGTAAGGCAAAAGGGTGAAATGTCCTGTTGTCATCTTCCCAAAACCCTCTTTGACCCTTTGACCTCTTTGACTCTTTGACTGCAGAGGTGTAGTCCTCTGAGCATCGTGGACCAGAGTACCAACTCGTCTTTCCTTTCCTCCCTTCTGGTCTGTATCAATGTGGGTATGATCTACTGGCTCCTCCCACCAACCTGTTCTCTACCATGCCCACTTCCAGGGAGGGGATCAGTCTAGCTCTGTTTGAGCCAACCCTGTGGCTCTCTCTTTTCATGCATCCTTCCATGTGGCCATGCTGTCCTCATGGTTGAGTGCTTCATGGTAGGGTCTACATGCCCACTCTAGGTTCTGTGGCTATAAGACCAGTACTTTCCCCTTGGATGGGTTAGTGCCCTCCATTATCCTTTCATTTTTGAACCCCATTTTTTCCTCCCCCCCTTCCATCCTTCTCCCATTACTGTGTTGGATCAACATGTATCTCCTTGGGTTTGGTGCAGCCTTCTCCCATTCCCCTATATCTGAATCCAAATGTTTTGATATAGGAGGCTTCTCTTCTATACCTCTCATGCTGATTACACTTAACTCAGGGGACTCATGCTTTACTTCTCCTTTTGTGATTGGCTGACTTCGCGTAGCATAATTTCCTCTAGCTCTTTGGGTGAGAAGTCATTTTTCATGTGCTCATCAGTGTTTTTGAGTGAAGCATGGTACTCCAGTGTGTGTATGTGCCAGAGTTTGCTGATTCACTCATCAACCAATGGAAATGTAGATTGTTTCCAACTCTTGACAATTGTGAATCGTGCTCCAATAAATATCGGAGTGCATAAAACTGGTCTTGGCTTATTTCTTACCTCTTCTGGGTATATACCCTTTAGAGGGACAGCTGAGTCATAAGGTAGCTCAATTTCCATCTTCGTTAAGTATCACCAGATCAATTTTCATAGTGGCTGTACATATCTATAGGATTATCAGCAATGTAGGAGAGTTCTTGTTTCACCACATCCCCTCCAATATTTGTTGCTCTCTGGTTTATTGATTTGGGCTAGCCTCAAGGGTATTAAATGGTATCTCATGGTTGTTTTGATCTGCTTTTCTCTGATGGCTAATGATTGGGAACATTTTCTCATATGTTTATTGGCCATATGGGTCTCCTCTCTAGTGAAATTTCTTTTCAGTTCTTTTTCCCATTTCTTCAAAGGGCTAACTGTTTTCATCTTTTTGTAGGGAAGATGGGTATTGTAGATTTTCATAATAAGCCTTTTGTCTGTTGTGTGGTTGCTAAAAATCCTCTCCCAGTCCGTGGGTTGCCTTGTTACCCACTTGGTAAAGACTTTTGATGCATACAGATGTTTTATCCTTAGTACATCCCATTTTGTCAATTTCAGATTCTGCTGTGCGTGTGTACCCTGCCCTATTGCAGTTAGCCTTTGTATTCCTTGGGCCAAGGTTCTTAGGCTTTTCCTGATCCCTTTGCTGATGGTCCTGATGGTTTGGGGTTGTACCTCCAGGCCTGTGATCTACCTTGACTTTGTTCTTGTGCATGGAGTGAGGTAGAGATCCTGTTTTATTTTTCTACATATGGATTTCCATTGTCTACAGCACCATTTGTTAAATAAGGTGTCATCCTCCCACTTGATGTTTTTGGGGTTGTTGTCAAAAATCAGTTGTCTATATGCCAATGGTTTTATTTCTGGGTTTTTTATTCTTCTCCTTTGGTCTGTGTATCTGTGATTATGACAGTGCCACTCAGTTTTGACTACTGTGGCTTTGTAGTAGGTGTGAAAATCAGGTAAAGTGAGCACTGTGACTATGTCCTTCTCCTTGAGGAGATCTCTGCTAATTCTGGCCTTCTTCCCTCTCCATATGAAATTGGTGGCCAGTTTCTGTAGTTCTCTGAAGAGGGTTGATTGTGATTGAATCGGGAGAGCATTAAACTTGTAAAGTGACCCGTGCAGGATAGACATCTTTACTCCAATTGTGGGGGTCACTTTTGGTTTCCTGTAGGAAGGTCTTATAGTTTTCCTTGTCTTTTTTTTTTTTTTTTTGCATTAGGTTTTTTTTTTACATTTGGTTTTTTTTTTTTTTTTGCATTAGATTTAGCCCTAGATATTTTAGTTTATTCTTGGCTATTGTTAATGATACTACCGTCCTGATCTCTTCCATGGTATTGTCGGATGTATACTGCAAACCAATCAACTTCTGTTTGTTAATCTTGTATCCTGCCACTCTTCCATATTCTTCTTGAGTGCAGAACTGCAGCCCGCAGGCTTGGCGGTTCAAATCCAGCGGCGGCTGGGTAGCGCCCATGACCGCCAGAGGCAGTGATGCCCACAAAAAGAAAAAAAAAAAGAAAAGAAAACATTGGCATATAGACAACTGGTTTTTGACAACAACCCCAAAAACATCACTCCAGTTATTCTCTCACTCCAGTTATCCTTCTATAACTCCAGTTGTGGAGTGTTTAGGATTTTCAATGTACAGAATCATGTCATCAGTGAATAATGATCGTTTTACCTCCTCCTCTTCCAATTGGATACCTTTAATGTCTTTCAGTTGCCTTATATTATTAGCTAGGACCTCCAGTACAATACTGAAGGGCAGTGGGGATAAAGGCCATCTCTGGCTAGTCCCCTTTTTCAGTGAAATTGATTTAGTTTTTTCTCCATTGACTGTGATGTTAACTGTCGGCTTTTCTTTCTTTCTTTCTTTCTTTTTCGGGGGGGGGGGGGGCATCACTGGTCGTGGGTGCTACCCAGTTCCGCTCTTGAGAGCCACTGCTGGATTTGAACCACCAATCCCGCGGGCTGCAGTCCCTCACTCAACCACTTACGCCACAGGGCTGAACCCCAACTGTTGGCTTTTCATAGATAGCTCGTATTAATTTGAGGAACTGCCCTTCCATTTCTATCCTCCTGAGTGTCTTAATTAGGAATGAGTGATAGATGTTATCAAATGCTTTTTCTACAGCTATAGTTATTATCACGTGGTTCTTATACTTTATCTTCTCAATGTGGTGAATAATATTGATGGATTTTCATATGTTAAACCATCCTTGCATCCCTGGAATGGGTCCTACCTGGTCCTGGTGGATTATGCATTTTAGATACTTTTGTATTCTATTGGCCAATATCTTGTTGAAGATTTGTGCATCTCTGTTCATTAGCGATATAAGGTTCATAGATTCCTGTGGGATCCTTCCCCTCTTTGGGTATCAAAGTTATACTGGCTTCATAAAATGAGTTTGGGAGTTTCCCATCCTTTTCTACACTCTGAAAATCTTTGTGGAGGATTGGTGCCAGCTCCTGAATGCTATGTAGATATCTCCAGTGAGGTTGTTTGGTCTGGCCACGTTTTTTGTTGGTAGCTTCTTGATAACCATATCTATTTCTTCTTTTGCTATTGGTTTGTTAAGATGCTTGGCCGCTCTCTGGGATAGGCTGGAGCGGGATTGTTTTTCCAGGTATTATTTCATGTCTTCCAAATTGTTGAACTCCTTAGAGTACAACCTTCCACAGTACCTTGTGATTATCCTTTTAATTTCATTAGGGTCTGTTGTGATTACCCCTGTTTCATTTCTCATTCTGTCTAGTGTTGCTTGCTCTTTCTGTTCTTTAGTTAGTTTAGCCAGTGGTCTGTGATTTCTGTTGATTCTTTCAAAGAAACAGCTTTTTGCTGTATTGATCTTCTTCATTCTTCGTTTATCTTCCCAGTGGTTCAATTCTGCCTTGATTTTTATAATTTCTTTTCTTTCACTATTGGATGGATTATTCTGCTGACTCTGTTCTAATTGTTGGATTTTTTTGTGAAAATATATCCATCATAAATCTCTCCTTTTTCACATATGCTCCTATGGCAATCAAGCTACCGCTGATGACTACTTTTACCATATCCCAAAGTTTTTGATATGAAGTATTCTTGTTATCTGCTAGAAACTTTTTGATCTCCCCTCTAATGTAGACCAGTACCCACGCATGCTGTAGCAGCTCATTATTCATCTTCCAATTGTTTGCACTTGTTTTCTTGGTTGTCCTTTTAGTGACCTCCATTTTTATGGCATGGTGATCAGAGAGGACATCTGTATAATCTTTATATGTTTGAATTTACCTAAGTTTGATTTGTGTCCCAGCATGTGGTCTGTTTTCAAAAATGTGTCATGTGCACTTGAAAAAAATATGTAATTTTTGCATTTGGATGGAACGCTCTATATATGTCTATCAGATCAAATTACATAATTGTATTGTTTAGTTCTATAGTCTCTTTGCTGAGCTTCCTTTCCAATGATCTATCTTTCTTTAAAAGTGGTGTATTAAAGTCCCCTACTATAATAGTTTAGTCTGTTATATATTTTTTCATGTTCTGAATAGTCTGTTTTATGAATTTTGTGAATATCTCTTATGTTTATTATGCCCACAGGTTCCTGGTGAAGTGATTCTTTGAACATTATAAAGTGTCCCACCTTGTCTCTTTTGACGGTTTGAGATTACTATGAGGTTTGTCTGAGATTAGTATTGCAGCTCCTCTTTTTTGAGTCACCTATTGTCTGATATATCCTCTTCCAGCCTTTTATTCTTAGTTTATTCCTGTCTGTGTTCTTAAGATGTGTTTCCTACAGGCAGCAGATTGATGAATTATTTTTTCCAAGCCAGTCTGCCAGCATTTTATTTCAATGAAGTTCAAGCTGTTGACATTGAGTTATTTTCCCAATATCTGGGTTCATTGCTGACATCTTGTGCCTTTTAATTTGGGTGTTTTTCTATCACCCTTTTTTTTTTTTTTTGCCGTGTAGTATTTTTGTGGGAGGCTTCTTTATTTCTATGTTTTCCTCCGTGGCCATATTTTCTTGGTGATTGGTATTGATTCATTGGCTTCTGGATGGAGTTGGGCTATATGATCTTCCCCTGCATGTGTTTGGTGGATGTTGTTCTTCTGGACACAGTTAGTTGGCAAGAATCTTCTTCAGGGTTTGGTGTCTCATGACATAGTCTTTTTTTTTTTTTTTTTAGGCATCACTGCCCTCTGGTGAGAGTGGGAGGCCCAGCCTTGCCCCTGGAGACCTGATGCTGGATTTGAACTGTCAACCCTGTGGGCTACAGTCCTGCACACAACCACTACGCCACCAGGGCTCAGCCTCACGACATATTCTTTAAGCTATTCTTTGTCCTGAAAGACTTTTATCACTCTTTCTAGCTTAATAGATGATTTTATAGCATAAAGCATTCTAGGAGAGGCATTGTTTTCTTTCAGCTTCTCTAAGATATTAGTCCACTCTTTTCTCCTCTACATGGTTTATATTAATAGGTCTGCAAATATTCTTAACTGAGAGCCCTTGTAAGTGACCATCTTCCTTTCTCTTGCTGCCCTTAGGATTTTCTCTTTTTCCTCGAAGTTGTATAGTTTAACTATTATATACCTTGGTGAGCTCTTCTTGGGGGTAAGACTACTTGGCATCCTCTCTGCTTCCTGTATAAGTGACTGATTGTCATTCATTTGGGAGGAGAAATTTTGTTCAACAAATCCACTTGTTAATTTAGCTGTTGACTTCACTGTGCTTTGTTCTGATAGACCAATAATTCAGATATTGTTCCTTTTCATTTATCTCAGATTTTCTTCTTTGTCTTTTATTATCTTGTTTGATTATCTTTCTCATTTGCTGATGTCTGCCTGATTCTCTTCAAGATCACTGATGTGGTTCTCAGCCTCCTCAATTCTATTTGTGAGATCGGTAATCTTGTGTAAAGCTTCTGCTACTTCCTCTGTTAACTCCTGTATTTCCCTTTGGTGCAAAGACTTCATGCTCTCCATGGTGGATTTCATCCCTACTCTCATGGCCTTCATTCCCTCTATTGTGGCCTTCATTCCTCTATTATTGAATCCTTACTCTGTGTAGCTTCCATCATCTCCTGTATCACTCTAAGCAGCCTTCAGAAAATTTCTTTTTTGTGCCTGATCCATGTCAGATTCTTCCATAATTGTCGTTTGTTCTGTTGATGTGGTTTTTCTTTCTTGTTTACTTATTGGAAGTACTGTCGTATGCTATTGTTTATTTGATGATTTCAAAGAGGTGTTCACTATATTTCCAGAAGACCAAGGAACCTTGTGTACTTTCCTAGTGTGAATAGCAATGGTGTTTCCAGGAGCTTCCTGTGGCCTACTATGGATGTTGGTCAGGCTGCTGTGTAGTCAGGTGCTACGATGACTCACAAATCAGTAGTGATAAGAGGTGGCAGGCACCATTGGGGACAGATATGGTGAACTCAACTTAACTGATCTATATCTCCGGTACAGTGGTAGGGCTACATGAGATCCATTGGAAGGTGGTAGTGCTGTTCGGACCTAAAGTGTGACCTGCCTGGTTTGGGGGAGCTTCCTGAACTGGATTGCTGTTCCCCTGTTTATCTGGAATTAGACTAGGTTAGAGGCAAGGATGCCTTCTGGGCCTGGGATGCCCTCTCCACTGACCCACTACCTAAGTGGATCTACAAAGACTCAGCCACAACTCTGGGTGAGATACCTCAAGGCAGGCCTTGAGTCCCTGGCTTCTGTCACTGCTTTCTATGGCTCTAGATGAGTTCGCCCTGCAGGGCCTGTAAGGACCCCTGCCATGACTCAGACTCCCCCATCTAAGACAGGAGTGATGCTCCGTGTGCCCACAAGAATCAGATGCAGCAGCTGCAGGCCAGAAGTTTCAAAAGTTCCTGTCACAGTGACCGCTTTCCGTCACCTCTGGGCAAGTTAGCCTGTAAGGCCCTGTCTGTGACTTAGACTCCCATCACTAAGGCAGAACCCTCAGGTGGCGTGCCTAGGACCAGGCATAGTGGCTGCAAAAGGCGTGCTTGCAAAGCCCAGTTCCCAATATCCGCTTGTGGCAGCTCGCACAGCAGTGCCAAATCGCCTTTCAGAGGCCTGCCACTATGTCAAGGCGGCCCAGCCTGTCCGCCCAGCTAGACAAAGCTGCCCCAGCCACTGCATGCATTTGGAAATTTCCCTTTCCCGCGGGCCTTGCCACAATGGCGAGGCAGCATGGCTTACCCAGACCAAGCCCAGGACAATAGCCAGGGCAACAAGCTTGAAAAGCGCCTAACTGGCCTTCTGCTCTTGGCGAGTTCTTGCGGTGGGCTGCTTGGACTTCCCTGTGACTCAGGAAGAGACAGAGTGTGGTGCAGATCACACGGTAAATGGTGTGAGGGAAGTGCAGAGTCGCTTCCACTGGATGGAACCCCTGTAATGGTGGGGGCCAGCCCCGCCAACCGGCAAGCGTAGCCACTTGGGAGCTAGAGGAGATCCAGGCTCTGGTACTAGGTCCACCCATCCACAGGCAATTATACCAATGTCAGTTTGGCCCTGGGACTCTGAGTGGCTGCAGGGAGAAAGTAGAGCTCACAGACTGAGTCGCCGCTAGCCCCTTGCATAGAGGGGATTCGTGGGGGATGGACTCAACTCCCCAAGATGGGAGCCACTAGTGAACCGCTGCTATGCGGTGGTCAGGTCCAGACTTGGGCAGTTCTACACTATAGCCATCCTGTTCCTGGGGCAGCGATCAGGGCCGGCGAAGGGTGTGGGGAGGCACTGGCTGGTGTATAGGCATACAAAGGTGCCACAGTCAGTGGGAAATCTCTCATATATGAACCCAGGTCTTTGTGGCTTGAAATAAAGCAGATGAGGGGAAGGGCCCGCTCCTGGAGAGGAAGACCTTTGTAGGATCCTTTCTACCTACCAGAACACTTCCACTTGAACTCTCAGATGCTAGACTCACCAGAGCTCCCCATATGGGCTGCTAATCTCGCCCCATCTTGACCCGAACCTCTGAGTGTTTGTTGAATTCATGATTATGAGCTCTTAAAGGGTATGAAGTGCCTTCTTTCAAATGCAGACAGTTCAGGGAAATGGTTTCCTGTGTACATTATGTAGGTAAATAATGTGTGAATGACTTGGAGAAAGCAAATATGCCTTGTGAAGTTTCCTAAAGAACTTCATCCTTTTCAATCCCAATTTGCCAACAATCCCTAAAGTGCAGTGAATGAAAAATTTTAGATATGACAGGATTCAAATAAATCACTTGAAGTTTTAGTCTACTTTCCTAAGAGTAAGAAGTCTGATACAATTGGTATATTTATTAATTGTCATATTTACTATATTAGACAATAATTTGAAGAAACATATTACTTTCAACAAATTATCATGTTGTCCACCAACAATAGATGTTGCCCTGGACCTGCCATCTCATAAGTTGTTTTGTGGTTGTTGTTTTTTTTTTTTTAATAAAAAGTCTCAAGTTCTCAATCAAATCATTGCCAAAAGAAGGTTGTTAGTCTTGTGGCTTTTGTTATAATTAAGACTAAATTTTATTAGAAATTTGCAGCATGAATCTAGGATGTATAGTTTAATTTAATAAGAACTAGATGTTTTGTAAGTATTCTTTGATTTAATTATATATTATCCCGGTCTGCTTAGTGCTTCAGAATTTAAGTTCCCTAATATTTCACCTAGGGCAAGTGACACCACATCACTAGAATATGTAGGGATTAAATGCAAAAGGATTTAGCTGGAATGTACTGTAGAGATATGTTATTAATGTAGCCAATATTTACACCTGAGGTGCTTCAGAAAGATATTTGATACTTTCCCATTAAAATTGCAATACTTAATAGAATAATATCCCTCAAAAGCAGCAGAAATTTAAACTGTCAATATGAAAGTACAATAAAACAATATTATATTGTAGTACAGAGGAGGAATTATTTTGCATTTGGTCAAGAGAAGACTTCTCAAAGAGGACAATATTTGAGCTAGATTTTAAAGACTTAAAATGATCTGTTTGTTTTTTCCCTGAAGAACAGTAAGATAAAACATTAGAGTACAACAGCTATGATAGAAGCTGACACTGAAAAGGTCCATGGAATTTTATGAAAGTAAACAATGTGAAGATGTAAAGCAGAGTTTGGGCTTGATTACAACTCTATAAACACAAGTGGAGAAGTAAAAGGCAGTCTAGAGTAGTTGGAGAATTAAAATGCGGTCTGAAGCTAGGAGACTTGTTTCATGTCGATGTAAAAATAGATGCAAGTAAGGATGGATGCTTTCATTTGGACTGCATCAACAGCTATGTAAAAGAAGAGTTGGTTTTAAAGGCCTAGTGACCATCCTGGTCCACCTCAGCATGAAGCTACATAAAGCACATGAGAAATCAAAAATGATGTGCTATCTCTGTGACTCTACACTCAAGTCGCTAGAGAGACTCATGAAATGAATACAATAAGAAATGGAATATTAAACAAATTTCCTTGGTAAAACACATGCATTTGGTTTGGAAATCCTTTTGAGTTAAGCACTATACTTGATTATTTGGTATTGCTATATATTTTTGCGGTTCTACAAAAATAACTGGTTACAGTAGGTTTAAATCATGGAGGTTGGTAGTTCAAACCTATGAACGATAACACAGATGAAGGATGAGGATTTCTGATCATGCAGAGATTTAGTCTCAGAAAGCCAAAGAAAGTGCTCTGGGCCGCAGGGTCACAATGCGTTAGAATCCACTCAATGACAGTTGTTTTCTAAAATGAACTCAGTGTTCCAGGTGGACATAATTATTCTTTTGACACAGCAGGATTGAAGTTACTGATGTGTTTGTTGGAGTTTTGATCATTCATTTAGATGATCTGAAGCTGTATTTTCTTGCCACTTGCTCAGTTTTGGTGTCAAGACTGTGTCAGTCTCATAAATACTTTCATATAGTTAGTGGAAGTCTAGAAATTGTTATTTTGAGTAGATTTTAAAATAATCATTCTTTGCTTCTCTTGGGTGTCTGGAGAGTCACGAAATTCTTTAGTTCCATGCACTGAGCCTTGATGTCATTTCAATTCAGAATGGAAGCTAATTTCTGACCTGATTTTTATATCTGAGAACTCTTTATCTTCCCCGTCAGTCTCTGTTATTCATTTCGTTCCTATGTTTAGCTTAAATACATATTGCTTAGTAAAGTTAGCATTCTGAAACCTTGAACTGCTCAGTGGGAGGAAAATAAAAATGAGGCTTACTGTGCCGGTAATGGGTGACGGTGTCAGAAACAGGGGCAGATCTGTCCTGTCTTATAGGGGTGCTAGCGGTTGCTATGGCTTGACGCCAATGAGTTTTTGGTTACCTGGAGTGATATGGGTATAGTTTTAATCTTCTTTATACTGAAGAGTCCCAGATTGGGGCGTCTCCCACTTTGGGGGATTGTCCTATAGACTACGTGTGGGCGGGCTCCAGGGGTCGTTTTCTGTGCTCCATTGGGTTAGTATGAGTTAGCATTGACTTGATGGCAGTGAATTTTGCAGTGAGTTCAACTCTAGGAAACAAAAATTGCTAAACTCATTTGAGTCACATTTGCAAATGTGCTGGTTTTGGTTATCTGTCTATCACTCGGGGCCACTTCACTTACCATGGAGAATTCTAGCTTTGGTGTGCCATCGTCACAAAGTCAAGACAATTCGAAGACCTTTAATCTCACATTTTAGCTAAGGAGAAAGGTTAGTTTCAGTACCTGCCATACTGGTAGAAATAGGGACTTTTAAAAAAGATTCTTTCAAATATTACAAATCATGCCACTTCCATATAAATTTAGATTTTAAAGTGATTAAGTGGCTCTATTTGAAATTTATGTAGTATAAAATATGAAATTTAACCATAAAATCTCTTATGAGAATAGCATATATCTATTTTAGTTAGCTTGGGAATTTTGTAACAATTAAACCTCTCTTATTCTTTCAGGATATTTGTTTTATAGACAATAACACTAGAAGTTTTTTTGAATTATTTATAAAAAAATTGCTGGTTAATGCTAACCTTTGGTGCCCTTCACTTGAAAGATTCAATTCCAATTTCACAATGTTGCTATGTTACTCCGTCTGGCCATTGTGATTATCAAAGGACAAACACTGCTCGAATGAGGCAGAACGGCAAATTCCTTGCATCAGCTTAATTGCTTTGAGGCAGGATTTGTTACCTTTTACAAAACGTAGACTTGACTCACTGCCCTCTAGTGGTTGCCACTCATAGTGACCTTATGGGACCAGGGGGACCGGCCCCAGTGGGTTTCCAAGATGGTAACTCTGTGGGCGTAGAAGTTCTGTCTTTCTCAAAACCAAGAAGGAGCTCATCATATGCTTTCTTTATCCTTTTTAGAAAGGCATACTTGAGATACGCTTTTGAATCTTAGAACACTTGTCTTATTGACACTGAGAAACAGAGAGCACCTTCCTATTGCACAAGCAACATTGCTTTAATTTTTGAAAATCATTGATAAGAAGCTTCATTTTCTCTTTTCTTTACATAAACAAGCTAAATTTCTCTAAACTCTCCTGCCATGTTTATTTATGCTTTTTATAAGATACCTTTCATCTTAGTTAACCTTGTGTTCATTCAAAAATTTTCATATTGCCTCCAAGTTATAAGAACTCACATGAAATTTTATTTGTTAATTTGGAGGAATATAGTTGTGAATGCACAGTTGGAGAAAGTAAACCAAGTTCTCATAGTACAGTCTCCAGAAAGCTATTCAGAAGCCCTGGTGTCACCGAAGTTTAGGACTTGGCTGTTAACTAAAGTGTCAGTACTTGGGACTCTGTCACCTCTCCAGCGGAGAGAGATGAGGCAGTCTGCTGAGACAGAGGTGGCCATTTCTTTGTAAGATCACTGACTTAAAGTCCCTAACTGCATGTCCACTCTGTTCTCTAGAACTGCTGTAAGTCAGAAACATAATAATTTTTGGCTTAACAGTAGTGAGTTTGGTAATTTGGTGTTTAAATAATGCTATCCTGAAGTTCTAAACAATTGCAATTGTCCTAATTAATTTATCTTGGAGCAGATTATCCAAATGGGTGGAATTGGTAATGACAATTTGTCTGTATGAATAGTGAATGGAATTGAATTAGAATAGATAACTGCCCTAGACTGGATCACTCACTGGTTAGTATTGTTTCTGAAAATATACTGTTAATGAATTCAGTATTCAGCTTGCTATGTCTACTTTATTTAAAATACAGAGACTCTTTTCAGGGAAAATATTAAGTCATTGACCTGAAATTTATTAGTGTGTAAGATTGGGACTTTTTAATAAATGTACTAGTTGCATTAAAATTAGGAATATGGAAGAAAGCATCTCTGCAAATAATCATTGCCTCCTTCTCAATTTTGTTTTTCACTAGCCATTTTTCCCCCATTTACTTTCTTGTCCTTTTTCAAACAGAGAAGCAAATCCTCAGCCTTCATGAAGGTGACTCCAACTTATAGTTTACCTTATAGAAGAAATGGCCCCTATGGGTGTCTGAGATGATAGTCTCACAGGAGCAGAAGGCCTTCCCTTTCTTTGGTGAGTTAGAACCACTGACTGTGCAGTAAGCAGTCTGTGATAGTTCAGTTTAGTGTCAACTTGGGTACGCCAGGGTTCCCCCATGATAGGATCCAATATACACAAGCTAAATTTGAGTGGTACATTCTATGATGGGATCTTTAGTGACTAGCAGAGTGGGCTCAACACAGCCGCAATTGTGCAAAAGGTGCAGGAAGGGGCAGTGCACAATTGTTTACTATGATTTTCCCTGAGTCAGAATGACTTAGCAACATCTTTGTATTGCATGTCTTTCAATTTCTTATATTGTAATATACCATTCTCAAGAGTCTTAGTTATTTTTGATCTGGGTATGAATTCTTCTCTAAAGAAAACATTCTGTATTAATATTGTGGGGTTTCAATTTCAGGATATTGCCATAACGTGAAAATGTGCTTGTCATTTTAAGTCACCGGTGAACAAGTAAACTAACATTCAGACTTCAAATAAGTTTGTTAGTTGATATGATTACTAAAGGAATTATAGTTTTATGCATTATTTAATGACATTTCTTAGTAGATTTGCACTACTTAAGGTTTTATAAAGAATAGATTATTATGTTTCTTGTCTAAAAGTAAATACAGTCTTTAATACCTCCATAACTATCTGAAAAAGTAATGCCAAAGAAGAATTGTTGCCTTTGCATTATGGTACTAGCAAAAGTTCTTGAATATACTACTGAATAGAAAGATTATTGGAAAAATGAACAAATCTGTTATGTAAAATGTATAGCTGGGTTGCTCCTTAGATGGGAGAATGGCAAGACTTGATCTCACATATTTTGAATATGTCACGGGGAAGGACTTGATCCTGGAAAAAAGCATCTTGTTTGGGAAAGTTAGAGGGTGAGTGAAGAAGAGGAAGAACTTCATTAAGGTGAATTGACACAGTGGTTGCAAAAATGGGCTCAAATATAGCAACAATTTTGAAGGTGATGCATACTGAACAGTATTTGGTTCTGCTGTGCATACAATTGCTATAAGTCTTAACTGATTTGACAGCATGTAACAGTGGCGTCAACAACAGCAAAAACAACAATAACAACAACTCTGCCCCTTCAGGATGTGTTGTCTATGGGGATCATGCCTTCTAAAGAGAAAGTCAGTAAAAAGGAGTCCTTCAAGAAGATAGGTTGACATAGAGACTAAACTATCAGCCCAAACACAGTTATGGCAATAAGGATGGTATAGTGTTTTGCTCTGTTGTACATAGGGCCTCTGTATGTTAGAACTGAGAAGAAACCATCTAATTAGAAAAACAACAGCATCATCTAGCATCTAAGCCTCTGAGCCATTTCAAGTTTGTTTTTGTGTATTATACAAGGTATGGACCCTACTTCAGTTTATCTGTAGAGATTTAGTTTTGCTAGCACCAATGACCAAAGAGTTTCTATCCCATTGTAATTTGCATTGCTTGTCCCATTGTTGAAAATTATATGTCCGTAGTTGGTTGACTCTTTGATTTCTTAACTCTTTGGTGTAGCTGTGTGTGTTTGTTCTTGAGTTAATCTTGTATGAGAAAGTAAACCCCTCCCCAAAACAGAATTGCACTGGGATGCATGGAGTTTTTCATAGTATGAATTTTTTCTACTAGGCGAGCAACTCACTCCTAGTGTACACAGTGGCTTCACCTGGGAAGTTTCTCTCTGAACACAGTAAATTTTTTCATAAAAATTTTTTTCATAAAAATGCCGACTGGTAGTGCATTTGGAGTTTGTTCCACTAGGTCATACTGTTAACTAAGCTTTTTATTGAGAGATTCCCAAAAGATTACATAACAATGCATGGACTGGTTTTGCCACTGCAACAATGCACCTGCTCAAGCAGCCATGTCAGTGTGCTAGTTTGCCAAACAGCAGCATGCTTCTCTTGCCCCATGCTCCTGATTTACATGAATTTACTCCATTTGCAAATGTAGGACATAAAAGGACTGCAATTAGACGATGTAGAAGAAGTGACAAAAGATGAGGGAGGTGCTATCAGCCACCCAAACAGATGAGTTTGAAAAATGTATCCAAGAATGGAATTGCAGATTTGACAAATGTTTTAGGCATAGTGGAGGGTACTTTGAAGGCGATAAGGTTATTTTGTAACAAAACAAAGCATAGCTTTGTGTATTAGTCTGGGTAGACTAGAGAAACAATTTCATGAACACGCATACAGATATAAGGGAAAGGTTTCTATACAAGAGGAATGGAACATTGAGAAAACATTCCAAACCAGTCCAGTCCAAGGTCAAAAGTCCAATATTAACCCATATGCCCCATACCAGTCAATTGAGTCTCCCTCCAACTTACGAACTTACAGGCAACTGGGTGCAGAGTCTTCTGTATCCAACTGGGGTAGAAGCATCCTGGCACTGCCAGGGGTCTCCCCATGACTCCTCATTTCCAGGGCTCAGGGTCCATCACCAGTATGCATTGATGGTAGAAGCATCTCAGAGCTGTCAGGGGTCTCTCTCTGGCTTCTCCAGCCCCAGAGGTCTGGTTCTATCAGGGCAAACCCAGGTGTCTTCTCCTTTGGCCCCTTCAGTCTCCAGGAATCAGTAGCAATCAGCATGCTGTCTTCTCGTCATTTTGTCTCCAGAGACTAATTCAAGTCTCTCTTCTCCAATTAGGAAATACCATGAGACTTCCCAGAATTCTCAGGAGAAAGTCATGCCCACACAGAGACCTCATTGGTTATCTCCAGATTGATAGGCTAAACTCCACCTCTCGACTCCCAATCATGACATTGACACACGAGTACATGACTGTCACACTTCAGAAAAAAATTAATTTTTTTGGGGGGGGGTGTGTGCACTCTTGCGTTGTAGTTTTTATGTTGAGGAGTTTGAGGCCTCTTGTGTTCTAGCTACAGTATTACTTTGCCTATTCAGGGTTTCTTCCTCTCCATATAAAGTTGCTCACCTACTTTTTAAATTTCTGTAAAGAATATTGTTGGTATTTGTATCATAATCACATTTTATATAGAATTTGCATTTAGTTAAATTGGCATTTTCCTTTTATCTCTTCTTCCAATCCATGAATATAGGATTTCTTTCCTTTTCTGTAGGTTTTATTTGATGTATGGTAATAGGGTTGAAACACTCAGCTGCTAACCAAAATGTGGGAAGTTATAATCCATAAGCTGCTCCACATGAAAAACATGCAAAAGTTTGCTTCCATCACATATTATAGCTTTAGAAGAATATGAAGGCAGTTCTATCTTGTCCTATAGGCTTGCTGTGATGAGAATGTGTAGGAATGTGTGTTTTGTCATTTTTTGATATAACTATTTTATGCTTTTGTTAGGTCAGTTCTTAAAATAAATCTGTTGTTCCTTGAGTTTGTTTTTGTGGAGTAGTCTTTGTTGATGTCAAAGAACCCAACAGAATTGTATTTATTGAAGTTTTGTCCTGCAAATGGTGCTAAATTCTTGTACTTAATTTCAGCCATTTTCTCCTGGTGTCTTCAGAGTCTCCATGGATAGAGTCATGTTATCTGCAAATAGAGGTAGTTTTACTTCTTATTTTCTGATTTATATGACTTTTCTTTCTCATTTTGGGGATCTGATTTATCTAGTTTGCATTTCCCATACAAGGATGCAGAGAGTGGGCAGTTTTGTCTTATTTCTCTTTCCAAAGAGAAAGCTCTCAGCCTCTCTATGTTGAGTGTAATGTTGACTGTGGTTTTCATATATATATATACATATATACATATATATATATTCCTAATTGTGTTGAAGACTTTTCATTCTATTCATATTTTGCTGAATTATTTTTAATTAGCAGAGTGTTAAATATTACTGAATGTCTTTACTCTATCAGTTTCTGTGATCATATGGTATTTTATTTAGTTTATGTAGATTACATTGATATATATATATATATATTACAAATCATTTTATTGGGGACTCTCACAGCTCCCATCATGATCAATACATATGCCAATTGTATGCAGACCACATTTGCACACCTGTTGCCATCATCACTCCCAAAACATCCTCCCTCCACTTAGGCTCCTCAGTACCAGAGCTCCCTTATTTCTCCTCCCTCCCCACTCCCCCTCCCCCACTGACCCTTAATAATTTACAAATTTTTATCACTTTTCATGTCTGATGTACCCTTCATCCACTTCTCCACTGTCTGTACTCCAGAGAATATGTAGATCCCTGCAATTTGTTCCCCCCTTCCACTCCACCCTCCCTCCACCCTCCCGGTATCACTACTCCCACCACTGGTCCTGAAGGGATCATCTATCCTGAATTCCCCATGTTTCCGGCTCCAGTGTACATCCCTTGATCTAGCTGGATTTGTAAGGCAGAATTGGGATCATGATATTGGGTGGGAGAACGAGAGAAAAGTTGCATACCTTATTGTTGCCATACTGTACCTTGACTGGCTCCTCTCCTCCCTGCAACTCATCTGCAAGGGGATGTTACTTTGTCTATTGATGGGCTTAGGATCCCCAAAAAGTACTCCCCCTCATTTATAATGATACAGTTTTAGTTCTTTGATGACTGACATTGGATCCCTTCAATACTTTTTGGTCACACAGGTTGGTGTGCTTCTTCCATGTGAGCTTTGTTGTTTCTGGGCTAGATGGCCGCTTATTTATTTTTAATCCTTTAAGACTGTAGAAACTATATCTTTTGATAGCTGGACACCATCAGCTTTCTTCACCACATTTGTTTATATTTGTTATCAGTGATCATATCAAGAAGGTGGTCACACAATGTTATGATTTTTAGCTCTTGAAGCCTGATCAGGGATCTCTTTGACACCTCATGGTCCTACAAGCTGTTGTGCTTTTTCCATGTGAGCTTTGTTGCTTCTGAGCTAGATGGCCACTTGTTTATGGTCAAGCCTTTAAAACCCCAGACACTAGATTGATGTTTTTAATGTTGAAGTATTCTTGTATGAATTATAAGCAATCACAGTGTATAACTTTTTGATAAGTTGTTGAAACCTATCAAATCATGTTTTTTTTAGTTGTTGAAACTATCCATAGTTGTTGAAACTATCCATTATGTTTTCTACTGTTTAAAAATCTACCTGTCACTCTCTTATTTCTTTGTGAAGCATTTTGGCTACATACATTTAAATTGCTATCTAAAATAAAGCATTTACCTTGTTCACTTATTTACTTTGTCTTTTTTATTTTTTGAGTGTTTCAAACCTTTTATTTTGATTTCATTCTGATTTTTCTGGTTTTGTTTGTACTTGGTGATTTCTGTTTGTTTGTTTGTTTGTTTGTTTTTGTTGTTGAGCATCTGGTGGTGGGAGTAGGAGGCCCAGCCTTTGCTTCGTGGAGCTGGAATTGAACCTCCATCCCAGTGGGCCGCAGTCCTGCGTGCAACCACTACGCCACCGGGGCTCAGCACATGCATTTGGGGATTTCTTTTGATTATCCTTTTCTTCTTTCTTCCTTCTTTTAGTCAGAATGTTTTTTTAATGATGATTTCTTAGTAGTAGCCACATATATAGCATTGCAAAAATTAACTGCAACAATATTTATTATGTGAAGAGCAATCAATGTACAAATTTAATATAAACATTTTTCTTCCCCATTTCTGTTGGTGTGTCACCATTAACATTAGTATACAGCCCACATTCATGGAAGCATACTTTATGCATATTTGTTACAAACTTGATGTCATATTGTTTAAATACTGTGTTAGTGTGTTAGTTCAGGTTGACTAGAGAAACAAATTCATCAACCCTCATATGTGTATGAAAAAGAACTTTTTATAAAGGAGAATGTTGAGAAAACATCCCAGTCCAGTCAAAGTGAAGTCCACAAGTCCTTATTAGCCCATAGATCTGATAGTAGTTTATAATTTCCTATTCAGACTTTTGCAACACATACAATCATGCTGAAGATCACAGGCCAGTAAGTAGTAAGTCTTGTGGAAACAATGGTGGTCGAAGCATCTCAGTTGGCATGGGTCTTCACATGACTCCTCAAGTTACAGGGCTCTGGCTCCATCAGTGTGTTTCCATGTGGCTAGGCAACAGGAATGTCTCATAGGAAGACAATACAAAGATGGTTTCTGGCTTCCAGTGAGCTACTTATTTCCATTGTGACTCCAAATAAGGTCTTCAATCTGTGACCTGATTGACAGGCTAGACTTCACCCCTTTGCAAGTTTGCAGTAGATTATGTAACTGCCACCGGCCACCTGTTATCAACGTGACAAATTTACAGAACTCTTTAGACCTATATATTTTTAAACTAAAGTAATAAAATCACATTTGAACCTAATAGGATAAAACTATAATACATATAATTCAATATGTTCCAAAGCCTAATTTAAACATAGTATTCTATAAGTGAATAATGCAACAGTATTCTATGCCTAACAATTGCAGCCAAGTGAACACCTGTACCATACTCCTATACCCTATTAATATATTCCCCCACTTATGAAAGTTTTTAAGCCAGCCACTTCATTCCTTTTCCTACCTAATATTTAGTATCCAACTTCTATACTGCCCACTTACATCAACCCTGTCCTCTGAGGAGACTTTGACGTGAAGAATCTTCTTTCCAGTTGGAACCCTGGGAAGTTTATATCCATAAGCAAAGTCAAATCTGGACAGGCCATTCATAAAGTCAGCAGGAATATGTAAGAGTTCAGAGGCTCAAAAATCTTTTCCTCATCTGGTCAAGTTCTGGTCAACTCCATGAGGGCTGCCATAGTTAGCCTCACCAGGGTGCCCATTCGCTGCCTTGCCTTGAGAATATGGGCTCCATTACAAATTCTCAACAACCCTATCCCCCTTGTGCTAGGTCGTGAACTTCAGTCCAGCGAACCTGATTTGTCTTCTCCTCTAGTTCCTGTGAACCAGGTCCATGGTGTCAGTGACCTGACCCAATCTGTGTCTTTATTGCTGCATTTCTCTTACTTCCAATCAACAAGTGGGTCCAGGTGGTCACCTGGTAAGCATTTCAGCCTCTCCACAGACTCCCTTTAACAGTTCAGTGCTAGCATGGAGAGTACCTTCAATGGCTTCAAAGTTTTTCAGCCTCAGGATCAAACCACTAGTTCAAAATTCAAAAAACCAGTGTGCTTCTTTTTTCTTCAATCTGCCAACCTCCTCCTAGGCAAGTCTTTTCCCCTTTGAATGTCTTGAGAACCCAAGACACTGGGTGAGGCTTATTGTTTTAGAGCCTTCTTTTCAGGCATGTCCTAACTCATTTAAATTTCAATTTAATGGCTGAAGGCAAGTAGTCTTACAAACTATTTTCACTTCTCATTAATCATTTCTATCGATCATTATGTTAATAATCACAGGCAGTAGAAAACAGTGTCAACCCAGGAGGGCCATATTGTAAACACAATCTTAAAACAGTCTAATTTTATCCTTATCTAAAGGTATCCCACATGCCTTAGACCTCTGGCTGCATTGCCTCAGGACAGGACATTCTGTCAGCCATTTTGACCCCAGTCGGTGATTTTCACCAATCAGTATGGTCGCAGAGAAGTTCCAGAGGTGGTTTTGCCACCAGAGCTCAAGATTCACATTTATCACAATCATTTTTACCATTTCAGATAGGATTAACCAAAGGCAATTTCTAGGAATCAAAACTTTATATTCCCACATTCTTTCCAGAAAACAACCCAGGAAACTGTGAGGCCATATTTGACACCTGGTTAGCTAAAGAAGAAAAACTACCATGAAGCAGAAGTCTATCTTTATGATTTGTTTCTCTAATACCCCATGTCCAAGGTACCATGCTATGTTAGTTCAGGTGGACTAGAGAAGCAAATTCATAGATACTCATATGTGTAAAAAAAAGAGATTTATATAAATGAGCAATTATATATTGAGAAAACATCCCAACGTAGTCCAGATCAAGTCCATAAGTCCGATATTAGCCCATATGTCCAATACCAGTCTATAAATTCCTCTTCAGACTCATGCAACATATGCAGTGATGCCAAATGCAGGAAGATCACAGGCCAGTGAGTTAAAAAGTCTTGTGTACATATAGCTCAGAACTGGTGTGGATCTCCACATAGCTCCAGGGCTTTGGCTTCAACAACGTGGCACTATATGACTTACCAACAGAAATCTATCGCAGAAAGACAAAGCAGAGTGTTTGTCTGGCCTCCAGTGATCCATTTATCTCCATTCTGCCTCCAAATGAGGTCATCAAGCTGCAATCTGATTGACAAGCTAGACTCCACCCCTTCCTCAAGTCGACAGATTATGTAACTGCCACAGATACTTTATTAATTCATTCCCTGAAAATATCATACACTTAGTTTAACTTTATGATCAGCTGTTTTGTTGCCTTTTTTGGAAATCTTCTCTTTCATGCTCATTTATTTCATCTATATGTATTTAATGTCTCTGTGAGTATTGCTTGCAAAACTGGTTTAGTAATAATCACAAATACCAAGATCTTCCATTTGCTTATGAATGCTCGTATCCCACTTTTGTGAATAACATCTTATTGTGAATAACACAGTAAAGAATTCTTGGTTGGCAATTGTTTCTGTTGAGCGCATATGTCATATCTATGCCACTGCATTACATTATGATCTCTACACTTTGGAGGAGGAATTCATACTAGTTCTTTTTTTTTTTTAGTTTTTTTAAATGTACTCATATTTATTTTTAAATTAAAAAAAATTTTTTTTAGGCACCACTGCCCTCTGGGAGTAGGAGGCCCAGCCTTTGCTCCTATGGAGCTGGAATTGAACCTCCATCCCAGTGGACCGCAGTCCTGCACCCACCACTACGCTACCGGGGCTCAGCTCTCACACTAGTACTTGTAAAAAATATGAAATATTATATTGTGATCCTTCTCTTGCTGACTTCAGAATTATTCTTTTGTCTTTGCTTTAAATTTTTTGGGAGATGTAGTATGCAGGTTATCTTTCTAAATACCTTCTGCTTGGACTTCATGTGCATCTTGTATTTGCAGGCTTGTTTCACTCTTCACATCTGGGATGTCCTCTTGAAAATTGTTTATGTACCTTTATTCTTGTTAGAATTTTCTGAGGTTCCAACAATTCTTATATGAGATTTCTTAATTGAATTCCACATTTTGTTTAGGATTTGTTTTCTTGGCTCTTTTTTTTTTGAGATCTGAGAAATTAAGTTATTTTGTCTCTTAGTTAATTTATTCAGTCTAAAATTTGGATTTATTGTTTAATGTTTCTCTTACTTTTTCTAATTGTGGATTTGCTTTTACTAAGTCAATTGCTTTCTTCAATTTTAGTAGGTCTCTCTGATGGGTGTTTGTGTGAGTGTGTGTGAGTATCTTAGCTTCATTGTTGAGTCTGTCATTTTCTATCTCTACTTGTGTTCTGATCTCCATGAGCTTGTTTTCTGTGTGCATTTTGCTTCTCTTTAAAAATATTTTACATCATAATCAGGGAATCTGTAGGAGAAATTTCTTTATGTTTAACTCTGATTTTTCTGTCTTTTTTTTTTAGTTTAATTTTGGGGGTGGTGGTAGTGATGTATGGATGGGGTTAACTTATGTAAAAGTGCTCACATATTGTGCCCCCAAACGAAAGGTCAGATCCATATTCCCCATCCACCATATCGCTGTCCACTTCTACAAAGTCTCACAGCCCTGGGAGCCCCACAGAGCAAGTCCACGTACATACATGGAGCTGCTCTGGGTCAAAATAGCCCTAATCACTTGATGGCAGTGAGTTGAGTTGATGGACAAGAATCAACTCAGTAGTTGGGGGTGGGTTTTTTTTTTTTTTAACTATGATGCACTAGAAAGCAATCTTATCTTTGGATTTTCCTCAATACTTATTTGGGCATTTTAGATGCTTTGTCTCTGAGATTCCATATGTTGTGGAAGGAAGATTTAGCTAGTCAAGGGTTGATGCAAGTGGCAGGGCTCAACTGCCTTGTGGTGAAGATGGAAGGCTCTCTGTATTGTTTCTCCATGGGTTCCCTGTGAGGGATTTCCCTCGGTATCCTGAACTTGGATATGTCTCTTTGCCTTTCCCATCAGTCTGTAGGAAGTTCCTTGCCTTACTGCCCTTGCAGCGCTTTCCAGTTATAGTGTTCGTCTGACACAGGCTTCAGATTCAACAGCCTTGTTTTGTAATGCCATGTGTGGTCTCCCTTTACCAGCTTCCTCAGGTTGACGCCCTTCTGGTGTTCCCGCTTTGGGGTGTTACTAGCCCTGTCCTAAAGAGGCTGAAATGAATGAGCACTCCTGATGTTAATGGGTAGGATCTCCTAAATTCTAAATAATTTCTGTTTCTCTTCTTACTTCTGGACTCATATCAATACTCTAACATCTCAGTTCCTGTCTAGAATTCTGAAGCCTCAGCCTGGGCTTATTGTCTTCAGTGGGTTAGTTGCTGCACAGTAAATGGGAACGTCCACTTACTTCGCCATGTGACTCTATGCTCACAGTTTGTAATCTTCATGAGAATAGATCATAGGATCATTTTAGGTAGGTGGTCTCTGATGGGCATGAATCACTGATTGTTTGATTACCAGGTGACTGTTTACCCATTGTACTACCTGAGCTCATGGCATTAATCATGCGAATTGGCAAATGAAAATTAAAGTCATAAGGCCTTAAAATAAGATAGATCAACAATCAGAAAGCTCAAATTAAAGAACATTCTACAAAATACCTGACCAATACTCTTGATCTAAGACCAGCCCTACCCAATGTTTATTGGTGCAGCAACAGGATGTTCTTAAACATGCTGTTAACAATACCAACAGTAAACCACTTTGGAAAACTATTAAACAATATATTACAAATATAAACATATACATCATATGATTCATATATTCCACTCAGGAGAAACTAAATCAAGTGAAATTAAATCTTAGTTCTCTACAAAACTTTAATATGAATGTTCCTATTTGCTGACTTACAAAAGTCTGATATCCACAGAGCAGGGGCTTGAGATAGAAAAGGGGTAGAGGAGTATAACAGGAAAGAATTGTAAAAGTATATGAGGAAAAGTTTACAGGTGATTAGGTGATTACATTATATTTATTTCAGTGAAAGTTTTAGGAATGGATTCAACATTAAAATGTTCTTTTTCAGCGATGCATAGTACTCCATTGTATGTATGTGCCACAGATTTTTAATTTTGATTTAATGAAAATAATTACTTGCCACCTTCAGATTGTACATATTCTTAGTTAATTTTACTTTTGTTCTCCCCTTGAATGAATCGGTTGACAATGGATTTAGTCTGATAGATTATCTCTAGCATTGTGATTTCTTTTGGTATTCTTCAGTTCATATCTCCTGTGCCGAATATTTTTTTCATTTCCACGTTATTTTTTCTTCCTTTAGATTGAAATATATTATTTTTACTCACTCTTTTCCTTCCTAGATTTATACACACACACACACACACACACACACACACACACACACTAAACCAGCTTTTAGGAAAGTGAAATAAGGTTAAATTGGTGTCAAATATCTTTGAAAGGATCACAAAACACACACTCATGATAAATAATGAGAAAGTTTAAGGTAGCTACAAAAGTGATTTTGTGTACATTAAACAATTCTGGTTGTATTATCTTTAAGAATCATCATTTTTTTCCAGACTCCTCCAGTGGCTCACCAGTGAGACAAAAACCCAATGAAGCTCACTGTCATCAAGTTGATTCTGACCATTGAGAAACTCCACAAATTTTCATACAGTAGTTGCCCTCTTTCTAGTTGATGAATGACTCTGCTTTCTTTTGTTAGAGACTGAACATGTCACCATAGTATAGAAACATTTTCCTGAATGTTATAGTCAGTAAACTAAGACCCCCTTGCCCATTTCAGTGTTGTTTTGTAAAAGTCACAATTACTTGGGAAACAGCAACACCCCTCTACACCTTTATTTTTTATTTGCTGTCTATGACTGCCTTCCTACTGTAGCAGCAGAGATGAATAGTTGCAACAGAGTTAGCTGCAAGTCTAAAATACACAACACTAGTGCTGTACCACAATCATTGCTTAACCTCAATAGTTGGTATAGGGGTTAGTCTGCTGACCTAAAGGGCAGTGTTTGTTAAAGTTCATTGTTTTGAACCTGCTGGGGTGCTGTGGGAGAAAATGGTAGCAGTCTGCTTCTGTAAAGACCTACAGCCTTGGTAATCAGCCTTAAACTTGGCTGGGAGTCAGCATAGACAGTGACAACAGTTCAAAACCACCAGCCACTCTGAGGACGAAAGACTGAGCTTCCATTCAGTTACAGTTTTGGAAACCACGGTGTGTGTGTGTGTGTGTGTGTGTGTGTGTGTGTGTGTGTCCATGAGTCAGCATTTACCCCATGGCAGTGAGTTTGAGGCTGGTTTACAGCTGCATAACTCAAAGACTCTCAGGGTGGTACAAGTTTTTAAGTGCTTGTCTATTAACCAAAGGACTGGCTATTTCATTCCACCTAAAGATCCCTGAAAGAAAGTCCTAGTAATTAATTTCTGAAAACAAAACAAAAAAATCCGCCATTAAAAACCCCATGGAACCCAGTTTTACTCTGAAACATGAAGGGCTATCATGAGTTAGAAGCAATTTACTGGTGACTTATTTGGCTTTTGGTTTCCAGTGATTAACAATACCATTTAGAATTAATAATTAGGTACTTGCTGCACTTTCTGAGTGTCAAGCTATCTTAACATGGTAAATAGAAATGTAATCTAATCTTTATGCTAATCTTATGAAGTGGATATTATTAGTATATACTATTGTTATTGTAAATTTAACAGGGAAATACCTCGAGCACTGTGATATTCATTTGTCCCAATTCATGGATCTAAAACGTTGGGCTAGAATCTAAATAAAATTTTTACTTATTAACACCTGCAGCTCACTGTCATTCTGGCTGAGTAAGTGAGAGAGATAGAGAATTTTTTCAATATCCAGCACACTGAATACAGCTAACTAATTGAAGTGGTGGTGGGGAGAAGGGGATTATTTAAATTTTAAGCAAAATAATTTAGTTAATTGTGCAATTATTTTTTGTGTAGTTGTTTGGATTTCTTCAGGAGTACACATTACAGATTAATTATGTGAATAGTCTACTTAATGATATTTTATTTAGTTATCATCGGTATATTACTTTGAATTAGGATTATTTCTCAGAGTAGTGATTTTGTAATGGAGTAGTTGAATACCTGACTTTGACCCCTTTTTGCTATCTTTCTGTTTGATCTTTACATTAAGAAAATTCAGCATCATATCCATGCAACTGTTCTACCAACGAATCGGAATTACTTCCAAAATTTCTTTTCAAAATTTTGACTTGTTCTAAACCAGTCTAATATTGTCTGCATTATTTTAGTAGAGAGATCAGTAAGCTTTTGTTTCAGTAATTATGTTTGCAGCTAAAACATGTGAAACAAAGCAGGTTCAAGAGTTTTTGACAGCTTGCTTATTTACTGGCAGCTAGTTCAGTGTAGATTTTGACAGCTTGCTTATTTACTGGAAGCTAGTTCCATGTAGGTTTTTTATGCATATATATCAGAGCTCAAAAAGTATAAAACTTAGTAACATAAAATTTGGTAACTCTGTCTCCTCATGAAGAATATACTTTTAATCACTATTAGCAAGAATTAATATTTAAGAGGATCATATTTGTACTTATCCTACAACTTAATATTTAGACTCTAGCCCTAATACTCTTACTTTGGGGGCCGCTGTGAACATTTCTTTTAATATGGGAAGCTTGAGATTTTGTTCATCATAGGATGCTAACACAGTTCCTATGTATTGCATCAGAATAGCTGCATAAATGATAAAATATACACATTTTATTTTTACCATGTACTTGTGTACAATGTGAGGATTTAGATAATGCTTTTTAGATACAGTCGTCCCCTAAAAGAGATTATAGACTGGAAAGAAGTAAGTATACAAGTGATTGCAATAAAAATGCAGATAAGGGACACTTTATACACTTTATACACTTTATACATGACACTTTATAAACTTGTGATAAGTTAAACAACAGTTGCTAATACAATTAATACTGAAATAATTGTTCATGGCACTGACCAAAGTTTTGCAAAGTAATAAATATTTCTCGCCAACATAGTACTGTAGGTCTGAAAGGTTATACTAGCATTACTAGTTCTCATTGGGATTGCTTCTCAAAGAGGTACGATTTGAATTTTCCATAGATAAGACCAAAATACCAAACTCACTGACATTCAGTTCACTTTGAATCATAACGTCCCTACAGAACAGACTATAACCTTAGAGTTTCTGGAACTCTTAATCTTTATGGGAGTAGGATAATTTATTCTTTCTCCTGCATTGATTATCTCTGAAACATTAACTTTTAATTAAATGAAATAAATGAAAACCTCACTGTTGTGTAGTCAATTCTGCATCATAACCACGCTACCTAGGGTTTCTGAGACAGTAAATTGTTCCAGGAATAGTCTCATCTTTCTTCCCAGAAGTGTTTGATTGATGTGAGCAGATCTTGCAATTAGTAGCACAGGACCAAGCCAATAGCATCAATATACTCCATAAATGTTTCTCAGTTATTTTCAAAGACCTTTCTTCTATTCACAACAACTTGCAATAAGAAGTAGGTTATAAAATAATTTGAGTCTCACAAATGTCAAATGACTTGTGTACAAAACTGGCAAGTAGTGGAGGGCCCACGAATGGCCAAGTTTTCTAAATCTGAATCCTCAAAATTTTCTATTAAACAGTCTTGGAAGCAACAGGTGGAGAACATTAGGTTGGTGTCATTCTGGCTGGAAGTAATTTAAACAAACAAATTAACAAACCTCCATAAAACATTGAAATTAGACTGGGTGGTAGGGAGAAAGGAGATTTTCAAACTCTTTAAATATCTGAAGCAGTTTGAGTAGACAGGGGATAGGATCAGAGATGGAAGCCATTTCAAATACAACATAGCAATAGTCTAGTTTAGATATGAGTCTATTTCAATTTAGGATATTTAGTAGTGAGGTGGGAGGGTAGAGTTTTGATTCAAAATCCACTTCCAAATTAGTGACAACTGCATACTGATGAATGAAATATGAGTATTGATAGAAGGAGGGCTCAAGAATGACTCAAAAGTTTAAAACTTGAGCTTGGCCCCGGTGGTGTAGTGGTTGTGTGCTGGACTGCGGCCCACAGGCTTGGCAGTTCAAATCCAGCAGCAGCTCTCCAGGAGCAAGGCTGGGCCTCCTACTCCCACCAGGGGACAGTGATGCCCACAAAAAAAAGTTAAAAACTTGACCAACTGAAAGAATAAGATTATGGTTTAAGGAGATGAATAGCATTGATAAATGAACAAGTGAGAAGTTGAGTTCTAGACATATTGAGTCAGGATGTCAATGAAGCATCTTAATGGTGTTATCAAATAAGCAGTTATATATATATATATATATATATATATATATATATATATATATATATATATGTATCTGGAGTTAAAAGAGAGTCCAAGTTGGAAACGTGAACTTGGAATTCATGAGGATGCACATAGTATTTATATCTGTGAGATTGGATGAGAGCAGTAAAGTGGCAATTGTTGATGAAGATGATAAGAGATCTAATATCTCTGCCCAAGGGAACTTCAGTGTTGTTGATTCTTAAAGATACAGTGGAGCCTGAAATGAATATAATTGTTTTAGGCTTAGTAGAATCCAGTATACTGAATCTGGGAAAACTGTATAGAAATGCTATAACAAAACTTACAAGCAGGTTTGTTGTTGTGAGGTGCCATTTACGTTAATACCCTGTACACACTGATGAAAACACTGCCCAATCCAGTGCCATTTGCACAAATGTAGTTGGATACACTGTTGTAGTCACTGTGTCAATGTAGCTTGTTAAGGATCTTCCTCATTTTGCTGAGCATCTACTTTGCAAAAAATGATGTCCTCTCCTCTCATCAACCTAACCAACTTATGTGAGAGGAAGTCATCACCCTTGCTTCTGAGGAGCATTCAGGTTGCACTTTCAGGACAGTTGTTCTTCTAGTGGTCCATGGCACATTCAGCATTCATTACAGACACCATAATTTAACTGTTTCAATTCTTCCACAGTCTTCCTTTAAATTTTCTCGTTCTCACATGTATAAGAGGTGATTGAAAATATCATTTCTTGGATCAGACATACCTTAATTATCAAAAGGGACATCTTTGTTTTCTAATATGCTAAAGCAGTCATGTTCATCAGATTTACCCGCAGTGCAGTGATACCTCCGTGGTTGTTGGATGACACTAAGCTCTAACTTTCCAGTACTCCAACAGCAAAGTGAGGAGGAAAATCTGCTTGGTTTTATTAACTTGACTCAATAGTGGAACTAACAATCTGACATGAGAAACACTATAGAGTGGAGAGAGAGTTATTGAGTGACACTTAAGTCTAAGTGCTGCTCTCACTCAGACAACAAAGAGTGCTTATAATGGCGTTTTAAAACCGTCATCACTGTGAGGTGTTTTGCATTTTATTTACCTAAAATATTATAACGATGGCTCTAAAAAAGAAAGTTAGTGATGCCAGCCAGCACTAAAGCGAACAGGAAAGTTGTGAGAACCACAATAGAGTTAAAGAAAAAAATCATTGCAGAATTTCAATTCTGTCACCACTTGTCTCATTAGGCAGCTAAATATAACATGGCCAAGTCAACACTATCCTTTTATTTTAAATGTGCTTAAAGCTGCTAATATAGCAAAATGTGTGACTTCATTAACTGAAGCATCAAAGAGGTTTAAAAATTACTGTTAATTTGGAGAAATCATAAACAACTCAATGGCAATAGTTGTGTACAACAGTGATAAGCAAGAAGACAGTCTCCATAATGATATAAAGTCCTGGACAAATGAATTTTAAGTGCAGTTTCTTAGCTGCAGAATCAGTTATTTGTTTTTCCATTAGTTCTAATGAGAAAAGTATGATCAGTCCTCACCCTTCCATGTTCGAGCTCAAATTTGGAATGAAATGCGTTCAGTAACATAGCTATCACTGCAGTCTGTCCTTTGATTTCCATACTCCTGCTGCTATGAGAGCCAAATGTGGATGTAAAAAAAATAATTCTTTGACAAAATCAATCATTGCTGGGGCTATTTTGGTTTTACATTGGTTGGCAATCAGCAAGCAAAGTTGTGGGGGTATAGCTCAGTGGTAGAGCATTTGACTGCAGCAAGCAAAGTTGTATCATCAGCATATTGCTAGTAAGACTTTCAATTCTCATGGTAAATTTTCATGTAACTCAATTTCTTAGACTTAGCTCAACCTACAGATTGAGTAAATATCCTGGAATTATAAAACTCTGATGCAAACTTTTCCTGATTTCAGACTACACAGTATTCCCTTGCACTGTATTCCCTAGAACTGCTGTTTCTTGGTTTGTGTTCATGTTTTACATAAACACAATTATGGATTCTGGCATTACCATTAGTTGCAATGTTATCCATTTGTTATAATACACACATTGAAATGTCTTTGTATAGTGAACAAATGAAACGAGACGTCTTTTGGGTAGTCTCTGTCTCAGAAAAAAATCCACCTCATGTCAACAGTGACACTCATTCCAAGTCCTCTACTGAATCAAACTTCAATTTCTGGCGATTCCCTTTCAATGTATTCCTGCAATCAATTAATTATCTTCAATGAAATTTTATTTGGATGTGATATTCATGATATTGTTTAGTAATTTCATTGTGTTTGGTCTCCTTTTTTAAGAATGGGTATAAATATGAATTTGTTTCAGTCAGTTGACCTTACTTGCACATAATATTGAAATATTTTCATTGGTACTTGATTAATTTCTGTAGCCTTATTTTCACTAATGCCTTCAGTGCAGCTTGGCCTTCTTTCAGTATAACCAATCCTTATCATATGAGCCTCTTGAAATGGTTCAACCTTGACACATTCTTTAGGTACAGTGACTCTGTGTATTATTTCCATCTTCCTTGAGTCACCTGCCCGGTTTGATATTTTCCCCACAGAAGCCTTCAGTGTTACAACTTGATATCAAAGTCTTTATCATTTCTCACAGTAACCTATTTTTTTTTTACTACAGTATGGACCTTAGTTGTATAAGTAGAGCCCATAATAAGATACTATGATGAGTATTTCGTTTTTCATTACTAGATTAAGCAATGTTTATGCAGCTCTCACAGGAAACGCATGAAAAGCAAATAATGAGGTATCACTAACCTCATTTTCATATTAGTCCAAAGAAGGTCTGAGAATTGCTGATTTTGCAGGTATTGTTAGCACAGTGTATTTACTTATTATTTGGTTGTTGTTAATGTATTTATTTTTCAGTTACTACTCCCAGTTCTTGCTGTGAAGTATATTACTAAACTTTAGAATATTATGACTTACACACTAGAAACAACTAGAGATCAGAACAAAAGGAATATAGAACAGGGTAGAAAAAGTCATGGAGGACGATTTAGAAAACACAAATGGCAGAATTTGTAAGAGTATAGGAGTTATGGTGTGCTGAAGAGATCACCAGATTGGCAGTGGGGCTTTTACATCCTAGCCCTGAGACTTCAACCTCTGAAAGCCTGGAAACCAAGTTCTCCTGTTGTAAAACAAACAAACAAACAAACAAACAAACCAACAAACAAGTTCTCTGTTGCTGAGAGCATGGCTATCAAATGGGAAATGACTTATAAGCACCTTTTTAAGGCCTGCAAGGACACACAGTGGAAGCAGTGGGAGCAGTGAAATGTGGAGGGGCAAAATAGGGAGACTTTCTTTCCTCTCCTGTATGATTTGATTTATAATGAATATGTCATAATTTCTTAACCCCAAAACTAAACCATTTCTTTTATTATCATTATTAAATAATTTTATTAGGGACTTATACAATTAATCGCAATCCACAGATACATCACGTCAAACACTTTTGTACCTTTGTTTCCCTTATCATTCTCAAAACACTTGCTTTCTACTTGAGCCCCTGAGATCTGCTCATTTTTCCCCCTCCCTTATGAACATATGAATTATTATTTCTGACATTTCCCTTCACCCACTTCTCCACTGTCCATCGCCCAGGGAGGAGATTATATATAGATCTCTGTAATCTGTTCCCCCTTTCTACCCCACCTCCCCTCCACCTTCCTAGTATCACCCTTTTCACCAGTGGTCCTGAGGGGTTCCTCTGTTTTGAATTCCCTGTGTTTCCAGTTCCTATCTGTACTGGTTCTTATCTGTACATCCTCCAGTCCAAATGGATATGTAAGGTAGAATTGGGACTATGACAGTGGGGGTAGGAGTGGTGAGGGGAGAGAAAGCATTTAAGAACTAGAGGAACATTGTATGTTTCATCATTGCTACACTGCATCCTGACCGCCTCATCCCCTCTCCCAGGATCTTCTGTGAGGGAATATCCAATTGCTTACAGATGAGTTTTGGATCCCCTGATTCACAATGATATATATTTTTTCTTTGATGTCTGGTAGCTGATCCCCTCCACACCTCATGATCACCCAGGCTGCTGTGCTTCTTCCATGTGGGCTTTGTTGCTTTGCTTCAGACTCACAATTTCCCTATTGGATGGAATAGAGCTGCTCGCAAAGTTCTGCAGTCTCTATAATTTTTATGGAAACAGACTGCCCCAGCTGTCTCTGCATAGCAGCTGGTCTATTGCAACTTCTGACCATTTGGCTAGCAACCAAACAAGAATCAGTGGGTCATCAGGGTTCCTTGTTTTTATTTACTTTTTTAAAGTTTATTTTAAAAGTAAAGTTGTTAATATTTACTTTTTAAAAAAACAAAACAAAACAAGCCATCACACCATAGGGAATTATCTTGTTATTTTCTTTTTAAAAAAAAGAAAAAAACTTTTATGAAAAAATTAAAAAGTGATATCTAGACACCAAGAGAAATATGTGTTTCATTCTCATTGAATATGTAAATTTTAGTTTCTTCTCTAAAATTATGACATTTAAATAGAACCTCTAAAATGCCATTTCATCAGATGCCTCTTTAGTTAGTAGTTCTGAAAGGGACACACATCTAGAATTTGTTCTACTTTCAACTTTTTTTTTTAATTTTTTTTTTTACTTTCAACTTTTAAAAAATCATTATTTTGAAGAGATGAGGTGGGATGAGTGGAAATGTAAAAAACAAGAAGCCCCATTTCATGAAATTGGAAAGTGCTGATGTATTTTGATTTACAATTTAGAAAAACTAGAATCCCCTTTGATTCTTGTAAAGTATTTGTTTGTTATGAATTCCAGCTCTGTTCTTGTGGATGAAGTCAACCACAACCTCTCTTACCTATGGTAAACTTTGTATAGTTAAGTCATGGTCTTCAGCTATAAATTAAGATGTTCAAATTTTAATGTTTCTGGAATATTTAATAATTCACTGATTTATTATATATGATAGTATTTTTTCATGCAGAAAATAATTAAGGTCAGGATATAGTTAATATTGTTTTTGAATTTATAAAATATGAAAGACTTTCTGTTGAAGGCACTATTGCCTTGTTTACTTGCCTAAAAGCCCCCAATCCATCCAATCATTGTTCATTAACTCAGGAGTCCTCTTGTATGTGGAGTAGAACTGCACACTGCAAAGTTTTTCATGGCTCTTGGCTAGGCCCTTTTGCTGAAGCACATCTGGGTGTGTTACCTCTCCGTTAAAGCAATGGTTCTCAACCCTCCTAAGGTCATGGCCCCTTCATCCTGTCCCTCATGTTGTGGTGACCCCTCAGCCATAAAATTATTTTTGTTGCTACTTCATAACTATAATTTTGCTACTGTTATGAATCAGCAACTCTTATAAAAGAGTTGTTTGTCCCCCAAAGGGGTCATGACCCACAGGTTGAAAACCACTGGGTTAAAAGAATGCTCTTGGAATGGTGGTTATGCACATTGGGGTGAAACACCACAAGGTCAACAGTTCCAGACTACCAGCTGCTTGGAGAGACAAAGATGAGGCTTGTTATTGCTGTGCAGTTAGTTTCAGAAATCCACAGGGGTGTTTGTTCCAGATCCCCCATGAGTCGTAGATGAGTTGATGGTAGTGAGTTCTTGCTTGCTTGTGAATCTATTGGTTCAGGAACCTGGTGTTGCAGTAGTTAAGTGCTGATCTACCCCTGAAAAGGTCAGCAGTTGGACTTTATTATTCACTGCAAGAGAAATATGTGTTGATAGTCTGCTTTAGGGAAGATTGAGCTTTGTAAGCCCAGAGACGTAATTTTGTTGTCTTATAGTTTCACTGAGTTAGAATCAACTTGAAAGCAACAGGCTAGATTCTGGTTTACATCTAAAGACTTAACCTTCTATATCTTCAGGAGCTCCATTTAATAGACTCACACCAAAACCTACCATGGAGAAATGGATACAGACTCTTGGGAACTGACCCTGTAGGACAGAAGAGAATACCCTTGTGAGTTTCCTAGACTACTGTATATATCGAAGTATAAGCCCACCAAATATAAGCCAAGTCACCTAATTTTACTACAAAAAATGTGAAAACTTATTGACTTCAGTACAAACCTCTGGTGGGAAATACAGAAGCTACTGGTAAATTTAAAAATTAAAAATAGATACCAATAAAATTACACTAATTGAGGCATCAGTAGGTTAAATGCTTCTGAGTATTTATTCCAAAGAAGAACTGTAAACTACCTCTGTAAGTGGAAAAGAGGGTTAACAAAAACAACATCATCTCACCAACCACTTTAAAAGCACAAAAACCTTAGCTCAATCAGCACCCAAGCTAAAATACAAGAGTTTAAGTCCTTCACATCTGGATTCCTCCTTCTCATCTGTATATTCAAACAGTTCCAGCGTTAGCTGGTGTGACGTTATCAGCACAGACACTGTCATCATCACTGAGTTTGCAGTCATCACCATCACTACTGTCGTTCTCATACAAAGCGCTGTCTTCACTGCCATGTATAGCATCGCTGTTACACTTTGCTGGGCAAGAACAACTTAGTGACTTGTGAATGAAAGAGCAAGTTTATTAAAGAGAAAAACAAAGTAAGAAAAAGAAGAAAGATCTGCACAGATTGGGAGAGACCAAGTCCTATGCAGGGGCCATGCCCAGAGAGAGGCGGGAGGCCCTGACACTTTACAGGATCAGGTTTTTATTGGGCTAAATAAACAAATTTATCTCTGCAGCTATGCAAGCAAGCAGCAGTTACAGAAGCAGAATTCTGCAATTAGTCTTAACACCTCCCAGGAACACAGTGTATGGGGCCATTTGACACATTACAGATTAGGGTTGAGACATTCAAGGGCAGGCAACCACTACAGCTCAGAAACATCCAAGTCCTATTACAGATATGGGTTGAGACATTCAAGGGCAGGCAGTTACTGGAACTCAGAAGCATCCTAGTTCTAAAATGGTTCTTATGTAGCTAATAGTTTAGCCGTCTGCAACATTACTAATGCCACATTTCTTGAAGATGCATTGCACCATGTCTTCTGGAATCTCTTCCCATGTAGCATGAACCCACTTTGCTATCATTTCTATTGGGCTTCATCAGATTCCAAATTTTGTCAGTTGGGCTCGACCAGATGAGATCCATTCAAGCCACATCTTTCACACATGGTCTGTGGAAGTTTTATTTAAACACACACCTAGGGGGCTGTAATACAGATGTAAGCCCACCTGGAATAATGGCCAAAGTAACTGGAGAAGACTTTGCTAGTTTTTTTATGTCATCAGATATGTGGGCTCCGAACATATCCCTAACTAGCTATGGTGCTTTATTTTCTTTAATGCTGCTCCTGATTGTTCATTCTAAATTTCTTCCAGTCCTTTTTTTGTTTGTTTGTTTCATCTTTATCCATCAGTCTTTCACATTTGCATGCACTGTAATTCATAGTGGGAATTTGACCTTTTTAGGCAAATTCATTATTTTCTTTCTTTGAAAAATAATGACAGGCTGCAGCTTAGTTCCATTAGCCAAATGAAACAGGATGACTATGCAATGGCATTTTTCATTTCCTGTGGTTCTGAGTAAAGTAGTAGTTTTGTCTTCTAAACTTGCCATATTCTGTTGCTTGGAAGATCAAAGGTCATAGGTGTTTCATGCCTATTCCTAATACCTCCAAGGTCATAGTTATGGATCCTTCTTTGTTTTATGATGAATGAATGGAATGACATCAGTTTTTCATCAAGGTTTTTGATAACTTCAGTGAAATCTTTGTTCTTTGCTGCACACATAGGGGAAGTGGGTGCACCATCCTGCTGACACAGCAAAATTTTTCAATGCCTGGTGCTTTTAATTTGTCTTCTTTAGCCATTTGAAGGGCACATAACCGAATCCCCATGCATGCTACATAGTAACCATCTTGCGGACACTCCATAACCCATTTTTGCAATAGAGCCCCATAAGAAGTCTTTAAACCACACAGAGCCTTTTTTGCCTTTGGAATTTTTCCAAGTGAGCTTTCGTTTTTCTGTCACTTCTTTACTTGTTTTTCGTCAATGCAAAATTCCCTACTGGTAATACTGTTATTGCTTTCTTCTGCTCTTGACCCAACTTTACGTTTGAAACCAGCTTTATAAGACTTGTGTTTTTGTTTTTGGCCCAGGATTAGAAATATTGGGATCCATTTCTAAGGAGATTAAAAAAAAAGACTTTGAAAAAGAGTGCTATACTGTAGCAATTGAATTCTCAAATTATACTGTAAGCCCAACTCTAGCAAAAACCCTAGTTATAGTTCTTAAAAGAGGTTAATTTATGGTAAAAACAGTGGTGCCGAGGCAATTACCAATAGACATATAAAAAAGATCAATTGGCAATTGAATGCTGCATGGCAGATAGAACTTCACCATGGGAAACTGATATTCCCCCCCCCCAAAAAAAAATCACACTCAAAAGACACCATGAAACCTCAAACATGATGGATCACCAAGAACTGTGTTACTTCATGTACTGCGCTGCTACATACACTGCATTACCGCAGATATATGGGAAGTGCTAATGCAAACACATGCAGTAACACAGTGCTGTACATAATACAGCAGGTATATTATGAACCCTAACACAGGCTGCTCTAGGCAAGCAAAGTCGACACTGAGTTCAGATAGGGTTTAATAAGAAAATTAAAAAGTAAAATATAGCAGACTAAGTACTGTGCCTAAATATACTATATAACCAAGAACAGATATCAATACTTGTCTTCAGGAATCCTTGGGTTGAGCAAGGGGGGTTGATCAAGCATGGGGAAGCCTGTAAAGACTAAGTCATTGGTCACAGTGCTGGAGAAGAGCAGGAGAAGAGCAGTTGCATCTGACAAGGATGCGGTGCGCCCCAGGTACCAGCACACGGAAGCGGGCAGGTTCTTGCCAAGTACAGTACAGACAGCACAGAGGCTGCTGATATGCAGGGGAAAAGGAGAGCAGTGATAACAGCAGTCACGAGACTGCTCACAGAGGCTGCAGACAGCTGCAGATGAGAAAGAGAGACTGGAGAACACCCACACTGCTCCAGAGAACAGACAAGTGGGGCCTCTGAGGGGTTTGTCGTCATAAAAAATGTGCTGAAAAACTTAGCTTATACATGCATGCATATAGATGATAACCTTCAAGGCTGTAGGAAGCCCTGTCTTTCTCCCAAGGAGCAGCTGGTGATTTAGAACCATGGACCTTGCCTTTAGCTTCTCAGTGCATAACCTCTGTGCCACCAGAGCTCCTGCTTAATAGACCAGGCCCCATATATCTAGCTTGCTGACTGTCTAGTCCTAACATACCACATTTTTGCATTTCCAGCTGGTGTCTCTAACTTCCATTTCTTTATTGTCACACATGGTGACCTGTCTGATATGACCCATTTCTTTACTACATCTACTTCTCATTCCCAAACTTGATTTAATTTTAACTTTCATGGTTTCTTGCTTAATTTCTTTGATGCATATGAACATCTCAGACTTGTCAGTATATGAAAATCGCCCAAAGAACCATTTTAATCAGAGTCTGAAGTACACATGAGAAGCACAGAAGCACTGGGACTTGAAGTTTATATTGAGAAGAGGGTTTCATGCCTAGCCTGGTTGGGAACCTCTGCCATGTAATAACATGATCTAGACCAGGTCAATACTTGCACTGATTTGATGATGTTGGTTTGTTGCCAAGTTAGAAAATTAAGGAAATACAAATTATTCTGTCCTGGCATCTTGAAGAGAAGTTTTTTCCCTGAGAGAAAATTATGAACAAGAATGCATTATAAACTCCAGGAAAATGTTTCTGTTTATAGTTATGATTGTGCAAGCACATCATAGCAAATTACACTTGTAGCTGTTGAGGTGTTTACTTTTCCATATAATGAAGACAAAACTGTCAGATTGAGTTCCTTTTCTTGTTTTTTTCTTTAATCAATTTAAAACACACTTTAATTGGAGTTTACAAGATAGTATATTTTTTAAAACATCACCATGCCACACAAACTGTGAAGTCATTATATGTTTCTTCCAAACAATTTTTGAAATCAGATATTTTGACTTATTTCCCAATGGATACTTTTGTTTAAATATCAAGTCCAGAACATTTCATTTTTACTCCTTTTTAATACAAAAAAATAAGTATGCTATGATTTAAAGTAAAGCTTTTTAAGGTTAATTAACAATAAATACTAAACGAATGTTAGCAAAAATTCCAAGGGTCTTCCTAGGCCCTAGGAAGAACACAATTTTTGTCTTTTTGTTACTGTCTTTTGTATTTTCATTATGAGGATCTGAAGATAGTGCTCTTGTTTGACACCTCAATATTTTCTCATAAGAGATGGCACATGACAGTCTTTGAACTTTGGGATAATTATAAGGAACTGCTTAAAGAAAATTAAATAATATATAACTTATTCCTATGAGAAATTCATTACAAAACTGATTCAGGGTACAGCTCAGGTATGGAATTATATTTCAAGCATGATTCTGAATCAGAATCTTGTATTACTGTGTCTGTCTCTTTTGTATATGCCCCTTAATTTGTAGTCCTGCAAAAATAACAACTGTCTCAGAGTAGCCCTTTAAAGCGAGGTGCTTTGTAAAGCACAGATATTTTAGTTTGTAATTATTTAAAGTATTGATAACACTCTAAAATTCTAAGAAATCAATACAGTAAGCGTGGCAATTACAAAATCTTTAGTTACATGAGACTATTTTAAGACTATTAGAGTGAAGGGGTAGAGTTTAGTCGGATCATCAGGTGGCAGCTTGATGACCTCATTTGGAGGCACTACCTGGATATAGCTTCCTCTTTCTCCTTTGAAGCCGTAAGCAACCCAGCATGTAACCAACCCACTATGTCACCAGGGCTCTTGATTCTTATTAAAGATGAGTATGCTAAACAAGTCACTAGAAGTGCAAAGATAAGAGGAATGGTTCATTGGAGATCAAACCCCTTTCATAAAAAGTATGACATTGCAAGTGAATATTGGCATTTCTGAAGTTCTAGGAACTTGTTAACTAATCATAGTATAAACTGTGAATTCCTTTTTCAAGAAGATGATCTGAGAGAACAAAGAAAGGGGAAATAGGAGAAATAAAAAAAATCAGAGAAAACAATACCACCCTATCTAAAAAAAAAGCCAAATAAAGACTGACTACAGGTTTAGTCTTTAATAAATTTGAGTCAAATCTTGTGTTCAGGATAAAATGATTGTGCTTAGGATAAAATGATTGAGCAATCTGATGAACTACATGTTTACATCTTTTGGGGGGACAATTTCTTATTTATCTGCCAGAAGATGGCTTTTAATGTTAATTACTCTTACCTCTTAGAAAGCTGAGGTTTACAGAGTCTGAGATATTTGCTTGATATTACACATCCAAGAGGATAGAAACAACCCCTCTCATATATCTCTGCAGGGGATTTGTTTGCTAATGACAGAAAGAAAGAGAGAGGGAAGGGAAAAACAAGTGGCTTACCTCAGCAAGCATTATAAATGTACAGAAATTTCTCTCGTCATTGTCACTGCCCTCTCACCCTTCTCACTGTTGTATATTGAAAAGTGACCAGCCTAGATTAAGAAGAATCGGGTTTGTGATTAGAGCTTGTCCCAAATCTATTGTTCTCAAGTCAATTCTGATTCTTAGTGTCCTTGTCAGACTGGGTTGAACCACCCCACTTTCCCATATTGGGTGAATAAGATTATTTCACTCCAGAATCCAGATAGCCTGATCAGTCCACAGTGGAGTGGATGGTGCATTCACACTGCTAACCTTTCAATAACAAATGAATGTGTAACCACCACACCATGACGACTTCTGTATTGTAGTGAGGTATCAATTTACATTCAGAATCATTTAAATCAACATAGATGATTATTTGAGATGCAAACACAGTTTGCCTAGAGCACAACAAACACAAACAAACAAATTATAATGCACTAGTGAAACTTTCAAGCAAACACTGAGAAATTGGTCTTGTTTTATGTTTGATAATAGGCAGAGAATGTCAGAATAATATAACCACTTTCATGAGTATTCAGAGACAGTGACTATAGTGTGCTGGATCGAATCTTAGAGAACATCTGCTGGAATGGTTTGCCACTTGTCCTTTGAGCTCCACCTCTTGGAATTTCTAAGACAAGTGCTGAAGGTCCCCCTGAGGAATAAAGTCACTCTGTCTCTTAAATCTTGGATTTTATTATGTTGAAAACAATACTTTTTTTTCTTCACATGAATTTGAATTTATTCATTTTGCAAAACTCAGTGAATGGACCTTTACATTTTGTCTATTTTGTGGGACTTTATACTTATTTTAAATTGTAAATAAATAATAGAAACAAGTTAATCATATGTAACATGTTGCAACATGTAGGGGGGAGAATACTGATACCAGCAACTTACTTTCAAATTTCCAAAAATAAGGTGAGTGAGGTATAGAAGTTGGACACATAGTGAAGCAAGAACAGTGAACATGCTGAAAGTAGAGTAAAGGCGGGGATTTCCAGGTGCTCCTTTTTTTTTTCAATCTTGCTGAATGTGCATAAACTGCCAATAGGTTCTATCCTTCTCAGTTTTGTAAATAAAGAAAGGAAGACACAGGACAGGTTAATTAATCATTGGCAGAAAAAGAATTATAGCCCAAAGACAACCTCTAAAGAATTACACTGTTTATCTTTATGTTCCAAATAGGCATTTTATTCAAGATTTATTCATAAAATTAAAAAAATATTCAGTAATATTAAAGATGAAAATTAGCAGGCCAAGCAAGTCATGTGCGCTGAGAGTCTCAGGGTTAGCCTACAGCTGTATTTCCTGAAATATTATAAACTTTAGCATTCCACCAAACTGGACTGTAACATTTCTAGTTAGTTACTCTAATCTCTGCAACTAAATACGAGTGCTTTAGGATCTACTTTAGTAACAGAATATATTTGGAGGAGATTACTTTTAGGTATAGGGCAAGCTATACCTATGTTTTTAGTGCTGTCTTTGGTTTTGTTTTACTTAAAGTCATGGAATACTAGACTTATTGCTGCTGAGTTGATTCTGACTCTTAGTCATCCTGTAGGACAGAGAACTGGTCATGAGTTTCCAAAGGCCCTAGGGGCGCAGTGGTTGTGTGCTGGACTGCTATACAAAGGGTTGATGGTTCAAATCCAGCAGCAGCTGTCCAGGAGCAAGGTTGGGCTTCCTACTCCCACCAAGGCAGTGATGCCACACACAAAAAGAGAGAAGCATCTGACCCATCCTTTTCCCCTGGAGCAATTGGTGAGTTCAAGCTATCAAATTCTAGTTAGCAAAAAAAAAAAAAAAAAAAAAATTCTAGTTAGCAGATGACCGCTCACCCACTGTGCTACCTGAACACCATAGGGTAATACATAAATAAAATTAAGTATTCTCTAATTAAATCTCTTCGTATCATTTAAGATATTTTAAATTTTGATGAAAGTAATTTAGTAAGATTAGAACTTTAACGATGGGCAAAAAAGTGATTCATATAATACAATTAATTGACTATACCCTCCACATAATTTTTAAAGATATGAATTTAAACTTAAATTTTACTCTGTGAATGGCAATATGGGGAACCATGTTTATAACCCTTTAATGTCGCATCCTTTGCAAAAATACAGCTTATTATAACTTTCCCCACCATTTTTATTCCTTGCTCTGATGGAGTAATGTTAGAATCTCAAGTGCCATGTGGCCAAACACAGATGTAGTGTTAGTGCCTCTTGAAGGCCTTGTTTAAAACACTCACTCTGGGCTACTCCTGTGCTTCTTTACTTCCAGACTGACCCCCGCTCTAAGCAGTGTTGGGGCAATGCCTAGGCTGCCCGAGTGAGCCCTTGAAGTTCAAGAAGAAGCACCTGGACTTCTCATGATGGGAGATCAGAGTCCATGTAAGTGACTTCCTAATTTGCCGGGCTAAATCCCTTCAGTGATTTAGACCTGTATGAAGTAGCCATATCAATACATGGTTTTTCCAGTGTGTGTTTTACAACCTGATAATACCCCAGATTATTGCCATCAATCTAAAACAAGACCTTAGAAGTTTTTCTCAAGCAATGGACTTATTATATATTATCTGAGATGAAGAAAATCTTATTTCATAGATAAGATGAACTCAAAGATTTTTCTTTAGGATTTCCCAGTGATGTTTTCAATTCTATGACGATATTACTTGGACAAAATCAAGATTGCTTTGAAAGCTAGCATTAGTTGTGCTTAAAAAGGGCATAGAAAATCTGGGTTGTTTTTTTTTTTTTAAAGTCTGGTTTGAACTTCACTTCATCTTTTCAAGTTGAGGAGAACTTTAATTGTTAGATGTATACACACATTTGCAAAAGTGAAAGATTTTTGTCTTTTAGAAGAATTTATATTTAAAAAATTTGATTAAATACTTTTACTAGGGTTTCTTATTTACCTCCTCACAACTCACACAGTCGTCTATTGTGTCAAGCACATTTTTATACATGCTGCCATCATTATTTTCTAAGCATTTTCTTTCTATGTGGGTGCTTTATGTAAGTTCCTCATTTTTCCCCTCCCTCCCGTCTGCCCTCCCTTATGAATCTTTGATAAGTTAAAAATTATTATTTCCATGCATTATGTCATCCTCTGTTGCCCTTTACCCACTTTTCTATTGTTCATCCCTCTGGGAGGGGTTCATATGTTGATCCTTGTGAACCACTTCCCCCTCCTCCCCCTACTTCTCCCTACCTTATCCTCCTGGCGTCTCTAATACCATTGTTGGCACCGAGGAGTTTCTCTCTTCTGCATTCCCTGTGTTGCAAACTCTTACCTGGAGCACTGTGCATGCGCTAATCTAATCCAATTTACAAGGAAAAATTGGGGTCATGATAGTTGGGGGAAGGAAGCATTAAGGAACTAGAGGAAAGTTGTATGTTTCATCAGTGCTATCCTGCACCCTGTCTTGCTCATCTCTTCCTTGTGAGCCTTCTGTGAGGGGATGTCCAATTGCCTACAGGTGGGCTTTGGATCTTCACTTCACCCCCACCTATCCCTACCCAATTCAGATTGGGTATGATCTTAGATACCATTGACACCCCATGATCACCCAGGCTGGTGTGTTTCTTTCATGTGGGATTTGTTGCTTCTTGGGTAGATGGTCCCTTGTTATCTTCAAACCTTTAAAACCCCGGACACTATCTCTTTTGATAGCTGGGTATCATCAACTTTCTTGGCCACGTTTGCTTTTGCACCCATTTTGTCCTCAGCAATCCTGTCGGGAAGGTGAGCATCACGGAATCCCGGATTACTAAAACAAAGTGTTCTTGTGTTGAGGGAGTACTGAGTCAAGGTCCAATGTCCATCTGCTATCTTAATTCTTTTTTTGGGGGGGGAGGGCATCACTGCCCTCTGATGGGACTAGGAGGCCCAGCCTTGCTCCTGGAGAGCTGCTACTGGATTTTAACCTCCAAGGCAGTGGGCCGCAGTCCTGCACTCAATCATTGCGCCACCAGGGCTCAGCCCCCTTAATTCTTCACATATAGATATAAGTACATACATCTGTTCCCCTCTCATTATATATAAGTGTATTTACATATGTATGTACCTTTATTTAGACCTCTATAAATGTCCTTCGCCTCCTAGTTCTTTCCTCCATTTCTCTTTACCTTCCTCTTGGCCTGCTGTCATGATCTGCCTTCATTCAGGGTTAGTAATTCCTTACTGCTCCATTGCCCATGATTATGTAGGTATACTACACCCTTCTCTCCACTGATTTTAGTCCACTTGTTATTCTCTTTTACCTGGTTTGGTCCCCAAGCCTCCTTGCTCACAATTCCCCTTCTCCTGTATCTCCCCTGGAACCAGTGGTCCCGTTGTTTTTGTCTTCGAACTGTTTGTCTAGCCTATCTTATCTAGATAGACATTCAGAGCCATTAATAAGTGCAAAAACCAGGCAAAGCCAAGCAAAACAACAAAGGAAGTCAAAACCAACAAAACAATAAAAGCAACATAAAAGAGAAACAAAATAACAATAGTAAAAAGAAAGCCACTGACAAAAATGGAAAATCCTATAAATAGTTCTAGGTCTGTTTGTTGGCCTTTATGAGTATTTTCCAGTAGAGTCTGATGTCTCCAAAGTCTACAGGGGATTTCATCACTTTGCTCCCCTTGCTGCACGGTTGGATGCCCTTAGTGTTTTACCCAAGTGCGATGGGGTCAGTTCCCACCCTGGGTCTGCAGTGTTGTCCCACATAGCACTATGGTTCAGTGAGGGACATTGTGTCTCGAGGCAGGGCATGCCCTATGGTCCTCTCAGGGCACTGTCTGCTCTGAGCAGGAATATCGTCCTGGCAGCTTGGGTGGACCAAGATGAGTTCCCTTTTCTCTTCATCCCTCTTTGTTTCTCCTGTGTGCTCTAATCAGACATGCCCCTCTCCTCAAGCTGTGATGTCAGTGCCATCCTCTGAAGTACTGGTACACTCTCCTGGGGGCGGGGGTGTTTCCACTAGTTGTAACTGGGACAGGCCCCACAGACCTGTCTTAGCGGTTCCCTAGTGTGTGCCCTTATGTTGTGTTCATGTCTTGGTGCATTGGGTTGAAGCCTGGTCTCTCCCTCCCTTTCCTGTAGCGATATAAACAATACCCTTCCCTTGGGTGGATTAGGGCCCTGCTCCCCACCGTATGCATTTCTTCTTTTTTTCCCCCTCTCTTTTTCTTTCCTCCTCCTATTTATTTGGCTGCTGTATGTATCCCTGGATTGGATTTAGCCCCTGCCATAGTACCTGGACCTCATCCCAGAATAAATAAATATATAAATAAATAAATATCTCTCTCTCTACACACACACACACACACACACACACACACACACACACATATATATATATATATATTAGCTTTTCTCCTCTGCCACTTTTTTTAGGCTTACCTCATGTGGTGCTTATCCTTTTTTGCTTGACTTACTTTGCTTAGCATGATTTCCTCCAGTTGTTCCCATGCAGCGATATGTCTCATGTGTTCATTGCTGCTTTTTAGGGACGCATACTACACCATTGTATATATGTACCATAGTTTTGTGATCCATTCATCTGTTGATGGAAATTTGGGTTGTTTCCAGCTCTTTGCAATTGTGAACTGTGATGTGATGAAAATTGGAGCACAGGTGCCTGGTCATGGTTTGTTTCTTGCCTGTCCTGGGTATATGCCCAGAAAGGGGTTGCTGGGTTGTATGGTACATCAATTTCCATCTGTTTTAAATATTGCCAGACTGATTTTCATAATAGTTGCACATACCTACAGGTCCAGCAGAAGTGGATAACAGTTCCTATCTCACCACAGCCCCTCTAACACTTGTTACTTTATGATTTTTTGAATTGGGCTATCTTTGAGGGTGTTGGAATTTATCTCATAGTTGTTTTAATTTGCATTTCTCTTTTGGCTAATGATCAGGAACATTTTCTCATTTGTTTTTTGGCCATTCAGAATTATGCCCCTATGAAACTTTTACTCAGGTTCTTGGTCCACCTCTTTAGAGGGCAGTTATTTTTTTTTCTTATTGGAAGCTTGCAAAGTATTATAGATTTTAGTAATAAATCCTTTGATGTGCCATCGCTAAAAATGTTTTCTCAGTAATAGACTCTCTCATTACTCCTTTAGTGAATTTTTTGATGTACACATATGTTTTGTCCACAGTAGATCTCACTTACCAATTTGTGACTCATTTGTATTTGTATCCTTCCCTGTTTTTGATTTTAGCCTATGTGTTTAGCCTGTGTGTTTCCTATGTGTCCTCAGGTTTGTCCCAAATCCCTCATTGATGGCCCTAATAATTTGTGGTTCTACCTCACTATCTGTGATCTACCTTGAGTATATTCTTATGCATGGAGTGGGATAAGGGTCTTGCTTTATTTTTCTGTATGTAGTTATCCATTTTTTTCAGCATGACTGGTTGAAGAGGACATCAACTCCCTATTTGGTATTTTTGGAGCTCTTATCAAAGAATAGTTGTCTGTATGCTGATGATTTTATTTCTTGGTTTTCAGTTCTTTTCCATTGGTCATAGTTCTGTCATTATACCAATATCACATTGTTTTTACCACTGTGACTGTATAATAGTGCCAAACTCAGGGAGAGCAAGACCTCCCTCTTTATCCTTCTTATTGAGCAATTCACGAGTATGGGGTATTCTTCTATTTGTTGAGGTCACTCTTGATTTCTTGTAACAGTGTTTTGTAGTTTTCCTCTTACAGATCTTTTGGTTTTTTTGGTCAAGGATATATCTAGATATTTCAATTTGTGCTTTGCTATTGAGAAGAATACTACCTTTCTACTTGCCTCCTCTGTAATCTTGTCTGATGTGTATAGCAGTCTGATAGACTTCTGTTTGTTGATCTGGTATCCTGCCAATCTGTCATATTCCCGTATGGCTTCCGCCACCCCACTTGTGGAGTTTTGGAGAATTTCATTATGTAAAATCATATCATCTACAAATAGTGATAATTTTGCCTCTTCCCTCCCTAGACGGATACCTGTTTTTGCCTTATGTTGTTAACTAGGCCCTCCAGTACGATGTTAAATAGGAATAGGGACAAGGGTCATCCTTGTCTAGTTCCCTTATTCAGTACAATTTTTTTTCATCTTTTCTCCATTACTACATTAGCTGTTGATTTTTCATATATAACTTGCATGATATTAAGGATTTTTCCTTCCTTTCCAATCTTCTTGAATGTCTTAAACATTGGTGTTGGATGTTGTTGAATGATTTTTCCACAACTGTGGATATTATCATATGGTTCTTATAAGTTTTTTCTTGTCAGTGTGTGAATAGTACTAATGGTCGTTCGTCTGGTGAACCATCCTGGCATCCCTGGTATGAATCTCATTTGTTTATGGTGAATTATTTGTTTCATATGCTTTTGTCTTCTCTTGGCCGGTATTTTGGTAAGGAATTTTGCATTGATGTTCTCTAAGGATATTGGTCTGTAGTTCTCAATTGTTGTGGGGTCCTTGCCCACTTTATGTTAGAAAGAGTTTGGGAGTTTTCTGCCTTTTTATATTTTCTGGAACAGTGTGTGGGATTTGTGTCAGTTTTCCCCTGAATATTGGTGGAATTCACCCATGAAACCTTCTGGTCCAGGAGATTATTTTTCTTGGTAATCGCTTGATAACATTGATTATTTCATCTATTGCTATGGATCTGTTGAGACTCTTGACATCCATATGGGATAGTCTAGGAAGGGGTTGTTTTTCCAACTATTTTTCCAAGAATAATTTAAATTTTATAGTTAGAACATTGTTATTTCCTACAACTTTATTTCTTTTGAATTATGGTACTTAAGGAATTTCCAATTATGTAGGAATTTCCAACTGTATCAATTCAGTAAGTTGTATCAAAAACCACTGGAGTGTGTTCAAATGGATAAAATAAATATTCTCAAATATTTTAATTTGTTAGACATTGTGAAGGTTAGGATCATTTTTCTCCTTTAGCACAAAATAATGAAGTTGTAATATAGTATGTACATTTAGATGTTTTAAATAAAAAAGGGATAATGACAGAAAATAAACTACTATAATATCCTCAATTGTTATTCTCATCAAGTTCTTAGAATCTTAATCTCCAGGTTGTTATTCTAAATATTTATAAGCGATATCATAGTGTCTTTTGAAGAGCATGAGAAGATAATTCTTTTGTATAGCCAAATCCTAGGAATTTTGTGTAAAATGATCATAGTTTCATTACAAAGAAGAAAAAATTTCTATAGTTAATAAATTAATTTCACATTTTTATTTTTTACCTAATGACTGAAATTTAACTCAGATAAATTTGAATGAATGTCTTACAAATTAACAAGTCACATATTATTTTCTCACTTGAACTCATTTTATGAGATGTTTTCCATAAAGATTTAGTCTTTCAAACCTTATATAGAGTCTTTTTGATTTAAAATTGACTGTGAAAATAGATTAAGTTTTTATCATGCATTAAAATAATTAGTACTGGGAAGATAATGGAATATATAATAAAATGCCCTAGATAAAATTTAATTTCATATTCCCCTGGTATTGAAGTTCTCTGTGCATCAGATCACTGGGAAGGTAAATTTATATGAAAACAGTTTGCTGAGTATAACAAGTTAAAGAAAAATATGTTAACCAAAATATGTTAACTTATCCTTTTGGATACAACCATTAGAAAAAAATGGAAATTTCATGGATATTTCATCAAGTGTATCTAAATAAAATGATCCTCCTTAGTGAACTAGAATGCATGAAATGGTAGCATAGAGTTATGAAAGATAGCTTTTGTTTATGTAGCATATCCAGAGAACTCAAACCTCCTTTTAAAAAATTGATCTTTTCTCTTTCTCTTTCTTCATCTTCATTCTTTCTTCTTCCCTACTCTCCAAACAAAAATAGGCTTGTTTCTTATAGATCTTAGGCTTGGTTTTCTAGAGAAGCAGCATATACATATAGATCGATATGTTATTGCTAAGTGCCATTGAGTTTGTCCTGACTCACAGTGAACGGATGAACAACAGGATGAAATGCTGACTAGTCCTCGTATGCAGTTCTCTATCTCTGCTTCTGCTTTTCCTTCTACACATACATACGAAAGAGATATATAGATTTTTATATCAAAAAAATGACTCACATATTTGTAGAAGTGGGCAATTTCAGGCAGATTCTAAGTCCATACACCAGCTATTAAACTAGTCTTCTCCTGAGCGATGTAGCTTCAGGTGTTGATGAACCCAAGATTGTCAAGAACATCTGGTAGCTACAGAGAAGGATGAATCCCTGATCAGAAGTTCAGGCTGGTGACTAAAGAGGCAAATAAATCCAAACTTGGCAGGTCAGACAGCAAGCTACTAATGGTCCAAGGATAGGCATATAATATGGCAGATCATTAGCTCATGTCCGAAAGTATTTGATGAAGCAGATACACACATAATCCAGACCCAGAAAAAAGCAAGTAAGCTTTTCCACTCAACATCGATTTTTATAGAAAGTAAGCCACCCACCCTTTAAGAAGCTTCCTTTCAGTTGCATTAGAAGTAAAACCTGAGTAAGCATGCTTCCTTCCATCCTAATTTTCATGTAACTGATTGCCTTCTCAGAGCATATTTCATTACAGAGCTGATGCATTGGGTTATGTCACATGGGGGATTACTAGGCTCTACCTGTTGAACCATTGTAAATCCTGGTCAAGACAAGTTGAGACAAATCCTAACTATGACAATAACCTTTTATACTGTATACACTTTTCTTTACCTGTGTTAGATCACTTTCATATCCTGGGAGATTTCATTAAAAATATAATTTTACATCTTTCCCTTGATGGTTCATAGTAAGACATCCTGGAGTTCTAAATTACTTAACAACAACAAAGAGAAGCTGTGACAATTGAATGTCTCAATTGAATTGTCTCAATTGAATTGAGACAATTGAAGTGCCATGACTTGGGTCAAGTACACCTTAGCCCTGAGAGTGATATCCTTGCTTTTCTACACTTTAAAGAGATCTATTGCAAAAAATTTGCCTATTGAAGAATATATTTCCATTTCTCAATGGCTCCTTCCATGAGCATTGCTGTATACCTAAGTAAAATAAAATCCTTGTTTTCTTCATTCTTTTCTCTATTCATCATGATGTTGTTTATTGATTCTGTTTGAGGATATTTGTTTTCTTTGCATTGATTAGGAACCCATACTAAAGGCTGCAATCTTTTATTTTCATCAGCAAATGTTTCAAGTACTCCCTTTCAGCAAGTAAATTTTACTATTATAAGAAGTTAATTAACGTTCCTCCAATCCTAATGCTGTGTTATTTTTATATAGTCCAGCTTCTTGAATTATTTGCTAGTATACATCTTTAAAAGTATGGCAAAACAATACAACACTAAGGTACAGCTTTCTTGATTTTAAGTCACTTGTACTGATATAAAAGCTGTATCTTGATCAATAATGTTTTCACATGAACACAATGAAGTGTTCTAAAATTCCTGATCTTTGCACTGCTTTTCATAGTTTCTTATGATCCACAGTTGAATGTCTTTGTATAAAGTCAATAAATAACAGCTAAACATATTTTTTGTATTCTGTACTGTGTTAGTCCGGGTAGATTAGAGGAACAAATTTCATAGACACGCATATAGATATAAGGAAAAGGTTTATATACAAGAGGAACAGAACGTTGAGCCCAGTCCAGTTCAAAGTCATAAGTCCGATATTAACCCATATGCCTGAAATCAATCTGTAAAGTCTCCTTCCGACTCACGAAGTCACAGGTCAATGGGTGCAGCACTGGCAGGGGTCTCCCAGCACTGGCAGGGGTCTCCACATGGCTCCTTGCATCCAGAGCTCAGGGTCCATCAACAGCAGAAGCAACTCATCCCTGGCAGAAGTCTCCATGTGGCCGCCCCAGCTTCAGAGGTCTGGCTCTATCAGGGCAAAGCCATGTGGTCTCTCCACCGGCTCCTCCAGCTTCTCTGACACTGCCATCTTATCTTGTCTGTGATTCATCGTCTCTGACACTGACTCCCAACAACTGGGGAAGATAGCTTCTCATCTTCACGAGAGAAATATCGCAAGATTTCCCAGAAGTTTCAGGAGAAGGCCATGCCCACATAGAGGCCTCATTGGCTATTCAATGATTATCTCCAGATTAACAGACTAGACTCCACCCCTACATTCCAATCTTAAAATTAACATAAGCACATGACTGCCACATGTACTTTAAGATCAAAGCAAAAGCAATATCACTTCCATCAATTTGGTTTTAACTCACAGGGTAGAACTGCCTCTGTGCATTCCCAAACCTATAGCCCTTTACTAGAACATAAAGCACCCAGTCTATCTGCCAAAGCTGATGGTCTTGAATTGCTGACTATGCAGTTAGCAGCCAGGTATGTGATAACAGCAGTGATAATCCTCCACTTATGTTCTTCTATATCTGACTTGGCATTTTATCAGCTCTCCATCAATGTATTGCTGCAGAGATTTAAAATTAATTTCAGCAAATTTTTATTTGCCTGTGATATTAATGACATTGATAATTTCCATATTTTGGGGTCCTGTCTTTTGTTAGATGGGGCACAAATATTAATCTCTTCCAGTCAGTTGTCCAGGTAGCTGTCTTCCACATTTCTTGGCATAGACATGTGAATGCTACCCACGTTTTATCTGTTTGTTGCAATATTTCCATTCACATTCCTTTAGTGCCTAGAGCTGCAGTTCTAAACCTGTGGGTCGTGACCCCTTTAGGGGTAGAATGAGCCTTTCACAGGGGTTACCCAATTTATAACAGTAGCAAAGCTACAGTTAAGGAGAAGCAACAAAAATAATTTTGTGTTTGGGAGTCACCACAACACGAGGAACTGTATTAAGGGTCACAGCATTAGGAAGATTCAGAACCACTGGTCTCGAGCTACAACACTGAACCATAGCATCATATGTATGATTCCATGGATGTATACATTGTTGTAAGCATCCAGTAAAATGATTGTTTAGTTAAAATAGGTAATAATAAAAATAGAGAAGTATGTAAAATCTCAATTGTATATTTGCATTCTCTGAAAGAACACATGGGTTTTTTGAGATTGTCAACTGGCCCTCAAAAGATGCACATTTGTATCCATAGATTCACTCAATTGCTGATACAAATAAAGACACAAGGGACATTATGTGTTTAAAGCAATTCCCCAAATTCTAAGGGTGAACACAAAACACTACAAAGCTTTTCCTTTGTAGTAGGTAGCACATATAATTTATAAATTATTTAAATTGCATAGGTTCCCAAACTTATTCGACTACTAATCCCTTTTCAGAAAACAACAACAACAAGACTCAGTACCTGTTTCGTAATGACATGCTTTTGTATGATCATCCATAAGCCAGGATAAAGTTTAGATATACATTTTTGCAGTCCTTCATCAAACACTTCAGTAGCCTCCAAGAGGCAGGATTGCCTAGTTTGGCAAACACTGGTTTAAAGTATATAATAGAAGGTGCATGTATTATATGTTAGTGCTATGCAAATTTGTGACTTAAATATTCATAGAGCTCCTGGAACTAATCCCCAACCAATATCAATGGGATATATGTGTGATAAAATTTATAATGCAGACTATTGGCTTACTCTCAATTATTTCAAGTGTCTAGAGTGCCTTTTTCAGGTATAATGAATTTAGGGTTCTTATGTTGGCTAATAAGGAAGCAAGTTTGAAGTAAAATGAGAGTAAAAATTATGAAGATGGTCTCTAGAACTTAAGTGGTTTTACTTTTCTAAACATTTCAGCTCTTTTCCCTTTTAGTATCACCAGTTATGCACCAAGTAATAGCAGTTATGTTTTTCATAAAAGGACTAATAGAAATGTAAGTTGATGACATATTTCAGGTTCTATCTTCTGGTGTAATATAAAAGCTTTTATTTCAAGCCAGTGCTCTGTACATGCTAACTTGTTGGTACTTTACTTGAAGTACTGAAGAGAGTCACCTTCAAGGTTGTTTCCCTAAGAAGTTTTCTCAACTATGAATATTGGCAGGAATATTGGCAATGTCTGCAGACATTCTTGAATGACCTAATGGGGGTGAGGAGACAGGCTACTGGCATCTAGTAGGTACCTTATGATCAGGGGGCTGTGAAACATTCTAGAATGCACAGCACAGTCCCCTACAAGAAAGGGCTATGGACCCAAGATATTAATGATGCCAAAGTTGAAAAACCATAACCAAAAGACATTTAATTTGGCTGATTTCTGCTATTTTGTCCTTTCCTTTTTCAGTTCTATTTTTCTTTCATAAATAAAGCCAATTCTTTTCATGTTGACCACTCCTACTCATGGCCACTCCATGAATGTCAGAACTGATCTCTGTAGAAATTTTCATGTTTGATTTTTTGGAATTATATCACTGGGCCTTCCTTTTGAGGTACTTGTGGGTAGTATGAAACACCTGTGTATGACTTAAAGTAGAGATGTGTAAAGCAACATTGACTATTTTTTGCTAACTCTAATATCTTCTAAGTCATTTTCTGAGGTGTGATGTAGTGCAAAGTATAAGGGAGTTTGGAGATTGACATGGTATCTCACTGACTGTAGATATGCCATGCAGACAATTTCAGTTCTTTTTCATTAAAACAATCAGATACAGGTGAAATCTAAGCTTTCTTTCAGCCCCCTAAATTAAGTTTATGTCGTTAAACCATTCACTCATCCTGGCCTGTGTACCTACTCTGTGTCAAACAATGGCTAGGTGCATGTAAGATGATTTCTGAATGTTTACGATTTACTGTTAAGACAAACATGTAAACAGATTACCATAAGCTGGTAAGTGCTCTGATATGAGTATGATGAAAGTCCTGTGACATAGTAGGGGAACACAGTAGGGGCGGTATGTCCTCTGGGAGGATGGAAAATATGATTTGACTGATGAAGGAGAACAGAGATTTTCATAAGCTTAGAGTTGTGGAAAGCCCTCATATATGCCATAATGTTGAAAAGTTCAGTATAGCTGGGATATGAAGATCACTGAGTAAGAATATTCTTTTGTAATTTTCTTAAAGGATCAAATATTTCAAAAAGAATCTTAAAAGAAAAAAGCAAAGCAAGCACATTGATTAGAACACAGTGAGAATCTAGGACCGAGTGCATCTGCTCCTTGGGACGTAGTTTTATGGAAGCCAACTGATACAAATTTCAGATAGGTTCACAGCAAGTTAACTTGATTACTAAATAAGAAAACAAAATAACTTATCAAAACAAAAAAGCTCAATGTCATCCAATCAGTTTTGACTCATAATGACCCTATAGGACAGAGCAGAACTCTCCGTGTAAACTTCTGAGACTAAATTTTTATAAGAGTATAAAGTTCCATCTTTCTCCTCAGGAAGGACTGTGGTTTTGACCTGCTGACCTTGTAATGAGCAGCCCAACACAAAGAAATGGTAAATTATTCACTACTACCTAGCCAATTCGGACTTCATAGTGACTCCATGAATTTTCTGAGGCTGGGAAAGTTTACAAGAACAGATAGCTTTATCACTCCCTTTTAGAGTGCCTTATGGGTTTGAACTGCTAACCTATGAGTCTGCGTTAGTAGCTAACCCATAGTAATGCTACAGCTTTAAGAAAAGAATAGTAAAGCTATGTAAAACAGGTAACATAAATAAATGGTGAACATATTATTACTTAAAAGTTGATGTTTCACATTAACTTTCATTTATTTCCAGAGTATGAGTCACAAAAATAGGCTCCATAACAATCTGAGAATTCTCTCTGACTCCTATGTCTATTTTACTTGTATTAACTTGTGCTTTATGTGCTCCTACATTGTTAATATTGTGAGTTGTGGTGCAAATAAGTCAGGTACATTAAGCCCAATAATACAAAGGGGAGGTTTATTTGCCCCCATCAATTTCCCTTGCAGTAACTTTGAATTTTGAGGGAGTGGATTTGGTTAATTAAGACTGCTGATTTAATTTGCAAACACAAAACACTATTCCACTTAGCACTTCTAAAATCAGTTGAGAACTTGATGGCATTCACAGTGGGCCAAGGATTCCAGCACAAGCTGTGCAAATTTTGGCTTGATGTGACCCACTGATTCTCAGCATTACTGAAAGGTTCTCTGTTTGTCCGGAGCTGCAATCACATTTTCTCTTTGAGCTGTGCGTCAGTATCTTTCCTGAGCTGCAATAAAAACGAGTGATGTTACTTTGAGGAAAATTCATCTTTCTATTGTCTATAAAGAAGTATATGGATTTTGCAGGTGTTTTCATTCAACATGTGTGAGTTTTCTCAGAAGGGAAGGGCTTTTAAGAAGAATAACTCCTTCTGTTGTTTTCCTTTGAAAATATCCAGATATAAAAAGACGTTATATGGCAGAGAACACAGTGAGTTACTGAAACTTTAAGAAATCCGCCTTCTGCTTTCATATATGCAGATGATTTCTCTGGCACTGTATTCGTTAGTATTTGAACTTCTTGTACTAGAAATACAGTTATTAGAACCTGTGTTATTGCTCAGGACTTAAGGATTAAGGTCTGTAGAGTATTTGAGAAGTAAAGTCTTAATAACAACTGTTTTCCACCCTAGATATCAGTTAGCTATGTGTTTATATGATTAGACTATATTTAGCAACCACTATTCCCCCTTTCCCATCTGAAAATAATACTCATGATTAACTGTTCAGTATGAATTTATCACAACGTTAAGCAGTCTAATAAATATTCCAGAAATGATTAGCGATGGCTGGCACTGAATCAGTACAGCTTTGCTATTTTGGGCATCTGTGATAAATTTGTTGTGCCAACACTAAAGTGACCAGACGTCCTGCTTTTTTTTTTTAAACAATTTAGCAATGTCCCGCAGTGTTTTAAAATTACAATAAGGGGCTGAGCCCCAGTGGCATAAGTGGTTGAGTGCGGGACTGCGGCCAGCGGGCTTGGTGGTTCAAATCCTGCAGCGGCTCTCAGGAGCAGCGATGGGGAGCTCCCACGACCACTATTGGGCAGTGATGCCCCCCCCCCAAAAAAAAACAAAATTACAATAAATATATTACAATACTATTTTTGCGTTCTACAAAAATTTTGTTACTCCATATAGACCAAAATTTTAATCAAGAACCCCCAGCCCCCGGTCAATGGTGTCCTACTTAAAATCTGGTCACTTTACAACATGGCCAATGAAGACGAGTAGGTTTGTTTTGAAAACATGACCAATGAACACATGTGAGATTAATTGAAGGGAGAAATGACTCCGTGAATCTCGCCTTTCTCGCTCGTGTTCTTGGATCTTTAGAGCAGTGTGCAGCCAGCTGCCTTGCTTGTCTGTGCCTTGTTTTTCCAGCTATACTATCTGTGGGACACCTATCCATGGACTGTGTCACTGTAAGTTGAGTTTCATTCAAGCCCAGCTTCGTTATACTACTGGAGTATACATCTCTTGAGCTGTGGACTGTCAGACCCTGTCATCTGGCTCACAGTTGGTGACCTGCCTTTCTGTTTGATGCCTGTGTCTGGATAGCCTGTATTACTCTACAGAGGACTACCTGGTGGCTCTCAAGACCTGAAGAACTACCAGTGAAATAGCTGTGTCATGGAAGTGAGTTGCATGGAGCCATTTGTATTGCTTTATAGAGTAATTATTAATTAATTTCTCAGATTAGGTATCTGTTCATATATATGTATATATAATTATTAGTGTCCTGGTTTCGTTTCTCTTTAGAACCCTGTCTAACACAGCACTGAAGCAAAGTTTGATTTGAAACAACAACAACACAAACCCATTGTTGGGTTTTATTTTGACTCAGCAATCCTTTAGAACAGAAAATTCCTCCATAGGGTAAACAAAGATATATATCTTTATGAAAGTCAAGAGCCACATTAATCATTTACACAGTCACTAAGGGGTTTGAACCACCTATCTTTTTGTGAGCAGATTAGTGCTTAACCAGCCTATCATGGAGGGAGTACTCAAAGAATGAGGTGTGGGTGGATCCTCCCATTTTATTTCACAAGCATATGAAAGCTGGGCAGATCTTAGAAGAAGTAATGCCTTGGAATGATGGGGTTAACAAAGAATATTGACTATATCATGCAGTGCAAAAAGAATAAACATGTCTGCGTTATAGTTGATATTTGCATTGGGCTGCTAACTGTAAGAGAAAGGTGAGACTTTCTACTCTCTTAAATAGTTACAGTCTCAGAAACCCACAAGGTCATGTCTTACCTATTCCATGGCAATTGGACATACCTGGATTGCTTCTTAGAAGAATGATATGTTATCAGAAGGGACCAGTCCCTGGAAGAATGAACTCATATTTTGGAAAGTAGAGGTTTAGTCAAAAAGAAGAAAAGTCTGTATAAGCCCTTCAAATGTAATAACATTTATAAGCATGACATAGGATCTGGTAATACATCATTCAATTATATGTAATTTCCCTTCCCAGTTAGTTAGAACATGCTAGATGGCATATGCTTAGTGTGAGAGTGAAGAGTGTGCCAATAAGTGCTTATAAGGCAAGTGCAGCCTTTTGGTCTATATAGCAGCAAGAATAGTAGAGGGAATATAATGAAGAATGAATGGATAAGTAGTCTTTTACATGTAATTTATGAAAAGTCAAAATGTTTTGAGTTCTTAATGACACTACTATGCACTAGATCATAAACTTATAGTTTCTTGTTGCCATATGTCAGATTTTGTTTCTAAGTGAATATTTATTGCATACTTTAAAGCAAGAATTCAAAAAAACTTAGATAAAACACAACCATATTCACGCATTTATACTTAGTCAATGGTTGCTGTTGCGATACAATAGAGACGAAACATTTATTATCTTGCTCCGCATTTGAAACGAATGTATTTTCTTCAAATGAAAATATTCCTCTAATTGATATTCATTCTCTCAGGGTCACTTTTCACCTAAGCAAATGAAATACTTTATTTTAAAGAAGGGGCTGAGCCCCGGTGGCGTAAGTGGTTGAGTGCGGGACTGCGGCCTATGGGCTTGGCGGTTCAAATCCAGCGGCAACTCTCAGGAGCTGCACTGAGTAGCACCCATGACCACCAGAGGCAGTAATGCGCCCCCCCCAAAAAAAAAACAACAACAAAAACAAAACAAAACAAAGAAGTAGTTACTACATGTGTTCTTTTCATTTAATTGCTTCAATATACTGTATACAACTTGAGTAAATGAAAATGTTGAATATTAAAGAGAGATGCTTCTTATGCTATATGAACATTCAAAAAAAGACATATCCAGTAATATAGTGATTATAATTTACGGTGGTCTTAAATTTTTGCTCCAGTGTAACTTAGGTGGGGGTTTACATTTTAAATCACGAACTTTATATTTCACAGTCTAAACTACTAATTATCCCTTCATAAGCTTCCCCCACCCCAGTTCCTTGGTTTCCCTTCACCCTCTTGGTTACCCTTGTCTTTCGCTTCACGCGAAGGCAATACCCATTCACTGTCTAGCCCATTGCTTTATTCTCCCTCCCTTGTCTTAAATGCTTTGGTAAACTCCAAAGTCCGTTTTCTCTGGTATGAAAATATTTATCTTGTTTTGTTCTTCCTTACAATAATGGCCTCATATAGTATTTGTCCTATTTTGATTGACTTATTTCACTCAGGATAAAGTTCTTCATGTCCATCATGTCATAGGGTTCTTCACAGTTTGTTTCTAGCTTTGTATCATGTGTACATTAAGAAGGTCATGGAGAGTCATTTCTGACTTCCTCTCCCTCCCCTACTGCCACAAAGTATGGGCTAGGACATTCTTTATCTATACTGACACCAGTAGTTTCTCCCACACCATTTTACATCTGGCCTGAGTTTGATGATTCAAATTTTCTCTCTCTTCCTATTCTTTTGTGTCTTAATCAGGAATGAGTGTTAAATATTGTTAACTGACTTTTCTGCATAGATTAACATGATCTTACATTTTATATTGTTAATGAGATGGATTACAATGATCATTTTTCTAATGTCAAGCTACCCTGGTATGAATTCTACTTGACAATGATGCATTGTTTACTATATTGAGATATAAATGAATTTTATTGATAGGATCTTTGCTTGGTTTTGGTATGAGCCTTATATTTGATTCATAAAATGAGTTGTAGACATTATAGAAAAATTTATTCTTCTATATTTTGGAGTAATTAGTGCCAATTCCTCTAAGAATGTCTCCAGTGAAGCCCTGGACTTGTTTTGTTGGAAGTGTTTTAATTACCTACTCTATTTCTTCTTTTATTATGGGTTCCTTGAGATTTTCTACCTCAGTTTGTATTAATCCAGGTGGATAGTGCATCTCTAGAACCATATCCATTTCATCTAGGTTTTCATATTTGTTGAAGTACATGATTTTATAATAATGTTATTATTTTAAAATTTTCATTTGGTTCTATTGTGAAGGTCACTCTTTTATTCTCTTATTCTTGATATTTGCATTTTCTCTTTATTTTTCTTTGATAAGTTTACCAGACATTTGTTAATTTTTTTTAATTCGCTGAAGAATTAACCTTTCATTTTGTTGATTTTTTTATTGTAGGGTTTCCTCTTTATTTCTTGTTTAACATTTATTATTTCTTTTTTGGTGATTGAAGTTTTATTTCCAGATATTGGATTCAGATGTTGATTTGGTTCTCTCTTCTTTTTCCATGCATATGTTTATTGCTCCTTATCTACTTAAAACCAAGGAAACTATACACAGAAGGGTAGGGCACTTTCTTTCTGCCAAGGGTTATTCAGATATTTATAAAAATCATTTGTGGGTCATACTAATCAACTCATAAGTTAATCTGCTGTCTTTGTTCAAACTTTTATTTAAATCACCCCTGGTGCTGTTTCTTTTTGGTGAGGTTTGTGATATTAGCTGGTATTGATGATTCATGGGCCTTACATGGCCTGCAGACTGAACTTTCCCCATTCCTGTTATAGGGATCTCTTTGAATTTGAATTGAAATGATGGTGGAAGTTTTGGGTGATACCATCATCTACTCAAGAATGTGTGTGCGATTATCATTATTTTATACTGGGAAATTATCAGATGAACATTTTTTCTTTTCTTTCCTTTCATTGAAAACAGTGGTGAGGATAATGACACCTTACAATCACTTTCTATGAAATAAAAGCAAAAGAGAAAGTGATGCCCTAGTCCAGGGACTGGCCTCTCCCAAACAATGGGATACTAAATCTCACCCTCTTTGCTTCTAACAGTGTGTTAGTCCAGGTAGACTAGAGGAACAAATTTCAAAGACACGCATATGGATATAAGGAATGGGTTTATATTCAAGGGGAACAGGACATTGAGAAAACATCCCAGCCCAGTCCAGCTCAAAGTCACAAGTCAGATATTAACCCATATTCCTGAAATCAGTCCATAAAGTCTCCTTCTGACTCATGAAGTCACAGGTCAGTGACTACAGAGTCCTGGCACCAAGAGGAGTCTCCCCAAGTCTCCTCACTTCCAGGGTTCAGTGTCCATCAACAGCATCCCATGGTGGTAGAAGCAACCAATAGCTGGAAGAGGCCTCCATGTGGCTGCCCTGGACTCAGAGGTCCGGCTCCATCAGGGCAAAGCCGTATGACTTCTCCACCGGCTACTCCAGCCTCCCAGACACCGCCACGGTGTGTTGCCTGTGATTAATCATCTCTGAAACTAACTCCCAACAACTGGGGAAGATAGCTTCTCATCTTCACGACGGAAATATCGTGAGATTTCCCAGGAGTCTCAGGTGAAAGCCATGCCTACACAGAGCCTCATCGGCTACTCAATGGCTATCTCCAGATTAATAGACCAGACTCCACCCCTACATTTCAATCATAAAATTAACATAAGTATATGACTGCCACAAACAGGAATTCTGGCAGTACTTTTTCTAAGGCCAATTTATTTGCTCTTCTGACAGCCCATGGTACTTTCAGTATTCTTTGTCAACACCATAATTCAAATTCATCAATTCTTCTCTAGTTTTCCTTATTATTGTCCAGCTTTCACATGTATGTGAGCCAAATGAAATGACCATAGCTTGACTCAAAGTCATCATAGTTCTCAGAGGGACACCTTTGCTTCATAACATCTAATGAGGTGCTAGGCATCGAATTTACCCAATGCAATACATTTCTTATTTCCTGCCTGCTTATTCCACAAGTGTTGATTGCAGATTCCAGTAAAATGAAATCTGTGGCAACTTCAAGGTTTTCAGTGGCCAGGCCATCAGAAGTGCATGTGTCAGTCCGGGTAGACTAGAGGAACAAATTTCATAGACACGCATATGGACGTAAGGAAAAGGTTTATATACAAGAGGAATGGGACATTGAGAAAGCATCCCAACCCAGTCTAGTTCAAACTCATAAATCCGATATTAACTCATATGCCCGGTATCAGTCTATAAAGTCTCCTTCCAACTCAAAAAGTCACAGGCCAATGGGTGCAGAGTCCTGGTGCCGGCAGGGGTTCCCTCATGACTCCCCATTTCCGGGGGTCAGGTCCATCAACAGCATCCAGTGGTGGCAGAAGCAACTCAGCACTGGCAGAGGTCTCTACGTGGCTTCTCCAGCTTCAGAGGTCGGGTTCCATCAGGGCAAGGCCGTGTGGCTTCTCCTCCGGCTCCTGCAACAATTTGGACACTGCCATCTTGTATTGTCCATAATTTCTTGTGTCTGAGACTAACTCCCAACAACTGGGGAGATGGTCTCTCATCTTCAAGCGGGAAATATCGTGAGATTTCCCAGACATATCAGGAAAAAGTCATACCCACACAGAGGCCTCATTGGCTACTCAATGGCTATCTCCAGATTAACAGGCTAGACTCCACCCCTACATCTCAATCATGAAATTAACATAAGCACATGACTGCCACAGTGCACAATTTATTCTTTCTTTCTACTCTTTTCTTAGTCTAGAAGCACCACTGATAGCAATATTTCAAATCCCAGGGACATAGTTTCTAGCATCACAACAATACATAAGTCATCATTTTATGACAAACTGCAAGATAAGTGTTGCAAGTTAACTGTCGAGGAGATGTTTAATCATGAGAGAAAGTATTTCTCATCCCAATTTAGCAGCATTTTAAAAGCCATATCAATATTTTATGGTAAAAAGAATAATGAGGAGGGATGTTCTCTATGCTTGTAACAAGTGGAGGTGTCATCATGATTTATAATAACCACACATGAAGTCTGAAGATAGAGCTCAAAAATGAGGTCAGAAATCGAGTCTGATAAGGAGGAATTATACTCCCTGATGTTGCATCAAATGCGATTCGCTGGGACTCTACAGGACCGAGTAGAACTGCCCCGGGGGCTTCTGAGAGGAGAACTGTTTATGGGAGTAAAGTGCCTCATCTTTGTCTTGCAGAGCAGTTGGTGCTCTTGAACGGCTAACCTTGTAGCTAGCAGCCCAACACATAGCCCGCTATGTCACCCGGCCTTCAATGGAATGTTCTGACATTCAAATTTTTAACTTTTCCCATCTTATTTAGAATTTATTTATAATATATTGAAGATACTTAGAATTGCTTGTCAGAAAAACACATTTTAGCATAATTGAAAATTAATAATGTATTCCTTATTTCTGTGACCATGTGGGGGGGAAAGTCAGCTTTGAATGTATTGATTTGATAATATAAATTTTCTCTTTGATAGTCAATTTTGCAGAATGATGGAATAAATTATGATAATGTTTAGTTTGATATACAGAAAACCACTCTGAAAACTTCAATGTAAATGTTAGTTAAAATATTATACTAGTCTTATAACTCATCATAGGTATGCTTATTGCTTCTATGGAGACTGTTAAAGTAGTCATAAGTGTAAAAGCCATTATGCGGAAATCCTAGCTTCTTTTCTTATTCTCACTCATCCGCCTGGTAGCACATACTGGATACCAGCCGTGGTTGTGGTGCATGTGGTGGTCATTAGTTCACAGCAGCAAGCAAAGTCATCTAAAATTATCGCAGTCTCAATTTGCATAGTTACTCATTAAATTAAATTATTGTCTAATCTTTCACCATCCACTATCCATACCCCACCTGGGATGTTGCATGGGAGGAATGCTGTTTCGTGATACTATTGTTCTGGGTTTGTCAAAGTTTCTGCTTTCTATTAGGGGATGATGATTGTGGTTTCGTACCCACTAGTGTTGTCTTGGATAGCTCACTGTAGAAATCTGGGGTTGATGGCCTTGGGTCCCTCCTGATGCAGACTCCGTGTGCCCTCACTAGTTTTACACACCTAAGGCACAAGTCCAATCGCTCTTGGAAGGGGGCCCTTTGGTTCTTAACTTTAGTGCTACACTGATTATACCCGTAGTCATTGATTCCCTTGGCAAGTTTATCCAGCACCTTCAACTACTTTCTGTTTCCCCTCCAAGTCACCACAATATGGGAGACCACCACTTGTCCCAAATGTTTCCCTTGCCTCAAAGAAGTCAAGAATACCTTGGCTTCAGGTTCCTTGTTGACCTAAAGTTTGTTCTTTGCTTTGTGTTGCAGTTGTCATTGAGTCCACTCCCACTAATGGGGTACTCATTTGTGTTAGAGGACAATCGTGCTTCTCAGGGTTTCAATCGTTGTTATGGGAGTAGACTGACAGGCCTGTCTTTTGAGTTGACTCTGGGTGGAATTGTTTTTCCAAACTTTTGTTTAGTAGCCCAACATGGTGTTTGTCTTATTCAGTCACGGGCATTTTATTCTGATGCGGCTGCTTCACACTGGAGAACTCTCCATGACAGGAACATCTTGCCTTGATTTCCAAGTGCCTCTTATAGCCAGATTTTCAAGTTGCTGCCCTTGCAATACCTTCTATTTCAACACATTTATCATGGAGCCAGTATGCTTCTAACCATGTGATTCTCCCACTGTTTTCATCCTTCACATTTTTATGAACTTCATTCACTTCTCTGGGCATCTCCTGAGGCCATAGCTGCCTCTTTTTTGGGGTGCCATTGCTCTTCCCTTTGCAAGTGCAAAATGTGTGCTGGCAATCATGCTGTACACCAAAGGACAACTAGAAAAACAAAACCAAAATGTGCCTTCTGGAGACTTTCAGATGTGTGACTCAGACAGTTCACATTCAGCTCTCCACCCAGAAGTTAGAGGATTAGACCTCTGTGCCGAGGAGTAATTTTAAAGACAAGAAATTGCTCTTCATGAAGCTTATATTTAGCTTTCAAAAAAGGTCTCAGTGAACTGAAAGTCATGGAAAAGAGACTGACAAGGGAAAGAGACAGGTTTTTTTTTTCCTTCTGTAGTAGGTACTTTCCTTCTATGTCAAAACAAACAAACAGATAGACAAACAGACACCTTACTGGATTGAGACTTACAGTGATTCTCTACTCTTAGGACAAAGGAGAACTACTCCATGTGTTCCTAAGAGTGGAAATCCTTGAGAGTAGAAAGTCTCATCTTTCTGCTCCAGATCTTCTGGTAGTTTCAAACTGCTAATCCCATGGTTAGCAGCTCAATACATACTTTAATCCAAACTGACCCTGTGACTCACTAATGGATCAAATGGCTTCAATTTCCTTTCGTGGAATCTAGTGCATTTTAACATGTTTAACAATAACCACAGCATACCATTATAAAATAATAACTGTAGTAATATTTCTTGTTGGCTTACATACCTCTGATCTAGTAATGGGGAATGGAATTTGTTTGGGCATGCTACTTTGAAGAATCAGTATTTTGGAGATTCTTATTTTGTTAAAATGAATTTCGGATTTATAGGGAAAGATGCTGCCATTAAATGTTGTTGATCATTGCCTTTGAGTCAACTTTGAATCAGAGTGACCTCAGATTTGCAGAGTAAAGCAGCTCTACAGTGTTTTTTTAATTAAGCTTAAACATTATTGGCACATAATTAATATATTATACAATTTAATATCCAGTTAAATTAGAAGAGTTATACAATTATTACCACAATCAATTTCAGGACATTTTCTCTTTTTCCTTTTTTTTAAAAATCAATTCACTGGGGTTCATACAACTCTTATCACAACCCATACATACATCCATTGTGTGATGCACATATGTTGCCATGATCATTCTCAAAATATTTGCTTTTCACTTGAGCCCTTGGTATTAGCTCCTTATCTTTCCCTCTCCCTCCCAATTCCCCTCCCTCATGAACCCTTGATAATTTATAATTTTTTCTTTTGTCATGTCTTACCCTGTTCGACATCTCCCTTCACCCACTTTTCTGTTGTCCGTCTCACAGGGAGGAGGTTATATGTAGATCCTTGTCATTGGTTCCCCTTCCTACCCCACCTTTCCTCCACCCCCTCAGTATGGACACTCTCACCACTGGTCTTGAAGGGATCATCTGCCCTGGCTTCCCTGTGTTTCCATTTCCTATCTGTACCAGTGTACATCCTCTGGTCTAGCCGGATTTATAAGGTAGAATTGGGTTCATGATAGTGGGGTTGGGGGATAGGAAGTATTTGGTAACAAGAGTAAAGTTGTATATTTCACCATTGCTACACTGCACCAGCTTTATGTGCTTCACACATGTCATTGAGGTCACTTTGATTAGTTTCTAACCAAGTCTATATAATCAAATTGCAGATGGGTTCCTTTACTATTACTAAGCATTATATATACAATGCTCTTCTTTAAAAATGACAAAATTTATTAATTAATCCACTTTGCAAATAAAATTCAAAATTAGAATGAATTGCAAAATTAAAAGGAATTATAGAGTTAAAAACTTGTTTAAGGACAAGTGTGTTGTACTAACCCCAACAATCAAATGGGTACTAGGGCCAGTGGTGTCATTGAGAAGTAAAATTAAAGAGACATCATATAAGATTGGGCATGCAATTGCTTACCTCTTGGATGGCCAGGAGCTCAGTAGCTAGGTCTGCTCAGAGTCAATATATTTACCATCATGGTTTATCTACATTTTGGGGTATGTGCAGGCCCCCCCTAATGGCATCATAATAGGAAGGGGTATGCCACACATGCAACAGGAGGGTGATGAACTAGGGGTGTACATGCAACAGGAAGGGGAGGTGCTAGGGGTATACATGTGAAAAGATGGGTGGATTCTAAAGTCAAGATGGCAGCATAACCTTGACCCTCCTTGGTTTGACCTTATCGGTGGACTCTCCTTCAGGGGAATAATCCACTGTCAGTGGAGAATGGGCCCCACCTAAGGTGCAATAGACAGTAGGGTGTGATTGCTCTAGATCACTGAAATTTCTCAGGGTGAAATTTCTCAGGGTGATGACGCCTAAGCAGTTGATCTCCAAGTGCATAACCATTGGCCATGTGTGTTAGCTAGCAGCATCCTAAGTTTGGCATATAAATTGGGGGTGGAGGGGCAACCTAGGGAAAGATCTTTCACCATGGGTTTTAACGAAAGTGTGTTTCTGTAAATAAATCATGTTAGAATACCTCTGTGACAGAGAAATCTTGTGATAAATACTGTCTTGTACTATGTTCGCTTTGGAGCTTACATGGTAGTTGTTCTTGAAGAGAAAATATTACTTTTCTGGAATTAATCTTCTGCTCTAGCATTGTACACATTAGATTTAGAACTAAGTAAATGTACATAATCTGTTTAATATTTTCATTAAGGCATAAAAGTCAAATGTAGGAAATCAGAAGAATAGGTGTATAGCTTTGTAAATTATAAGGGGAACACCTTCTGACCACTATCCAAGTCAATAAACACAGCTTCATCTTCTATCATAGAAAAGACTGTTAGTACCAAATCATATCATAGGTCCCTCTCATCCTTTAACTGTAACAACTGTCATTACTTATATAATATAGGCAGCCCTTGAGTTACAAAAAAAGTTGGTCTAATTGCCTTTGTGTCGATACATTGGACTAGAAGCATAATGAGTCTTACTTAGGCTTACTCTAGTGCCAGGATTCCATGGTATAGCTGGCTGGACTAACCCTACGATCAGTGGCTCAAACATACCAGCTCACTATGTTGGAGAAAACCGAGTCGTTCTGCACCCATCAGTATTTCACAGCCTTGGAGATCAATTCTGCTCTGCCCTATATAATTTCTGTGAATCCCAGAATCCATGAATCACATTGAACTCTATGACTCACTGCCATTGAATCTATGCCAACTCATAATGCTCCTGTCAGAGTGGCACTGCTCCTGTGATTTGTCAAGACCGTGACTCTTTAGGGGGGCACAAAGCCTGTCTTAGGAGTGGCTTTGGTTTTGAGCTGTTGACTTTGTAGTTAGAAGCCCAACACATAAACCACTACATCAACAGGGCTCCTCATCTCCAGGGCAGTGAATATTTTGTTTGTTTTTTAAAGTGTAAAAAGAAAAAAGCTGGAAGCCTTCCAATTGTTTAAAAGCTGCACCTGCAAGCGAAGTTGTTTGTGATGCAAATTTGTTACAAGTAGGGATTCCTACCTGCATTTTCAAGTGAGGGAAAATTTACATAACTTGGGAGGAGTCGGTTCACCCTAAATCTCTGGTAGTTGCCCTGGGACTGTGTGTAAGCACTTTTTCCTCTCTTTTCCTCAGCCAAGGGTAGATTTCTAGACATACATCTTAGTCCAGCCCTTTAAAAACTTTGCTGTCTTTTAAGACTCTTTTTAATTGGCAGGTCCTTTTTCAGACTCTTTCTTTTTCTTATAATCTGCCTAGGAAGAATGACGATCCTTTAATCAGCAGACTCTACCATAATCTGGGTAGCGTAGCAGTGGTGCAGTTCAACCAGCATTTCTGCCTTCTAAATTTGCTGTAGTCAACCTTTGGAACCAGAGGTATAATCGGGCTCTAGTCTAGTTAGAGCCCTTAGATGTTGTTTGTCCTTTCATAGGACATATATAATGTCTCCCTTTTATCAAGATTTATCTATCTCTATCTCTAAATCCCAACGAGCCCTGGTCAAATGTTGAGCTGTGATCAGCATGGCCCTTAGTTCGAAACCACCAGTAGCTCCATGGAAGGAATACATGGCTGTTTCGGCCAGTTAACAGTTAGTCTCAGAAAGCCATGGAGTATGTAGTAGGGTGGGGGCTCACTCTTGGTGAGCATTGACTCAATGGCAGTCAGTTTGGTTGTCAGTTGGTCCTATTGCCAAGGCTTGTATGTTACTGTGATGCGGAAAGCTATGCCACTGGCATTAAAAAAAAAAAAAAAGAAAACCATCAAAAAGAACCAAACTCACTGCCATTGAGTCAGTACTGACTCATAGTGCCAGGGTACAATTACCCCCTGTGGATTACTGGTATTTGAAACACCAGTCAAAAAACAAACAAACAAACATACAAACTCGAATTCACTGCCGTTGCCTTGATGCGAGCTGGCAGTAACAAAGTAGTACTGCCTGTGGATTTCCGTGGCTGTGATTATTTACGGGAGCAGAAAGTCTGATCTTTCTCTCTCCTCAGAGCTGCTTATGTCAAACTTCAGCTTTTGCAGATCACAGCTCGACTTGTAACCACGACACGGCCAGAATTCCTCAAATACCGGTAGGGTCACCCAAAGTGAACAGATTCCAGCAGATCTTCCACACTAGGAACAGTCTACGAAGAAGGAATCCTCTGAGTTCTTCAGAGGAAATTTGGATAGCAGCAGATCACTGTCACATACTGAAAACCTCATGAATGGCAGGTGAACATTGCCAGAGAGAGTGCCAGAAGAGGAGCCTCTCAGGTTGATAGGTCCTCATTGCAAATACCATCAACAGCAACAACGAAACTCGGCACATGAACTTCCCCAGATGGAATACACAGGACTTTAAAATAGTCATGAGGAAATTGCATTATCTTTTTCCTCAATTGTCCCATGGATGTCGAAGCCCCTGGCCATACATACATGAAATACATGTGAAGATACATAGTAGCAGCTATTGATAGTGAGCAGCTGTTGATACTAGCAGCTGTTGATCACTCAGAGTCACAAAGTGCTCCTTTTTGGTTTGTTACTTTGGAAAGTTTCACTTTGATACTACCCTTCTATTTGGGTTTCAGTAATTGGGTTTCAGTAATTTCTCTCAGTTACCCTACCCTTGATCAATCCCTACCAGGCCTCTCACACTCTCCTTGCCACTGATTTTGGATCACCTATTGTTCCTTTGTCCCTGGGTTAGTCAACACCACCTCCTTTTCCCCACCTCGCCCTTTCCCAAATTTCTTCCCCCCACCTAACATTTTCTCTTCCACCCTATCTTATCTAGTTAGACCCGAAGAGATAATAATATGTACAAAAAAGGCATAGAAAAGAGAAAGGAGACAACTAACGACAAGACAAAAAAAAAAAAAGAATGTCCAGGATGTATATATAAATGAATATAATAATAAAAAAAGAAACCTGTAAATAGTTCAAGGTCTGCTTGTTGACCTCTAGGAGTGACCTCTGTTCAATTCTACTGAGGTTCCATGGCCTGGACCCCCAAGCTATCCTTGGCACTCCCTCAAGACCTCCATGCTCTGCTCCTTCCGATGGTCTGCTGCATGCCCTTAGTGTTTTCCTCAGTGTGGTAGGGTCAGACCATCTGCAGTCCTGACACTGTGTCTCCAGTATTGTGCCCCAGAGGGCCTTGGGTCAACAAAGGACATCACGCCCCATCGTGTAGCTGGCCATCTTGTCCTCTCTGTGCATTGGCTATTCTGAATGGGGAGATCACCCTCAAGGCTTGGTGGGCCAGAATGTGCTCCTCTTTTCCTACTCCTTCATTTGCTGCCTTTTGCTCCGGTAAGATAGGTCTCTCTCTCCTGAGCTTCAGTACTGTCCTCTAATATAAGTTCTTTTTTGGGGAGCGAGGTGTCTGTTCACATGTTTGGGATTGGGGCCAGGCTCTTAGCTCCCTCCAATGGCTCCCTGCTCCATGCCATCATGCTGCATTCTTGTCCTGGACCACTGGGGTTAAGCCTGGTCCCTCTTTCCCTGTGGAGATATAAACAATACCCTCCCCTTGGGTGGGTTAATGCTCGGTTCCCCCGCTACACATTGCTATTTTCCTCTCACCTCTCCTTTTGAGTTGGCTACCATAGGTAGCCCTAGACTTGGTCTAGCCCTGCCATATTACCTGGACATCACCCCGTCCCCCTTTTGCACTTTTTAAAGCTCACCTCAGCAGACTCATGTTGTGCTGGTCCTTTTGCATTTGACTTACATCATGTAGCTTAATTTCTTCTACTTCCCATGCGGCCATGTGCTTCATGCATTCATTGCTGCCTTTCAGTGAAACATATCGTTCCCTTGTATGTATATGCCACAGTTTTTTAATCCATTTCTCTTTCAACGAAAATTTGGGTTTTTTCCAACTCCTTGCAATTGTAAACTGTGCTTCAATGAACTTTGGCTCACACAAATGTTTTGTAGTGCTTTTTTTTGTGCCTCTTCTGTGTACATGCCCAGTAGGGGGATTGCTGGTCATACGGTAGCTCAATTTCCATGTGTTTTAGAAATCACCAAGTCGATTTCCATACAGGCTGTACATACTTGAGGTTCCACCAGCAATGGATGAGTGTGCCTATCTCACCACAACCCCTCCAACATTTGTTGCTGCCTGATTTTTTGAATTGGGCTACCTTTGAGGGTGTTAGGTGGTGTGGCTGTCATGTACTTAATGTGAATTTCATGATTGAGATGTAGAGGTGGAGCTTAGTCTGTCAATCTGGAGATATCCATCGAATAGCCAATGAGGCCTCTGTGTGGGCATGGCTTTCTCCTGATAATTCTGGAAAATCTCACAGTATTTCCCTCGTGGAGATGAGAGACCATTTTTCCCAGTTGTTGGGAGACATTGGACTGACAAGAGAAGATGGCAGTGTCCAAGGAACAGGAAGAGCCAGAGGAGAAGCCACACAGCCTTACCCTGATGGAACCAGACCTCTGAAGCCGGAAAAGCCACAGAGAGAGCCCTGCCAGAGCTGAGATGTTTCTATTGCCAATGGATACTACTCATGGACCCTGAACCCTGGAAACAAGGAGCCATGAGGGGACCCCTGCCAGAGCCGGGATTCTACACCCACTGTCCTGTGAGTTCGTGAGTCTGAAGTAGACTTTACAAACTGGTATCAGACATATGGGCTAATATAAGACTTATGACTTTGAACTGGACTGGGTTGGGATGCTTTCTCAATGTTTCTATCCACGTGGCTTCTCCAGCTTCAGAGGTCTGGTTCCATCAGGGTAATGCTGTGTGGCTCCTCCAGTTCCTCAGATGGTGCCAGCTTGTCCTGTCAGTAGTTTGTCATCTTGGAGACTGACTCCCAGAGACTGAGAGTCATTACTCCAATTGGGAAATACCACGAGCCTTCCCAGAATTCTCAGGAGCAATCCATGCCCATGCAGCGGTCTCACAGGCTACTCATTGGCTATCTCCAGATTAACAGGCTAGGCTCCACCTCTACATCCCAATCATGAAGTTGACATCAGGAATACATGACCGCCACAGCCACACTGCACCCTGAGTGTCTCATCTCTTCCCTGTGAACGCTCTGTGAGCATGTGTCTCCCTAATTCACCTTTAGTATTATTTTGCTTTGGGTCTTGTAAGCCTGATACCTGATCACATGGACAACTCATGATCACCGAGGCTGGTGTGCTTCTTCCATGTCAGTTTATTGCTTCCGAGCTAGGTGGCCACTTGTTTATCTTCAAGCCTTTAAGACCCCAGTTGCTATATCTTTTGATAGCCAGGCACCATTAACTTTCTTCACCACATTTGCTTATGCACCCATTTTTTCTTCAGCAATCGTGTCAGGAAAGTGAGCATCACAGAATGCTAGATTGTTGGAACAAAGTCTTCTTGTGTTAGGGGAATTCTTGAGTTGAGGCCCAATATCCATCTGCAATGTTAATTCTTCACATATAGATATCAGTACCTAGTTCTATTCCCCTTTATTATATATATATATATACATATGTACATGCCTATAGTTAGGCCTCTATATATGTTCTTTGCCTCCTGGTTCTTTCCTCTATTTTCTTTTTAATTCCCTCTTGTCCCACCATCATGTCTGCCTTCATTGGGGTTTAGTAATTCCTCGCTGCTACATTGCCCTTGATTGAGCCCCTCTAGATATACTAACTTTCCTTCAATTGATTTTAGTTCACTTGTTCCCTTGTCCCAATGTTGGTTCCCCCCTCCCCCATTTCCTTTCCCTCACCTTCCCTTCTCACCTTCCCTTCTCCTGTAATCCTTCATAAATATTGGTCTTGTTCTTTTCATCTCTGACTTATAGGCATGCAAATACATTAGTAAGCATAAAACCTGGGAAAAATAAAATAAGCCACCTAAGGAAGTCAAAACAGACCAAACAATAATAACAACAGCAGAAGGCAAGCACAGAATAGCAGTAGCAATAAGGAAGCTACTGAGAAAGATAGAAAATGGAAAATTGTCTTCAGGACTTGTCTTCTCTTATATCTCCATCCCTTGCATCTCTCCCATGTGCTGTAATCTGAAGTGCCTCTAACATCCAGTTGTAGCCTCAGTGTTGTTCTGTGAAGTGCATTCTACTGAAGGTATGTGTTTGAACATAATCGGGATAGCGGCCTACCCAGGGGATTTTTTTTGTTGTTGGTAATTCCTTGATAATCTTATCTGTTTCTTCCTTTTGTGTGGGTGTGTTGATATCTATGACTTCTGTCTGAGATAGTCTAGATAGCGATTGTTTTTCCAAGTATTGTTCCATGTCTTCCAAGTTATTGAACTTTGTCAGTGTACAGGCCTTCATAGTACTGTGTATGGGAATTATCCTTTTGATTTTGTTAGGACTGTTGTAATATCTCCTGTTTCATCCTTCATCCTTGCTATTGAAATGTGTTCCTTCCTTTCTTTAGCTAGCTTTTCCAGCAGTTTATCAATTGTGTTACTCTTCTCAAGAACCACCTTTTAGTTGCATTAATTTTTAAATTTTTTTCTTAATTTCCCTGTCCTGTATCTTAGCTCTAATTTTTATTATTTCTTTCCTTTTGCTATTAGTAGTATTGTTCTGTTGACTCTGCTCTCATCAGTGTAAGTTTAGTGTCAGCATATCAACCATAAGTGTCTCTTCCTTTTTCATGTGCCTGTATATTGCTATATGCCTTCTTCTGATAAAAATATTTGCTATGTTCCAAATGTCTTGGTATGTCATATTTTCATTCTCATTGGTTTTTAGAAGCTTCCTGATTTCATATGTGATCTGGCCTAATACTCACTCCTTTTGTAGTAGAGAGTTATTCATCCTTTAATTGTTTGCCTTTTTTTTTTCATCATTCTTTTATTGATTTGTAGCTTTCTGTTATAGGGGTCAGAGAGACAGAGAGACATCTGCATAATCTCTATATGCTTAAATTTACACAGGTTTGTTTTATGTCTCATCATGTGGTTTATCTTTGAATATGTGCATGTGGGCTTGAAAAGAATATGATTTTTTTTTTTTTTTTTGCTTTTGGGTGTGAAGCTCTGAAAATATCAGGCCAAGTTGTCCAACTCTGCTGTTTAGATTAGTAGCCTCCTTCTTAAGTTTCTTTCCCTGTGATTTGTCTTTTTCAGAGACTGGTGTATTAACATCATCTATTAAAATTGTTTAGCTTGTGATTTCTGTTTTCAGTTTTTGGAGTATTTGATTTACCAAATTTGCTGGTCTCTTGTTAGGCACTTATATGTTTATTATGCTCACAGGTTCTTGGTCTACTGTTTTCTTGAGCATTATATAGTACCCCTCCCTGTCTCTTCTTATGACTTGTACCTTGAGATCAATTTTGTCTTAGATTAAGATGACTGCCTCTGTTTTTTCAAAAATTGCATTGCCATTTGCTTGGTATATGTTTCTCCAGTCTTTAATTCTCAACCAGTTTTTGTCTGTAAGCTTGAGATGTGTTTCCTTATAGCAGTAGATTGATGGGTTATGTTTTCTGAGTTAGTCTGTAAGCCTCTGCCTCTTACTGTGTGAGTTTACTCCATTGATCTTCACTGCTATTACAACCACCTATGGACTCCATAATCTGAAATTGTACTTTTTGCTGGGTGTTTTCCTATATACCTATATTATTAGGTTGTGTTATGTGCATGTGTGTTTGTGTGTTTCACTCTTGCCTTCTTTCTACTACTAAGATAGTGGCACTGTGGGGACTCTTTTTTCTTGTTGCCCTTTAAGTGGAGTTGTTCTATGTGATGGTCTCTTATTTGTGCTTGGCGATTGTTGATCTTCTGCCATATTTAATTGGTAAGGATCTTTGTAGGTCTGAGTTTCTTTTTATGTATTCTTTGAGTTTTTCCTTCACTGGGAGGACTCTTACTTCTCACTCTATCTTGCTAGATAATTTGACCAGGTATTGTTTTATTGGGTTTGGATTATTTTCTTTCCGTTTTTGGAATATGCTACTCCACTCCCTCCTCTTCTTCATCATGTCTTCTGATAGGTCTGAACATATTTTTATTTGGGTACTTTTTTACTTTAGGCCTCACTGCCCTCTGGTGGGAGTGGGAGGCCCAACCATGCTCCTGTAGAGCTGCTGCTGGATATGAACCGCCAAGTTAGTGGGCTGCAGTCTCACACTTAACCACTACGCCACTGGGGTTCAGCCCTTGGGTACCTCTATAAGTGATTTTTTGTTTTTCCCAGCTGTTCTTATGATTTTCTCCTTTTCATTATAGTTGGATAATTTAAGTACTATGTGTCTTGGTGACTTCGTCTTGGGATTTAGTCTAGGTGGTGTTCTTTCATCCTTCAAAATGATTGCCTGATTTTCAATTTTTAAGGTGGGGAAGCTTTCTTCTAAGAATTTCCTTGCTATTTTCACTGTTGATTTCTTTGTTGTGTCTTGTTCCAGTAGCCCAATTATTCTAATATTGTTCTTCATAGCATCAGACACGATGCTAAGGTTTTCTTCAGCTTCTCTGATTATCTTATTTTACTGTCTTTTCCCTTCAGTGAGGTCTGCTTGTTTATCTTCTAGCATACTAGGGCAATTTCATGCCTCCTCAAGTCTGTTCATAAAATCTGTTAATTTGCTCCTGGATTCTGCTATTTCATCCCTTAGATGTTTGCATTTCACTTTGTTGCATTGCGTATATCTCCTCTATCATTTCATCTTTCTTCTGTATTGCTTCTTACATCTGAAAATTACTTTTTTGTGGCAGGTCAATGTATGACTCTTCTATGCACATTGTTAGATTCATAATTCCTTTCGGCATTGTCTTCTATTTTTACTATTTTTTCATTGAGATTGTGGGGGCTAATTCCTGTTTATGTTTTTATTAGAGAAGCCCAGCGCTATAATTGAAGAGCACTGGCCTCTCTCTTACAGGACTTGTATGAGTGCTTCTCCAAACTACCACCAGGTAGCTACACAAGGTTGTCAGGATACCGCTGTATTTTTTTATGGGTTCATTCTTACCTGAGCCAACCAGTATTGCATTATTTGCTATGTGAGTTGGATAGTCCTCCTTTGGGGCTCTGGTTGGGTTGTGTGGGCCCTGGAGGATGGTGTTTCCCTACCTGATCTCCCAGTAAGCCATAATGGTTTGTCTCTCAGTTCTTGGAGCACCTCAAGTGGCATGTGATGGTTCCCTCGGCAACTGGAGTGCTGCGGAGTGCATGTGGGTGAACCCTACTTGGTGTACAGCACTATAAATGGCAGGTGGAATTATTCTGGTGGGGATGATTGCCTTGGAAGTTGGGTTGATCTTCCTGCAAGTGCATGAAGCTTCAGAGATGGCGGCCATGAATTCCCCCAGTCACTTGTAAGGCCCCGGGGTACTATTGGTGGGAATTCCCCTGTGAATTTTGAGGGGGAATTGCCCCAACCTCTTGAGGTCTGGTGGAGGACAGGTGTGATTTCCCCTGCTGCATGTAAAATTTACAAGTACAGGAATGAACTCCGCCACTGACCCTTCAGAGTTGCCCTTGGTGGAGGTGAGTGGTGTGGAGATTAGTAGTGGTTTGTGAAAGGAAAGAGAGGGAGAGAAGAGCCTAAAAAAGAAAAAAAGGGCTGAGCCTCAGTGGCATAGTGGTAGAGTGCGGGACTGTGGCCCATGAGCTTGGCGGTTCAAGTCCAGTGGCAGCTCCATAGGAACAACTCTGGGTAGCTCCCATGACCACCAGAGGGCAATGATGCCCCCACCCCCCCAAAAAAACCCCAAACAAACAAAAAAGGAAACAACCAGGTTATCAGAGAGGCTTTAATCTTCTCAGTCAACTGAAACTGAATTTTTCCCCTTGTACTATGACTACTCCCTTGCTTTCTGTGACACTGTGATCAGACTCCAATAAATTTTGTTATGTCTTTTCAATTGCTGCAAATCTATGGACCTGCTTACCTGGACCTCTAGGGTATTAGTTCAAGACAGCTTACAGTTCACAAAGATCTGGTGTGCAGTCCTGTGATTAGTTTTCAGAGATTCTCCTTCTTTCTGGGATTATGTCCCCTTTTGGGCATCAGCCTGGAGAAATCACAACTTGCTGCTGAACTAGTATGATTTAGTGTTTATTCAGTTTGCTTTGTGAGTGAAAATCACAAAGATTCAGGACTTCACCATAGTACCCTGATTCTGATTTCAGCACTTCTCCTCCCAGTCTCCTTCACCTTACCTCCCAATTTTCTGGTTTGGCAGCAGGAACTCTTGGGCATCATCTATTCCATCTTGATTTTCCATCATTTTAATCCATCTGGATTCCATCTAATCCAGATCCTTGATTTTCATTAAGACTTTCAGTATACCTCAGACTACCTTCATACCAGTAAGATCATACATTGTTTGAAGGCTTATCAGTTCTCTCTTATACAGTGACTATATGTAATTCTCCTATCTTTTCTTGATTCAGATGAGTTTACAAGACTCATCTAGAAAAACAAGCAGTATAAACAATTCAGAGGAGAAAACAAATGGTCTGTCAGTTTGAGTGGGGGTTGGGGCATGGGAGATCGGGGAGTGGGAGAAAGAAAGTGGGTGTAAACAAACCCAGGGATTAGGGAATAACAAGTGATGTAAAATGGATGGCAATGGTGAGGGTGGCATAGAAAGCCTGGTAGAGCTTGATCAAGGGCAATGAGGAATTATTGAATTCTGAATAAAGGTTGAACATAATAGTGTAGTGGCTCTCAACCTTCCTAATGCTGCGGTGACCCCTCCCCCCATCAAAAAAATTATTTGTAGTGCTATTTCATAACTCTACTTTTGCTACTGTTATGAAATGAGGGAACCCTGTGAAAGAGTTGTTCAAATAAAGAAGATAGTAAGAGGAAATAGAGGGAAAAAGTAGAGGCAAAGGACATTTATAGAAGTCTAAATATAGATATGTACATATAACTATATTTGTATATAAGGATAAGGAAATATATCTATGTACATATTTTTATATAGTAAATATTAAGGTAGCAGTTGGATATTAGACCTCTAAATATGCCCTCAATGTAAGAACATATTATTTTAATAACCTTACATTCAGTGATGCTCCCCATCCCAACATGATTGCTGATGATAAAAGGGCTTCATAAACAAATGTAGTGAAGAAGCTGATGTCTGGCTATCAAAAAATATAGCATCCGGGCTGCTAAAAGTCTGAAGATATACACATGGCCATCTAGCTCAGTAACAACAAAGTCCACATAGAAAAAGCACACCAGTCAGTGTGGGATCACTTGCTGCCGACAGTATGAGGTATCTGGCTTCAAAGACCCAGAAGAAAAAAATCATATGGTTGTAAATGAGGGGGACTGCAGAATTGAGACCCCATGCCCATCTGTAGAAAATTGGACATTCCCTTACAGAAAGGTCACAAGGAAGAGCTGAGTCAGTTAGGGTGCAATAAAGCACCCATGAAGCATGCAACTTTCCTCTACTTCTTTGATACTTCTTCCTCACTATCATGATCCCAATTCTATCTTACAACTCCGGCTAGATCAGAACATGTACACAGGTACAGATAAGAGCTGGTATCCAGACAGATACCCACCCCCCAGACCAATTATGAGAGTAGCAATACCAGGGTGGTAAGGGGAAGGTAGGGTGAGAAAGGGGGAACCAATCACAATGATCTACATATAACACCCTCCCAGGGGGACAGACAATAGAAAAGTGGGTGAAGGAAAATATTAGCCAGTGTAAGACATGAAAAAATAATAATTCATAAGTTGTCAAGGTATCATGAAGGAGGAAGGGTGGGGGAGTGGGAGTGAGGTAGAGAAAACATTAGGAGCTGATACCAAAGGCTCAAGTTGAAAGAAAATGCTTTGAAAATGATGATGGTGATGAAAGCAACATGTTCAAATGTACTTGTCGCAATGGATGAGTGTATGGAGTAATAAGAGCTTTATGATCCCCCAATAAAATGCTTAAAAATAATAAAAACATATTTCCAAACTTAAGTGAAATCTTTTCTTGTTTGAACAAGTTCTTTAAAAAAGAAAAATGTTTATTTTCCTTTTGATATTTCCTGTCTCTATGTCCTCCTGGGCTTTATCCTCCCCTTCATTTTTCTTTGTGCTTGTTTTCCCTTGCCTGATCAATTCCCACATGTGTCTGAGCAATTTCTCTTCATTGAAGGACTAGGCACTTAAAGAAAATGCTTTCCTATGAGTTTTGGGAGTTCATAGGGTCTCCACTCGTCCAGACTCTTCCTTCAGCAGAATCCCCTTTTACTCATCTGTGTTGGAGTAGAATACTACCCTACTCAACCCAATTTAAGCTGTTGTTTCTGTTTGGCATGCTATAGTTTCCCCTCGATAATCAAGGCTGGTTATTTCAGGTACTCTTATTTTTATTTCTATTAAACAATATTTTGCCTATACCTATTTCTTCTTGCACAAACACTGTTGTTGTATACCTTTTCTATTTTTTGTTTGATCACTTGTTTAGGTTTTTTTTTTTGGTGGGGGGCAATTTATATTTTCTTGTCATTTAGCTTGTAAATGCTTTCTATTGTGTTTTAGTTTCACCATTTAGTTTTTTTTTCTTTGTGGGAAATTGGGAACACCCCTGAAAATATGGTTCTATCACTGCTCTCTTCTGAGAATGGTTTGATTTAGTGTGTGTGTGTGTGTGTGTGTGTGTGATGAGAGAGAGAGAGAGAGAGAGAGAGAATTTGACCCCGTTTAGTTATTTATGATGCATTGTTCTCAGTTAATGTTAAAAATTGCCTCTGAAGAAAATTTATGACTTACATATCGATCATTTGAAGAGTTTTCATTTCTTATGATTACTTGGCTTATCTTTTTAGTAGACCTTCCATATTTAGAAGTTCAATGTCTTCATAAATCACTTCAACTTCCTCTGGAAACCTTGCTTCAGAAAGTATTTGTCTGAGTAGGCCATAGAAATTAATTCATAGAGACACTCATATGTATATGAGGGAGAAGTTTATATACAAGAGCAATTACACACTGAGAAATCATCCCAGCCCAGTGCAGACCATATTCATAAGTCTGATATTATCCCGTATGCCCTCTTCAGACTCAGGAAACACATGAAATGATGCTGAACGCAGAAAGATCATAGGTCAGTTGGTGGGAATTCTTGTAAATCCAGTGGTATTGTAAGCATCTCAGCACTGACAAGGAGCTTCATGTGGCTTCTGCAGTTCCACAGTTCTGGTGTCTCAGGGTTGTCTCCCGTCTCCAAGGAAGAAAATCATGTTTTCCCAGAATTTTCTTGAGAAATATATGCCCTCTTTGCCTATGATCTGATTGACAGGCTAGACTCTATTCCTACATGCTTAACAAAATTGACAATTTTATAACTACCACAGACCACCTTTTGTCAATTTGACACTTTGACATAACTCTGTAACCATATGTAATTTTCAAACAAAACATAATGAAATCACATCTATACCTAACAAGGTAAAACTAAAGTACATACAATTCAACATGTGCCATCCTCATTTAAACATAACATTTTATAAGTGAACAAAACCAAAATATGCGATGTCAAAATATACAATTGCAGTTAAATAATAGCTACATCTTGATCCTATAACCCTATGAATATATTCCTCAACCTGTAAATGTTTGTAAACCAACCACATCACACTTTTATCCCCCCAATTTTGGGTAGCCAATTTTTATATTTTCCACTTACATCAACCAAGTGATATAAGGAGACAATCATATTTTTTGATGTGAAGGATCTTCTGAAACCTTGTGCAATTTCTATCCATAAGCAAAATCAAATCAGGACAGGCAATTCATAAAGTCAACAGTAATATACACTAGTACACAGGCCCCAAAATCTCTTCATCTGGTCCAGTTCCGGTCACCTCAATGTGGGCTGCCTCTCTTAGCCTCACCAGGGTGTGCATTGGTTGCCTTGTCTTAGACCATGGCCCCATCACTTATTCTCAACAACGCTATCACCTTGTGCTAGGTCATGAATTTCAGACCAGTGAACCCACTCTCATCTTCTCTAGTTCCTGTAAACCAGGTCTACAGGTGTCAGTTGCCAAACTCAACCCATCTTTCTATTGCTGCTTTTCTCCCACTTGTACTTAACAAGTGGATCCAGGTGGTCACCTAGCAAGAATTTCAGCATGCACACAGGCTTCCTTTAACTTTCAGTCCCAGAGAGTAGTTTCCTTCATGGTTCCAGATTTTTACCAGCTTCTAACAAAAACCATTAATATTCAAACTTCAAATCCAAATAGTTCCTTTAAAAACAAAATCCTTCTGTCAATCTTGTCCCCAGGCAGGTCTCTTGGAAATAAATATCCTGAGTACTCTAAAGCCCAGAGTGGGGCTTATATTTTCAGAGACTTCCTGGTGGTATGTCCTTAACTCATCTAAAGATCTAATTTTAATAGCTGATGACAAGCTTTCTATTTTCACACTTCCTAATGAATGTTTCTATCAGTCATTATATTAATAACAATAAAGAGGAAATCAGTATAAACAAAGTAGAAACAGATACTAAATTTAATTCTTAAAACAATCAAGTTTCATCCTTATTTAGTTTAGCTGAACCCTAATCTAAACTATTCTGTCTATACAAAGACATGAGATTAGACCTCTGGAGAGTATCAAACCAGAGGCAGGCTTTCTGTCAGCATTTTAAATTTCTGTCAACCATTTTCTCTAACCAGGGTGGTCTCTGAGAAATGCAAATGGTGATTTCTTCCCCTGAGCTCAAAATATACATGAATCACATTCATTCTCATAATTTCAAATAGGAATAACCAAAGACTACAACTAAACATGACAATCAAAACTTTAACTTCCCATATTCTTTCCAGAAAACACCTCAGTAAACTGCAAGGATATATCTGATTTCTAGCTAGCCACAGAAGAAACATTACCACAAGGGACAGGTCAAACAAACATCGGTTTAGTCTCCACTTCTGTTAGGTTCTCTAGTACCCCATTCCCAAGATACCACAATGTGTTAGTCTGAATAGGCTAGAGAAGCAAATTCATGGAGACATTCATATGTATATGAGGGAGAGGTTTGCATACGAGAGCAATTAAACATTGAGAAAACATCCCAGCCCAGTCCAGATCAAGTCCATAAGTTTGATATTGACCCATATTTCTGACAGCAATCTATACAGTCCTCTTCAGACTCATGAAACACATGTAATGATGCTGAATGCAGGAAGATCACAGGCCAGTAGATGGGAATTCTTGTAAATTCAGTGGTATAATAAGCATCTCAGCACTGACAGGGATCTTCATGTGGCTTCTCTAGTTCCAGAGTTCAGTATTGTCTTTCATCTCCAAGATGGAAAATATGGATCTTACATGTATCAGGATTGTCTCTTGCCTTCAAGGAGGAAAATCAGAATTTCCCAGAATTCTCTTGAGAAGGTCATGCCCATATACAGCCTAATGACTCTCATCTAGACTCCACCCTTAGCAGCTTAATCCTTAAATTGACAATTTTATATCTACAACAAAATGCTATAATTTCCCCTGCATACACAGATTATTTCAGGTTCTCTTATTTTTATTTCTATCAAGCAATCTTTACTTTCTCCTACTTCCTCTTGCACAAACACTTATATTATGCACCTTTTCTGTTTTTTTGATTGCACAGCTATTTTTTGGGGGGGGTGGGTGGGTGTGTGTCGAGTCCACGTAGACTCGAAAAACAAATTCATAAACATGCATATGGATATAAGGGAAAGGTTTACATGTAAGAGGAATGGAACATTGAGAAAGCCTCCCAACCCAGTCCAGTCCAAGATCGTAAGTCTGATATTAGCCCATATGTATGATACCAATCTATAAAGTCTTCTTCTGACTCACAAAGCACATGCACTAATCAGGATGATCACAGGCCAGTGGGTTCAAAGTCTTGTGTATCCAGCGGCAGTAGAAGCATCCTGGCGCTGGTAGGGTTCTCCCCATCGCTCCTTTTTCCAGGGCTCAGGATTCATCAGTAGTATCCACTGGTGGTAGAAGCAACTCAGCACTGGAAGGGGTCTCTCAGGATTTTCTGGCTTCAGAGGTCTGGTTCCATCAGGGTAAGCTCATGTGGCTTCTCCTCCAGCTCCTTCAGTCTCCAGAACTCAAGAGTCTATATCAGCATCCCGTGTTGTCTATTCAGGAGATCATCTCCAAGAGACTCAGTCAAGTCTGTCCTCTCCAATTAGGAAATAGCGCAAAACTTCCCAGAATTCTCAGAGAAAGACATGCCCACACAGAGGTCTCATTGGCTATCTCCAGACTGACTAGACTAGACTCCACCCCTTCATGCCCAGTGCTGAAATTGACCCAGATCAGTGACTGCCACAGTGGAGAACAATTTATAGTTTCTTGTCACTGATGTTGAAAATGTTTTCTATTGTGTTATGGTTTCACTATCTAGCTTCTATTTAATTTTTTTTGTGGGAAGTCAAGAACACCCCCCAAATATGGTTCTATCACTGCTGTTTGCCAAGAATGATTTGATTTAGTGTGTGTGTGTGTGTGTGTGTGTCTGTGTGTATGAGATAGAGAGTGTGTGTTTGTATGTGCCTGTTTAATTATTTATGATGCATTGTTTTCAGTTAATGCTGGAAATTGCATCTGAAGAAAATTTATGATGTAACTATTGATCACCTAAGAACTTTTACATCTAGTTGGTTTATCTTTTCAGTAGAACTTCCCATATTTAGAAGCTCAATGTCTTCACAAATCATTTCTCCTTTCTCTGGAAACCTATACTTCAGAAAATACTTAATGTTCTATCTTTGTACAGAACTCTTGCTACTAAGCACAAGGTCAGCAGTTGAAACCTGTCACTCCAAGGGAGAAAGATGGATGTCGTTCTTTATAGCAATTTGTCGTATCTGTCATTCTAAGGAGCAGTTCTACTCTGCCCTGCAGGGTGTCTGTGAGTTGGAAGAAAGGAGATAGAAGTGGTTTGGTTTGTATTTTGTTTATTATTCTGTAACTTAGTGTGCATTTGGCATCACTTTTCCTCCACTTGAATGATTATTGCTGTTTATGCCAATACTGCTTCGCTATAAGCACCTTGAATAGCTACACACAAATCCTTACATCTGAGAGTGTCACTCTTTGGCTTCCTGCTTCTGTTCCACATTGTGGAATGTTAAATAAATAATATAGTTAAGAAGCTGCCAATGCTGTTCACTAAAATTTCATTGTATCTAATCTCACTTGAACTTTTATGATTGCTCTATAATCCTTTTTTATTGCTCATGTGTTTTACGACCCATAATGTTTATTTGATAACCACACATTACTCTTCATAGAGTTAAACCCGATGCGCCTTTTAACTTTAGTCAGCTCATTGGGTCTTCTGGCTTTAATACCTTCACTTCTCTGAACTAAAACTTAAAAAGAAATCATTTGTATCTTTTTTCTCACCATTTAAGATAAGATGCAGCCTCATTTGCAGATATGATTTCTCTTCTTCAATGCACCTCTTTTTCCTGCATTTATTAATTCTGTTTCTTTCCATTTAATAGCTGATAGTATCTCAAAAACAAAATATCAGTTTCTTTATAATCCTAATAAACTCTCAAGAGTTTAAACTGTATGAAGTAAGAGAGCATTTAAAATTTTGTATTCAACTGTTCCTCCATTTAAATTGTTTGATATTTAATATCAAGTTTATTTCCTTACCCACAAACATATCCCTACTATATTCTTTCTTGTATGCTAAAAGTTTTATTTTTATTGACGTTGCATATGCACATTTAAAGACTCTAAGTTGCATAATTTTTCCAGTAATAAATGATAGCAATCGCCTCTACCCTTTTTCCCTTTCAATTTTCATTCCAGTTCCACTCTACACATATAATAACTTCCAGTGTTGTCTTAAGAGTTTGAGTTTTAAAATACAAGTTCCATATTTTTAATTATTACAGGCACTATGATTTCTTTATTCATCAGTCTCAGGCATTATCCATTTACTCTCATCTGGTCTTTAAATTATTGTGTCATAATTTTAAAAAGTTCCATACCTTAGGTTTTTCCCCCTTCTCATTATTATAGCTTAGAGGAAAAAATTTCAAACTTGGACCAACTAGTATACTATAATCAATTTTATTTTTTATCCATAGTCTTGATTTTTCTAGTACTAATAGTAATATATTTATTTTCCTTTGAGGTTTTAAATACTCTAGCAGTTCCATGAAATGAAGTTTAATTCCATCTTGTATTGTAAAGACTATCATATATCTACCAAGCTTCCTTCACTTTTACAGGCTAAATCCCTGCTGGAATTCTAAACTCCCTTCTGCATTCATTACTCTCCAGATTTTCAGTGCAGATTCCATCTTATGACTTGTTTTTTGCATTATTCCATGGAATGTTTTTCTTATCTTTCTCCTGTATTGGGTCTCTTGCTTTTCCTACATTTTGATGGTACAGTAAATATGATTTTAGTATTTGTAAAAGTGTAAATTTGGCATTCCAGGATATGTTACAGGAATATTCTTACTATAAAAAGTCAAATGTCTAGACACTTTGGATGTCTGATTAATATTTAAAACTATACACAAACTAATAGACTAATATACTTTTCTTTAATAATTTAGAAAATTGCACCACCATTATATTTTAACATGTAATATTATGCAAAAAGTTATGCATCAGAATTGGAGGAAGGCCTATTAACGGTGATATTCACATGGCATAAACTTGCTTGCTAAAAGCAAAGATGACTGGAAGCACTTGCTGATGAAATTCAAGGAATGGAGACTTCAGTACAGGTTACAACTCATGGTAAAGAAAAACACAAGCTTCAAATCTACAACAATAGACAGTATAATGATAAAATGAGAAAATTGTTGAGAATTTCATCTTGTTTTGATCCACAATTAATTCTCGTGAAGCAGTGGTTAAGAAATCAAAATACATTATATTGGACAAGTGTGTTAGTCTGGGCAGACTAGAGGAACAAATTTCATAGACATGCATATCGATATAAGGAATGCGTTTATATACAAAAGGAATGGGACATGGAGAAAGCATCCCAGCCCCGTCCAGTTTAAAGTCATAAGTCCGATATTAACCCATATGTCCGAAATCAGTCTATAAAGTCTTCTTCCGACTCACGAAGTCACAGGTCAGTGGGTGCAGAATCCCGGTGCTGGCAGGGCACCTCACCTCCAGGGCTCAGGGTCTCTCAACAGCAGAAGCAACTCATCACTGGCAGAGGTCTCCATCTGGCCACCCCAGCTTCAGAGGTCTGGCTCCATCAGAGCAAAGCTGTGTGGTCTCTCCACCGGTTCCTCTAGCTTCTCAAATGCTGCCAGCTTGTCTTGTCCATGATTAATCACCTCTGAAACTAACTCCCAACAACTGGGGAAGATAGCGTCTCATCTTCACAAGGGAAATATCGTGAGATTTCCCAGGAGTCTCAGGGGAAAGTCATGCCCACATGGAGGTCTCATTGACTACTCAATGGCTATCTCCAGATTAACAGGCTAGACTCCACCCCTACATTTCAATCATAAAATTAACATAAGCACATGACTGCCACAACAAGTCTACTGCATAAACCTCTTTAAAGTATCGGAGAGCAAGGACGTCACTACAGCGACAAAGTTGCTCCTGGCCCAAGCTGTGGGATTTTTCAATACCTGTCTATACAAGTGAAAGCCTCACAATTACTCAAGAAGACCTACGAAGAACAATTGATGCTGTTGGATTATGGAGTTGGTGAAGTGTATTGAAAGGACCAGGACTGCCAGAAGGAACAAAATGATCTCTCTCAGATGGAGTATTTCCTGAACACTCCTCAGACTATAGGATGAGACTGCATCTTGTGTACTTTGATCACACAGTCAGTAGAGTCCAGACCCTAAAAAAGCACATCATACTTCATACAGTGGAAGGCCAACAATAAAGACAACCATCCAAAAGATGAATTAACACAGTGGTGGCAACAGTGAACTCAAACATAACAATTGTAAAGGTGGTGTGGAGCTGGAAAGTGTTTCATTTTACTTTATACAGGGTCACTATCATCCAAATCAATGACACCGCTCAAAGTTCTGTCTTAGTTGCATGTTTCTATTTGTCATTTTATGTGAATTTTTGGAATATTAATTTTATATAGAATTTCAAGTGTCTGTTCCTTTATAAAAGTTTTTAAAAACTTTTTATTGTGAGTTAATATGAACATATCATTCTATAGTTCAATCCCATCAAGCAGTATTGTATAGTTGTAGTTGTATAATTGCCACTAAGGTCAGTTTCTTGCTATTCTTTTTCTTCCTCAACTTCTTGGCATCGACTCCCTTTTAACCCCTCCATGACCACCGCCACTGTACCCACCCAAACACCTTCATTCTACTTGCTGTCTCTTTAGGTTCATCAGTCCTGGGTTTCATATGCCGAAAAACAGAAAAAGACATTTAACACAAATATAAGATAGTGACTATCAATGACATTTAACCCATCAGAGATAAACCCATTGTGAGCAAGCAAAATGAAAAAAAAATACAGATTTTTAATCTGATTAAAAATTAAATCAGGTCAAACATGCATCAGATGGGAGTTCCACTGACTAGGCTTTAACCATTCAAGTAGGTTTCATGGTTCCTACACTGCACGTTGGCCGACTTGTCTCATCCTTTTCTTAGGACCTATCGTCATATTTCCAATGCACTTTGTTTAGTAACCACTCTACCCATTCTTCAATTGTGGTTAGAGGGAGATCACTGGAGGCTTCTTTTCTTGAATAAATTTGCATGTTTATTTTACACAAACTTGTTTGCATATATGTCTTTAAAAATCATTTTATTGGGAGCTCATATAATTCTTATCCCAATCCATACATACATCCATTTTGTCAAGCACTTTTGTGCTATCATCATTCTCAAAACATTTGCTTTCTAGTTGAGCACTTAATATCAGCTCATTCCCCCCTCCCCGCTAGCTGCCCCCTCCCTTGTGAACCCTCGATAATTTATGCATTTTATTTATTTATTTTTCGCATCACTGCCCTGGTGGGAAGTAGGAAGCCCTGCCTTGCTCCTGGAGAGATGCTGCTGGATTTGAACCATCAACCTTGTGGGCTGCAGTCCCTTACACAGCCACTGCACCGGCAGGGCTCAGCTAATTTATAAATTTTATTATTTTCTCATATCTTATACTGTCCGATGTCTCCCTTCACACACTTTTTTGGTGTCCGTCCCCCAGAGAAAAGGTTATCTGTAGATCCTTGTAATCAGTTCCGCCTTTCTACCCTACCTCACTCCACCCTCCCAGTATCGCCAAACTCACAACTGCTCCTAAAGCGATCACCTGTTCTGAATTACCTGTGTTTCCAGTTCCTATCTGTACCATTGTGCATCCTCTGGTCTAGTTGGTTTTATAATGTAGAATTCGGGATTATGATCATGGAGAGTAGGAAGCATTTAAGAACTAGAAGAAAGTTGTATGTTTCTTTGTTGCTACACTGCACCCTGACTGCCTTGTCTCTTCCCTGGGACCCTTCCGTAAGAGAATGTCCAGTCCTACATATGGGCTTTGGACCCCAATCTGCACCCCACCTCCTTCAAAATGATAGGATTTTTTGTTCCTTGATGCCTGATATCTGATCCCTTCAACACCTTGTGTTCACACAGGCTGGTGTGCCTCTTCCATGTGGACTTTGTTGCTTCTGAGTTAGATCACTGCTTGTTACCTTCAAGCCTTTAAGACCCCAGATGCTATATCTTTTCATAGACGGGCACCATCAGCTTTCTTCACCACATTTGTTGATGCACCTGCTTTGTGTTTGTGTTGGGAAGGCTAGCATCATGGAATGCCAGTTTAATAGAACAAAATGTTCTTGTATCAAGGGAGTACTTGTGTGGAGGCCCAATGTCCATCTGCTACCTTAATACTAAACCTATAAATATATGCACATAGATTTATTTCCCTATCCTAATATATAAGTATATGTACACATGTACATGCCTGTATTTAGTCTTCTATAAATGTCTTTTGTGGAGGCTTATTTTCTGTATAATTCCCACAATTGTATCTTGGGCACCCACTGTTGCCATCCATAGCCTTCTGCAAACTGAATTCTCATGATTTAATCTCTGATACTCTTTCCTTCTTCAACTTTGGATTATATGTTTTACAATCCTTTGGTGACTGATGTTGATGTGCTTCTTCATTGTGGACTTAGTTAATGTCTCATGTAGATGACTGCTTATTTTAAGACCCCAGATGCTATTTTATCAGCTAGTAAGGCACAATTTTACTTCTTCACCACATTTTTCTATAGTACCTATATTTTTTTGTGTTCCCTTCCTAGGGTGAGTAACAAGCAGAGCCATGTTGTACAAGCTAATTATTCTTAAATTAGAGCTAGGTTTTAATGTATGCCCCAAATTCATTCTTGGGTGTGTATGTGTGTGTGTGTGTGTGTGTGTGTGTGTGTGTGTGTGTGTGTGTGAGAGAGAGAGAGAGAGAGAGAGAGAGAGAGAGAATCTGTCATTGGTTCCCTTTCAAAGCCTCATTAATTTGTGATAGAGTCCTTTGTTGAATCCCCTGGGACATAAAGATTCTCTGTAAAGTCTTGAGTTATTGAGATGCTAAATACTAGGTGAGTTATTTCTGTCTAACATGTCTTAAATTTTTATTTTGAGTAAATTGTCTTCTGTAATTGCCTTTATTTAACACTACCTTTTCATGTTTGATCTCCTGGACTGATCTAATGACTTTTTTCCTGCTTTCTCCCCTTACTTTTCAGCTCTCTGTCTCTTAATTCTTTAGTATGATTACCTATAATAAAATTCCCCCTTTAAAAATAAACAATTAAGTCGGTTGTCAAGTGTATTTAGCCTTTTTATAGTTAGTCTGTCTTCTTCAGCATCATCTCTTATAAACACTGCTTTATTTTCTCCACGTTTTAAAGTCATGTGGGCAACCATGTCTGACTTCCTTTGGTTTCTCTATTGGTAGGGGGAAGGGGGTCGGACATGCCTTCACATTCTACCTTTCTTTACCTTATTCTGGGGCCCACCATCCCTCCAAGGACCTTTTCCTTCTCTACTGGGTTCTAAAATTAATTGCAGTGGCCACACAGAACTCACAGACAATACTCACAATCATGTTCATTTTTTTAAGGGAAGTTAATGGGTTATCACAGTCAGGATTAGCAAACAGTAAGGATACGGTGATTGGTCCATGGCAACATCTCTCCTCAGACAGCAGCAAGTTCCTCTGGTCCTCGGCCTTTGAGCCTCATATTAGACAAATCTCTCTTCAACCACATGGTCATTTGGCCTTGGCTTCTATGTGTTAAGAAGCCTGCCTGCTGTCACTCTGCCTCGAGGTTCCAGCTTCTCAGACCAGCTGGCGAGAAGGTACTCCATGGTCTCTGAGTTGCTCCTTTGAGTCTCCCTGCTTTTGATAGGCTGTTGGCTCAGACGCAGCACATCTCTGTGCTTTCTGCCATTTGAGATAGAAATCTTAGAAGTGCTCTTCCCAATGTTCCTGTATTTTTTCCCTTGTGCTCCAAATGGCTCTTATGTACCAAAGAACGGCTGTGATAAAAATGTGGTTTTGATCTTTTAGCCAACCATACTCCTCAGGAAAACCAAGAGTGGTGTCTTAAGTCACGCTTTCTAGTGGTCTTAAAAATGCCCGCAGTGAAGCAAAAATGTGATTTGGTTCACCACATCTACTAGTGTCAGGATTTAAACCTACAGTTACAAACGTGGCTGTCACCTGAGCTTCCTACCACAGTACAAAGTTACAGTAAAAAAGACTCAAAGGGGCAGTTCTACTATGTCCTTGAAGGGTCACTGTGAGTCAGCATTGACTGGATGACAGTGAGTTTGATTTTGGGCTTTAATCCTGTAATCCAAAATGGAATCACAGCTACAGGTATGATAAGGACATGTTAATGATTACATCTTTCTTAAAGTTGCTTGTCTTTGTCTTATGATTTCTGATAGCTTTTTTCAACTTGCAAGGAGTTTTGAGTACTGTTCTTTTAATTTAAATTTCAAAAAATTTTACATGATCTGTAATTTTCTAATTTATTTTTCTGGTTTCATATGATACTTTTTTTTTCAAGTTGAATTAGTTTCTGCATTGTCTGGGTTTTCCGACTATCAATTTTGTTACATGTGAAGTGCAAGAAAATTAACACTAAATGATATGTGCCTCATTAGGTCTTTGGGCCTTCATTTAATGGTGGTTGCATGACTTATTACACCTTCACTGGAGACCCAGCAATTATCTGAAAATCATCTTCTTGGTATGGCTTGCTAACTCCCTAATAGGCTCTATGACAGCAGTTCTCAACCTGTGAGTCAAGACCCCTTTGGGGGTTGAAAACCCCTTTCATAGGGGCTTCCCGATTCATAACAGTTGGAAAGACAGTTTTTGAAGTAGCAGTGAAAATAATTTTAGGTTTGGGGGTTACCACAACATGAGGAACTGTATAAAAGGGTCATAACATTAGGTGAGAACAACTACGCTATAGTTTGTTAGATGTATTGGTTGGGGCAGGAAATGGGGTGGTCCAGATCTCCTTTCTGATTATGTACGATATCACTTATTATTTTTTTGTGTGTGATTTTTTTTGGGGGGCAATCACTACTCTCCGGTGGTGGGAGTAGGAGGCCCAGCCCCACTGCTGGAATTGAACCTCTGTCCCAGTGGGCTGCAGTCCCACGCACAACCACTACGCCACCGGGGCTCAGCCCACGATATCACTTATTGTTATTGATTTAAATTTCACCTCACACTTCAGATTTATCATTTTTTAACCCCCTAGGTCTTATGTCTGACTGATTCTTTCTTCATAATTTATAATTTTCCTCCCGTCTTTGTAACATGAGAGATTCAAAAGAAAAATATTTTATTATATTAAATTATATTATATTAAATATTATATTTTGGATAGATTGTCATATGACCCACATCATATGAGCCTCTACCCCATCCCAGTCTTCCACCACACTTCTAACCTCCAGCCTTGGGCAAAGACATGGGTCTGGGGGTGGGGTGGGAGTGCTGGACTAACTTCTCTTCATAATCTAAATTAAGCTTATCTTTCTTCTACCCTGATAATTCTCTAAATAGTCTCTCCATTTGTTAAGTCAAGAAATATTGCATTAAAATCATAGGGATTTTTATTAAACATAAACGTTAAAATGTGAAACTACATGTAGTTGGTGATTAACATACATATATACAGGCAGTCAAGTCACTTGTGTGTTCTGTGAATCTCTCTTAGCATGTTCATAGTCACCATTAAGATATAAGTTTTATTGAGCTGCTCAAATAAATAGCAGGACCCAACTATACTATGCTTTTCCCATAAAGTCTGGATCATACACCATCCTATTTCACAGAGTATATAAGTCATTTATAAATCTTTTTAAGAACAAAATTTTCCATTTGCAGGGTCCCAACTGATGGTGTAGCTGGGAGCTATTATCTTCTTTTACATATGTAGTCAATTTGATTCCTTTGCACTTCATCCAATGAGGTTCATGCTTATATACTTTTTGGAAAAAAAGATATTTGCAACCAAGAAATAATTGGTTTTGTAAAATTATGCTACCCTCAGTGTTGTTTCTATTACCAAGGTTATAGTTTTTCAACTCTTGCAACTTTTGATAACCCTCCACCCACTCCTGTACACATGCACATTATCATCTTTTCATTCGAATCTTTGAATTTGTCAATGCATCCTAATTGTTTGCTTGATGTCAGATGTTGGTAAAATCTTCAATTTTGTAATCACACATTTAGTCTTCACTAAATATATGGGTATTACTATTAATCCATTGAGTATATAAATATATATGGGATCTGAGAGAAGAGTAACTAGATTGCCCAAGATCATGTAAGTCATACCTTTATAATCTGAGCTATCCCCTGTCAGCCAGTTTAGTTTACTTTTTAGCTATTTTATCCATAAGCATTTGTACTTGTCATTGCCGAAGGATACCTAGCTAATTCATATTGTGTGGCTGTCTGTGGTTCTTATAACCCTCCTCTTTCTTTTCTGGCCAACTCTTCTTCCTTCTTCAAGACAGAGTTTGAACAATGGAATCACTTACAACACAAACGTTTCCAAACACAAAAGTGACCTAGTCACTTACGGTTAGGCTAAAACCATGTTGATGGGCTACCAGGACTTATAAAAACAAAACAAAACAAACTATTTTTTATGTGTGTGATTTAAGGGAAGGTTTACCAAGAAGACCATGAGTTTTTACGTAGAACAACTTATAAACACTTTATCCATAACACATCCATGTCAGTGATCTATATGTACAATGGTATTTGTGGCTTATAACTTATCTTTTCACTGTCTATTAGACCTACTACTTTGTTTATAGTTGAGTCCAGGGAAGAAATTATGCTCTACTTTTTAGTCACCAAGACAAAATGGTATCAATTAGACAGGTTGCTTCTTTTAGTTTCTGTTTCTTCTGTTATTTAAGCCAGATTTGGTCTGATTCCCTCCTCAGTCAATCATGAAGATTGAGATAATATCTAAAAAGTGCACACATAGATTAATTATCAGGGAAAACAAATGCAGTGAATAAAATGTGCTCTATGCATTAATTGTTGAATGTAAGAGCATATGATCTTCTCTATAAACCTTCCCCTAAAACACAATAAATGCTTTTTAAAAGCCCTATAGTTACATACAAAGTGTTTCTTAATAATATATTAAACTATAATATCAGAGATCAACTTAAATAACATTTATTTCCATATCAAATTACATTTTAATGGATACAGTATTTTATTTCATGTTTGTGAACAGCAAAAACATTTCTTCTATTATTAACCAAATAGGATGCTCGAGTGCCCTTTACTCTCTTTAAAAGATATCAATAATGTAGCCAAGGCCCAGTGGCGTAAGTGATTGAGTGCGGGACTGCAGCCCGTGGGCTTGGCGGTTCAAAACCAGCGGCAGCTCTTAGAAGCAGCACTGGGTAGCTCCCACGACCACCAGAGGGCAGTGATGTTCCCCCCCGCAACAAAAAAAAAATGGAAAAAAAGATATCAACAACTAACTGGCTGCCTTAAATTGAAAAATACTGCATTGCAGGTCTATTCATTTAAAATTGTCAGCATATAAGAAAAACTGCTAACTCAGGCTAATAAAAGAGTTAATTCATGTTTTTCCCTTTGCAATTGAATTGCCTAACCCTGTAATGACTATTTTAAAGCAATAAATTCTCAAGCTTTAAATGAAGTAGTTTCTTAGATGTCATGTCCTTAATAGAAAAAAAAGCAATCCTCCTTTAAAAAAACATATTCTTTTCAGTAATTATATTCACAGTGATACTTGTTTTATTGATATTCTTGGATATCTTAGTGTTCAGTGTGTCATATTTTAAAAGATGACAAGTAATAATTCTGTGGTATTTAAAATATTTTTTGATATTCCTTTGTTTTTAATAGAAAAAGTTTTATTCAGAAGAAAACTGCTAAGATCCTTAAAAATTGAATTTTTGAAAGACTCATGCCAGGGAGTATTAAGTAAACTATAAACCTGAGTTCCTCCTGTAGTTATTTGAAAATTGTTTCCTATAGGCTTTTTAAGTCACATGTACTCACTGAAAAATGTGAAGCAAAATACTTCTTAGTGATCTATCATTTAAAGCTATGGTAAAGCAATTATATAAAAAATGTGCACTATATAAATAATGCTGCTAAAGTAACTTGGCATTATTTTTATTTCTGACACTTTGCTGTGCTACTCACTGGGAATTGAACTTTTATAGATTCAATTAGTATTGCTGCTTTTTGTGTAAAATAAATATTGACTTCTGTCAATCATAAATCTTGAGAGCTTAAAAAGTTCATGGAAAGCGAAATTAAAAGAGAGTGGAAATCTCCCACAACTTTTTGAAGTTCCCTCACATTGGCGGGTTTATCCACTCCACCTTCTTTTCTGGACCTTTGTTCCTGTGTGTAGATATGTTTATGAGTTTCAACTAAGAGTTTTTCCAGGTTCTGGCCTATTGACTTTTAAAAGACTAAGTTCTCTCTTGTTATAACTTAATAATAATGTACTCAAATAACTCTCCGTATGCACAGTTTAGTGCTTGGAAATGTCCTTATCGATACAGTTAGCAACTGATTTTAGAGCATATTTTGTGGAGAAACATATGCTGCGCCTGTGATTTTGGCACATCAAATTGAGTCACTTTACTGGATCGAACACAAGGAGTCCTGTTGGTGCAGTGGTCAATGCTCAATTGCTGGTTTGAATCCATCAGCTGCTCTGCAGAGAGAGGTCTACTACAGCTGGCCTATAAAGTTCCTTAGAAATCCCATGGGGAATTCTACTCCGCCTATAGAGTGGCTATGAGTCTGAATTGACTGGATGGCGGTGGACTTTGTGTGGGTTTTTTTATTACTTCTAAAATTCTAAAAGTTGTCCGGTATGCTTAGAATATAACTCCTCATGGTCTTTCCAGACTAAGTCTTGGTTTGTTCTCCAGTTTTATCGCAATCTCTTCTCTTAATCTGAAAATTCCACATCATGTGGCAAGATTTCCATTCTTGTGTCACGTGACTCAAGGCTTTGGGCAAGATCTTCTCTTTGCTCCAAATGCTGTTGATTCAGTTACTAACTTGACTCCTTCTCATTAACCAGCTCTCAATTTTTATGTTGCCTTTTCAGAGAGATGGGATTAGAATACTGTCACACATTAGCCCCCATCAACCCAAATTATCCTTCAAAAGAAAGCTCATTTCTTTTCTTTTTAATTGTTTGTCTCTTCCCAAAGTCACGTATCTTTAAGATATAGAATTAATCTGCGAAGACCAGTATGTATGGCATGAAGTATTGTTACAGAATCGTAGAAACTTTACTAAACAGAAGTATCGAAATATTAAACTATTTTTGTTCCTCTCTCTAGCCTCCATCTAAGTCTATATCCTGCTGGGTGATTTGTCAACCACTGTAACCCTTCTTCAAATAAGTCTGAGGTTTTCAATTTATATCACATTCAAAGGGCAGTTGGGGCATTCTCCAGACTGCCAACTGGTGCTTCTTTGAACTATTCTTTGAGTGTGAGTAACAGAAAGTAGTTTAAAGAGGTTAGCCTGAGGACTGCTACATGGTGGGTAGGGTAAGATTGTCTCAGGCAGTTTTGCAGCACAGTCCTTCTTTGATGAACTTAATGAACGGGTGCACTGTCATGATAGAAAAATTCTCCTTGAGAAGAGTCCCCTGGCCTTTTTCTCTGTAGTGTGATCTTCAATTTTCTTAAAACTACTCCATAATAAGTGCTCATGATCATTTTGTGTCCTTTGAATAAATTTATCAAGATGACCTTTTGAAATGTAAAAAATATATATTGGTCTGAGTTGATCTCTCTGCATTGAATTGAACAAGTTCTCCAGATCCCCATTGGGGAGTCACTGTTTTAATAGGCTTTTTTTAAGGCACCCTAGTATGTACCTTCTCAGGCATGTGATTTATTGATTAAACTTGTCTGCAGTCATCCACTGAATATGGAGACATGTTTTGTTTACAGTAAACCTTTCTCTGCTGTGTTAGTCTGGTAGACTGGAGAAACAAATTCATAGAGACACTTATGGATATAAGGGAAAGGTTTATATATAAGAAGCATGGAACATTGAGAAAGCATCCCAACTCAGTGCAGTCCAAGGCCACAAGTCTGATGTTAGCCCATATGTCCAACCCAGTCCATAAATTCTCCTTCTGACTCACAAAGTCATAGGTCAGTGGGTGCAGAACCTTGTGTGTCTGGTGGGAGTAGCAGCAGAAAAAGCATCTCAGCCCTGGCAGGGGTCTCTCTGTGGCTCCTCTGGCTTCAGAATTCTGGTTCCATCAGGGTAAAGCCGTGTGGCTTCTCCTCCAGCTCCTCCGACACTTCCATCTTCTCTTGTCAGTAGAGCGTCTCCCAACAACTAGGGAGTTGGTCTCTCATCTCCACGAGGGAAATATCGTGAGACTTCCCAGAATTCTCAGAGAAAGCCATGCCCACAGAGGTCTCATCGGCTATCTCCAGATTGACAGACTGGACTCCAACCCTAGACTTCCAATCGTGAAACTGACATCAAGTCCATGACTGCCACATCTGCTTAAAGTAACATTGTCAGTTTCTCCCCAGGGTATAAAAAGTAATTTTTCAAAATGTCTGGTGGCATCATGCGTATGCACTGGGCTGCGATCTTCAAGGTAAGCGGATTGAAACCGATGGCTGCTTCCTCGGAGAAAGATTCGATTTTCTTGTAAACAGTTACAGTCTCGAAGACCTAAGGGCATTTCCACCATGTCCACTGGGTCGTTACGAGTTGGCATCCACTCCAGGGCAGTGAGTTTGCTTGTCTTTCTGAGTAATGGTTTTTTAAATAGGTACTTTCAAAATATGACTTCACACTCAGCTATGTACAACTTAAAAGAGGTAGCTTTATTTATTCAAATACAGAAAAATTATACCATTTATGTTTGAATGTACACAAATTGTTAAAAACAAATAATGTATTCTAATTATTCTCTGATGTGCTGTTTTATTCTTTGCTATCCTGGGAAATGTAGTTCTGTGGCAAATCATATTCTATTTCCCTTTGCAGTCCTTAAACAAGGTTTATGCAGAGGTATTTGGTCTACTAAAAAAAATGATACCATCTTAATTGGACCAGGAGATGAAGTAGAATCTCAGTGGCAGACTTTTGAGTAAAAGTTGAGAAGTGTAAACTCAGTCCCATCAAGTCAGTTCTGAGTCCTGGCCCCCCTAGAGGAGAACTGTCCCTGTGGGTTTCCGAGACTGTAGATCTTTATGGAAGCATAAAGTTTCATTTTTCTCCAAGGAGCAGCTGGTGGTTTTTAACTGATAATAGACCACTAGGGTTCTCAGCTGTAAACGGGGAAATGAAAATCTTGAAAGTACTAGCTCATATTTTTGTTCCATGATATATAGTCTCAAAATTAAGAGAAAAATTATAATTTATGAAGGAGCCACAAGGGTGGTTGGAAGGGGAGAAAGGAGTTGACACCAAAGCTTCAGTAGAAAATACATGTCTAGAAAATAATGATGGCAACCGATATATAAATATGCTTGATATAATTAATGTATGGGTTGTTACAAGAGTTTAAGAACTCTCAATAAAATGTCTTATAAATTAAGTTCAAAAGAAAAAAATTAAAGCATTTGTTGCCTTGGGAAGGCACAATATTGAAATTATTGGATTGACATCATGGATACCAACAATTTCTGATAAAGTATATCTTGATTTGAACTATGGGCAATAGATCATTGACCCAAGTGAGTGTATACAGTATTTGTCCTTTTGTATATTCTGTCTTTATTCTGGTTCCTGCCCAACTTGCAATTTTAGGAACCATGAGGTACTGCCAGATGGACAGCCTGTGCTTCTCATGTACTTTGGCTCCCTCATGCTTTCATCTCCATCTGGAGTCTGATTAACTGTGCCAACACTGCAGCACCAAGAGCTAACTCCTACCTGCCTCTCCCTGGCCGTGTTCTCTCCGTAGAGCATCTATTTATATATCACCTCAGCCTGCAGTCCCCAGCTGGTTTTGTTGCTGTTGCTTTTCATTTGTAGAGATGCTAAGTTTAGAGGTGTTTATTCTTCATAAATGATAGCAACAAATAAAAAACAGCAACAATCTGAGATATATCAATCCTTTGCTAATATTTTTTGGGGGGTGGACAAATAAAGAGTGCATTTCACTCAGTTTAGTCAAGAACACAATGCTATTTATAGATCTTTTTTGTTTGCTTGAGAGTCACAAGGCCTAAAATTAATTTTAAAATTCCACAAATCTTAAATATATATATATGTATATATATATAAACTTGAAATAATGTGTTTCTGAATTAGAGTGATGAGAATGCTAGCATTTTTGTAATTGAAACAAATCACACCTGGAAATTGTTGTGAGGTACTAGGCTTAAAAATGGATTATAATATCACTCTGTAGTTTTACTTTCCTTAAAATGCTCTTAGTATTAAATAAGTGTTCTCCAAATTCATATTCCTTTTCTAAACTTCTATTCTAATCTCGTAGAGTTATTAATTTATAAAATCACATTATTGTCATTAGGAATTCCTCCTGTTGTGGGTACCAGCAAATTGACTCCAATTCATGGCTTCCCAATGCACAGCAGATGGACAATAATCCATAAAATTTTCAGTGGGTCATTCCATAGAGGGTAAGCGACAAAGTGGGAAATTCCCAATGAGTTGGAGTGCCACACAGTGGTTATGACAATACGGTCACTTAGCAACATTCCTGTGGATGATAGAGATGTGTACTGATTCCTTCTGTCTGACATGGGGTTTCTATGAGTCAGACTCTATTCACCCGCACCGAGTGAAGAAAAGCTGAGAGTGGGTTCATAGAAAGGCTATTTTGGTCTCTGGAAATACATACACATAGGTAAGGAAATACATAAATTTAGAAAAATGGGGAAATGTTTATATGCTTAATTATAGTAATGGGGAGAGTAGCCCATGAAAATGTTGTCATGGATTTGATAGCAATAGAACAAAATAGCCTCTTTATTCAGACTTAGGATTTTAAGGTTCATTATTTCAGACAAAGACAATTAAATAAGTAGTTCTATATATTATGATTTTTTCCTCGTGGTGTTATATTATCAAACCTATTTTATATTTGTCATGGATCATATTTTGATTAAAGGATCATAGAATTCTTCTTATTGCTCAGGAAAGTTGAATTTTGACTTTGATTTTAATAATGAACATCATTTTAAGATTTTAAAATGAGGATCAAAGAATAATAAATAGTCAATGAGGATCATTGAAAGATTTTAATAATAAGGATCAAAGAATAATAAATAGGCAAGGAGAAATAAAGCTGATGAAATAATAGGAATATATAAATTTGGAAAATGGTAGTTGTGGGTAATTTATCACAGACTGTAATTAGGGAGTGAAAATTCAATAGATAAAGAACTATATCTATACCTATTGCGAGAGTATGAATCTTCCTGTTATCGTTCTAAACTTTACAGATTCACAAACATTGTCAGCATTAATTGAAATCACATGTTTAAATAATATCTTTACCCCAAAGGATATTGTTCCCCAAAGTAAAACTACTGAGAGACTTCAGTATGACATATAAACCTGAGAAGGGTGCCACTGGAAACATACCATCAATTGAGGGAGGCATATCTTAGCATTTACATGAAAATGAATGAAGCACTGTAAAACAGGGATAGTAGAAGTGTCCTGCTTTGGAATGCTCATGTTGTGGGAAAAAAAAGGCATGTGCAATTTAAATATTAGAATTAGACTCTCCTGGTTTGAATATGGTCTTTGATAAAGGCCAAATCTCTCCAAGTCTCAATTTGTTTGGCAGCACTTCAAATCCAGGGATATTAACTGGACTATTTAGTAGACTTCTATCTGATGATGCATGTACCATGGAATCCCTGATCGCTCTGAATTTGTACACATGGTAAGTTATTGTGAAGATGATTATGAATAAAATGCTATGTAAGCATCATAGTAATACGCAGGCATCAAACAGTCAAAAATTTTTTTTGAGAAGTTTAATAATTTACTTCCAAAAATTCTTGCTAGGCGCCCTCGGGTTGGTCCTGACATATCGCAGCACTATGTACAACAGACGGAAACATGGACCAATTCTGCACCACCCTCACGATTGTTGCTATGCTTCAGACTGTTGGTGCATCCATGGTGTGGTCAATCCATCTCATGGAGGGTCTTCATTGATTTTGCTGACCTCGAATCTTACCAAGCTTGACAACCTTCTTCAGAGACGGGTCTAGCTTGAGCCCATGTCCACAGCAAGGAGATGAAATTTTGCATTCCTCAATTCTAAGTAGCAACTTCCTCCAAGACAAATTGGTCTGTTTCTCTGGCAGTCCATGGTATTTTTGGTATTCTTTCCTAACACCCTATTTCAAAACCATGAATTCTTCTCTGGCCTTTATTCATTCTTTCAGTTTTCACATGCATATGAGATGTTTGAAAATATCATGGCTTTTGTCAGGCACCTCTAAGTCCTCAAAGTGACAAATTGCTCATCAACATTGTAAGAGATCTTTTGCACCATACCCAATGTGGTATGCTATTTGATTTGTTTTGTTTTGTTTTAATTTTCAGTAATTTTATTGGGGGCTCTTACAGATCTTATAACATTCAATACATCATTTATATCAGGCATATTTATACACATGTTGTCATCTTCATTTCCAAATATTTTCTACTTGAGTCCTTGGTATAAGCTCCTCTTTCCCCCTCTTTTTTTTTTTAAATCAGTCCATTGGGGGCCCATACAACTACCATCACATGAAACACACACGTCAATTATACGCATACCACATTTGCACACCTGCTGCCATCATCACCCCTGAAACATCCTCCCATCACTTAGGCCCCATTACCAGCTTCCCATATTTCCCTGTCTTCTCCCTCCCCCATGAACCCTTAATAATTTACACATTGTTATTCTTTTTCATATCATACACAGACTACTGTGTCCCTTCACCCACTACCCAGCTGTCTGTATTCCAGAAAGATCATATGTAGATCCCTGCAATTAATTACCCCCTTCCACTAAAAAAGTTTTATTTGTGTTCCTATATGTGTGTGTGTCCATGCACATGTGGACATTTGTGTATGTCTTTATGTTTTTTGAGCACATCACACCTGAAAGTTCTCAGATTAAAGTATCACACAGATTATCCCTGAATTCTGACCTTGATGTTCACTAGTTTTAAGTATAGTTTATTCAGTTAATCTTATTCTTCTTTTAAGTTATTTTCTACCTCTAAGTTTTCTGATATGGGCTTATGATTTTCTTATAGTGTAAGCTTATATAAATATCTGTAACCTTGCATACTTGTAGGCATTTGCTTTCTTTCTTTTTATTTTATAGTATTTTGTGGTAAAAGTCTGTGACTCAGCATTTGACAATTCACAAGTTTTTACAAGAGTAATTCAGTGGCATTTATTACTTTGACCATGTAATGCCATCATTGACAGATTCTTTTGTAAAGTATTCTACCATCATTTACAAAAATGCCCGAGTTCCTCTGAGCAATGCCTCCTTCTCTTTACCTCTTTTATCCTGTAACCTTTTGGACTCTATCCATTGGCCTAGTCAATATAAGTGAGGGTGCATAATCTTTTTCCTTTTACTGCGAACTCATCTCATCTGGCATATGTCGTAACATGTATGAGGACTTACACTTCCTTGACCATTAGCCTCTTGGTGTGCTTTTAGGTTGCTCTCACTCTTTGGTCATTGTGAATAGTCAGCTATGAACATTAGTGTCCAGGTTTCTGCTTCCATTCTTGCTTTCGGGTGGTTTGGGTCTAGAACTAGAATTTGAATTGTTGGTTTTTGTGACTATTGAGGCGGGTGAAGGCACTCTGGTTGTAGCAGAGGCTCGGCACTGAGCTACTCACCTCAAGGTCTGAACTGCTCAGCTACTTCCTTGGAAGAAGAAGAAGCTGCCCACTTCCTGTTGATTTGAAATCTTGAGTCAGGATGGACTCGGTGGCAGTAAGTTTGGTTTTCTGGTTTTGCTTCCATGAGTGACTGGGCATCTTATTTTGATGTGTACCTCTATCACAAGCATGAAAGGTGCCTCAGGGGTGCAGTGACTCGGTGGTTGCTTGGCTACAAGTATAGAGGTGGGCATTGTGAGCTCACCAGCCAATCTGCAGGAGAAAGAGAGGATAATCTGCTTCTGTGAATCTTGCAGGTTTGGAAGCCCTGGAAGGCAGTTGTACTCTCTCATGCAGGACTGCTATGATTTGAGATCAGTTCTGCTTGAATAATTTAAAAACCTGGTTAAAGATGTATGATGTTGTACTTTTTTCCATGTGCTGATCTCCTTTCATAATCTCTTTGGTGGAATTCCTAAGTGCTTTGTCCATTATTCTATTGGGTTGTTTGTCTTTCTGTCATTAAATCGTAGTGGTTCATTATATATCATTAATAGTTAATCTCTGTCTGATACACATTTCCAAATTCCTTTTTGATTTTTAATATATGAAATTTATGTTGATTGGTGTTATCTGGCTATTTTTGGAGAACTTATTTAGAGTTCTAAAATTATGCTTTCATTCTGTCCCTGACTTTATTTCTATTTCAAATTAGGATACTCAGTATCTAAGTCTACGCCACTTTAACTCTTAGATACACTCAGAAAACAAAAACCAACTCACTCTCATCAGTCAATTCTGACTCATAGTGACCTTGTTATACCAAATGGAAGAGCTCTATGACTGTCAACTCTGTCATCCTTACAGAAGCAGACTTTCTCCCTCAGAAAGCCTGCTGGTTTTGAAGCACCAATCTTTTAGTTGGGAGTCAAGTGCTTTAACTGCTGCACCAGAAGGACTCCTAGGCTCACAAAATGTTTTAGATAATAGATGTTGATGAGATTATCTTCATCATCATAAAACCCTGCATACTAAAATAACTTGAAAATATTTTATAAATATCCATTTTCTTACCTTTCAGATTTAGTGCTGTTTTAGCTCTACAGAGCAAGGCTTTGAATTTGAAGTAATAAGGAACTCCAGAATCGGACTCAAAACTCTACTACAAAATCCTACTAAGAAAAAAATCCTACTAAAATGGCATTTTATTTTATTGGGAGGAGGGGAGGGATTTTTCTTTATTGCTTCTTTCTTAGCAGATGGTCTTTAATAAGGTTAATTATTGGTTTTACTTACCACAACAAATCAGTTTGAGAAGAGAAAAGGACTGAGGAAAACTTTTTAAAGCAAGTTTCTGATGGCTGAGGAAGTGGCCCCAATAGACTAAAATGTCAAAAAAATGTGTATACCTACAGTGTGCGTTATCATGCTAATATTTAGACATCAAGAAAAGATGCTAAATACCCAGCATGCATGATGATTGGCACATAAACATTCTATTTTAGTACATTGCTATCTAAGACTTTGATGTGAAATGTTGACTGGAAAACTAAGTGGTATCACATTTAGAGTGCTGGAATGAAGAGCATGTATTTGAATTTATCAAGTGTGGATGAAGATGGAGGAGTCCTGGTAGGGTAGGTGTTAAAAATTTGCACTGTGATCTGCAAGACAACATTTCAAAACCACGAGCTGCCCCACTGAAGAAAGATGGGACTTTGTACTCCTGTGTTCAGTGATAGTCTCAGAAACTCACAAAGGCAGTACAACGATGTCCTGTTGGGTCACTGTGATAGATAGATTTGTTGTGCCAACATGGCTAATGAACACATGTGAGATTAATTGAAGGGTGGAGATTTAAGTAATTCAGCGAGCCTTGCCTTTCTTTCTCTTGCTCTTGGATCTTCAGACCAGTGTGCAGCTGGATGCCTTACTTGTTCTGTGCCTCCATTTGCAAGTACATTACCTGTGGGACACCTAATCCGTGGACTGTGTCACTGTAAATTGAGGTTTCTCCATGTCCTGCTTCTCAGTGCTACCAGAATATACATCTTTTGAGCTGAGAACTGTCAGACCCTGTCATCGGGCTGACAGTTGATGACTTGCCTTGCTGTTTGCTGCTTATGACTGGGTAGGCTGAATTGTTTACAGAGGATTACCTGGTGGCCCTCAAGACTTGAAGGACTGTCAGTGTATAAGCTGTCTCATGGAAGTGAGTTGTACCAAACATTTCATATTGTTTAGATTAATTGTTTATTTCTTATGTTAGACATCTATCTATTTTTTATTTCTTATGTTTATTTCTTATGTTAGACATCTATCTATATAAATCTATATAAAATTATTGGTGTCCTGCTTTTGTTTCTCTAGAGAACCTTGTCTAACATAGTCACTATAAGTTGACATCAATTCAGTGATAGTGAATTTGGCTTTTTGGAATTTTTATAAGTAAGAGAAAGATCAAAAAGCCTAAATGAAGATAAAGACTTAGGAATAAGTTTGGGATCATAGGAAAATGAGAAGATTGATAAGATTGGGGCAAAGATGATCAATGGCTAGTTTTGAGAGGTGGAATTCTCAATTTTGTGTACATGAAAATTACCACTGTGTGAGCTGGAAAGAAGCCAGAGGCAGAATTAATGCATTAGAATTATGGTACTGGTGGAGAATATGGACAGTGCCATAGACTGCCAAAATAACGAATATCCCAAGTACCACCAGAATGCTCCCTAGAGGCAAGAATGACAAGACTTTGTTTCATGTGCTTTGGAATGTTTGTCAGGAGAGAGACCAGTCCCTAGAGAAGGACATCAAGCTTGGCAGAGTTAAAGGGTAGTAAAAAGAGGAAGATTTGACAAAATGTATAGACCTGTTGCAAAACAACAACATCTCAAGTTACTTGGAAGTGAGGTCCAGATAGCTCTTTTTTCCCCCTAACTCCCCATTTAGTTCTAATGCATATATTCTAAGGCTCACACTTTGAGAAAGCGCACCAGGAAAGAGAAATGTATTTGTTTAGAACTCTGAGCAGAAGAATGATGTTAAAATATTCTGAAAAGAGGAATTTGAGTGCACCATCATGCCAAAGGCCAAGATTAAAGCTGCTAACTAATTCAGCTAGCAGGTCATAAGGCCTGGTCTTGTACTTTGATTAAAACAGTAGAAAAAGAAAGAAGAGTACCTAGGAGTATCTGAAATGTATAGTAATTGAATTTGGTGATTCGCACTACATTTGGTGGTACAAGTGTTCTGCATTGGGCTGCGATCTGCACGACAGGCCATTCAAAACCGCTGGCAACTCTGCCAGAGAAAGACTGGGCTTTTGACTTCAGAAAACAGTTACCGTATCTCTTGGTAGCCCCCAGGGTGGTCCCTGAGAGTCAGCATTGAGTCCAGGGTAGCGAGTCAGAGTAATGGTGCAGCTACAGTCTAAGAAATCATGACATGGAAAAACAGCTTCACAGGCATTTGGCGTGATGTAGTGCTCTATTAAACCATCTGGTCAGTAGTGCAAGCCTTTGGGCAGCCCCAAGAGAGAGCAATAATATTCTTTTTTAAAGCTCTACCCTCTTCAAAAGACCATCACATAGTGCAATTCTGCCCTGTAGGATTGCTTTCAATGGGAACCAATTCAATGGCACTGAGTTTGGGACTTTACAGTGAGTCAATTTATGCTGGATTTATCCTTTTCCTGGTTATTATTGGCCTGGCTTTGACTTATGACATATTTGGTGTCAGTACAAATAGTGATAAAAATGACTGGTTTTGTAGTTCACCCTTTATTTACTTAGAAAAATTTTCTATTTCATTGAATTTCAGTTATCTGCTATGTAAAAAGTGTTTGCACCAACTGTATAGAATGCTTCTTATCTGAGTCTCAGAATTCTATTTGTAGAACAAAACCTTTTAATTTTACATGTTTTCTTTTTACTAAATTTCTGAGCTTGTGGAGACTATTTTAAAATACACTTTAGTAGACACCACCAGGTCTGCATAAGAGGCATGATCTTGAAAGCAACGAGCTGCTTCTAGACCAAGCACTTTCAAAGTCCATTCTTTCTCCATTCATTTTGCATTCTGAATTACTACCCACAATTGCTAATTTATTGGCTTATGTGTATAGAAGTATAAAGCCAGACCCCCCACAATAAACCAAAACAGTTGCCATCAAGAAACAAAAACATTTTTTGATTAATTCAGTAAGGGAGATGATATCTATCTCAGGTCCTCTCCTTACTCCTTTGGTTTATATAACTGATAACTATTGTTTTCTAAATAGTTTTTATCAAACATATGCATATTATTATTATTAGGATATTGTTTTCTCTTAGAGAAAAATCTAGACCACATTGAAGGCCTAAAAGGGAGAGACAATGACTTTGATTTTATCAATTTATTTTTAGGAAAGGGATTCTGATCTTAATATTGAATAAGAAAATAACACTTTGGGACTGAGCCCTGGTGGCGTAGTGGTTGTGCGTGGGACTGCGGCCCACTGGGATGGAGGTCCAATTTCAGCTGCACAGAGCAAAGGCTGGGCCTCCTACTCCCACCACTTGAGGGCAGTGATGCCTAAAAAAAATTAAAAAAAAAAGAAAAGAACACTTTGAACTCATAATATCAGAGTTTTACAGTTGTTCATTTTAAAAATAAAAGTTAGAGCACTTCATTCTGTGTTACTATAGCAACACTTATGACATCCTCCAAAGAAATCTGATCCTTTGGGTCAAAGAAATACAGATTGAGATTTTAGAAAATTATTTTCATTTTGCCTTGGTAGTGAAAAGAAGAAATATACATACATGTGTGTGTGTGTGTGTGAAGTGTTAGATAACAGTGTTTTGAGCTTAGAAAAATGGAATTTCACATTGGACTATGAGCTTTTGGGTTTAGAATATTCAAAACATATTTGAATATGACCTTCCTCCTTAAGTTTATACCTCTGAGAAGTTAGGTAATATTATTTTTGTTTCTGACTCATTTCCAAATTTATGAGCAAGTTCTAATAACCAGGGGGCCTTTTTCTTTTAACTTGGAAATTCTATCTTTTCAATATTAAAGTTTATCCCAGTCCAAAAAGTCTGAGTTTAGTTTAAAGGTTAATTTGAACCTAGACGGTTGCCAAAACTTTCAACTATTTCTACTATTACGTTAAAATATTTAACTGGTGTGGCTTACCATTGCATATAAAGCTTTGCATTCATTATTACATTTCAGTAGACATTATTTTAGTAAGAGTCATGAACCCAATAACTAAACATCAGGATAAATTATTTGTGGGAGCTGAATACATAATCATTGTAAGTTCATATATGTACAGGCATGTTTTAAAGTGCTGAATGTATGTAAACTTAAGATTTCTTGCTCTAGATCAAGTTTTGAGAAAAATATGGAAATAATCCTTTTTCCTCATGATTGCAAGTAAACTTTGCAGAGAATACCATAAATTGCGTATTTCTTTTTCATTATCTTAGGCATGGCCTAGCACAAATTATGCTGTTTTTCTGTTCTTTACATGTATATATAGTTTTCTTGCTATCTGGAAAATCAGATGCCTAGAATTATTTACTACTGTATAACAAATAGACAATGCATATTAGGATGTTATGAAATGAGTTAGTCTGGGTAGACTAGAGGAACAAATTTCAAAGCCACGCATATAGATATAAGGAGTGGGTTTATATTCAAGAGTAACAGGACATTGAGAAAAAATCCCAGCTCAGTCCAGCTCAAAGTCACAAGTCCGATATTAACCCATATGCCTGAAATCAGTCCATAAAGTCTCCTGATTCACGATGTTATAGGTCAGTGGGTAAGAGTCCTAGCAACGACAGGGTCTCCCCATGGCTCCTCACTTCCAGGGCTCAGGATCCATCAACAGCATCCCTTGGTGGCAGAAGCAATTCATCACTTGCAGAGGTCTCCATGTGGCTGCCTCAGCCTCAGAAGTCCAGCTCTGTCAGGGCAAAGTTGTGTGGTCTCTCCACTGGCTACTCCAGCCTCCCGGACGCAGCCATTCTGTGTTGCCTGTGATCAATCATCTCTGAAACTGACTCCCAACAACTGGGGAAGATAGCTTCTCATCTTCACAAGGGAAATACTGTGAGATTTCCCAGGAGTCTCAGGTGAAAGCCATGCCCACACAGAGGCCTCATCAGATACTCAATGGCTATCTCTAGATTAGCAGGCCAGACTCCACCCCTATATTTCAATCATAAAATTAACATAAGCACATGATTGCCACATGGAACATTATCATTTATATTTCACCTAAGTAAGTAAATATAATTTTTTTATATTTCACCCTAAGTAAGGGTGCATTTTTATCACATAAAGTTTATGAGAAGTGATTCTCAACTAGAGATCTTATTCTATGTAATGTATTGATCTATAGTTCCCACACACATTTTCATCCTGTGTGACTCTGGGGGAAACTATAATTACACAAGTCAAAAATTATAAAGCGGATTTCAAATCAGTTTCTTAGGTGTAAGCAATGCACTTTTAATGAGTGCTCTGTGGCTATAAAAATAAGGATCAACCAAACATACAACCATCGAATCAATCCTGACTTGCAGAAACCCAGTAAGACAGATTAGAATTACTCCTTGGGGTTTCTGATACTCGATGTTATTATGGGACCAGGCAGATGTATTTTTATTTTGGCCAATTTGAACTGCTAACCTTGTGATAAGCAGTTTGATACTTATCTCACTTTGCCACCAACATTCATTAATATAATACTATTAGATCTTAATTTCTGTTTAGGTTCTTTTTTTCTTTAATGTATTATTATGAGTATGTGGGGTTTATAATTTAGATGATCAATATCTTTGCTCATTAATTACAGCTAATTGTCAACCCCCTCAATAATTAGCTATACCCAGCTTTGATTTATTGGCTCCCTTTGTGGAATGTTTCCTTTCCTAAACCCAACAAGCTTCTGCTCTCCAGTCATGTATTTCATCTTCCCTCCTTGATGGAAACCATCACAATCTGTTTACTGTTATATGAAAGCCTTTGTTTTTATTTTTCCATTTTACTTACAAGGACATATACTATTTTTCTTTTTATATTTGAATAATGATGAGTTAGGGGTTAAGTTTTGACTCTAGGGTCAGCAGTTCAAAACCACCAGCATCTTGGCTGGAGAAAGAGCTTTTTAGTAGCACAGACGGTTACAGTCTAGGAACCCCCAAGGCATCCCTAGGAGTCAACACTGAGTCAACAGCAGTGAGAATTTGACTCTGCACAACGCTTTCTAGGTGCATCCTAGAAAGATTCATGCATTCAGGAGATCCTTTGCAATTTTTCCATTATTCTGTGGTAATACATAGGTATGCCATTGTGTGATTGTGCATATGCATAAAAATTCCTTTATCCATTCTTCTACTGTTTCATTATATTGTTCTTGTAACCAGCGCTGGAATGAACAAGGGTGTGAGTATATCCGCTCATATATTTTTGTCCCAACTATGGTAATGATATACTTCTTTCCAGGGTGGTTGAAAATTATTTCGGTTCTACCAGTAGTGTATGAGGCTTCTTTCTGCAATCTCTCCAGCATGTGTTATGTTCTTTTTCTTTTTTTACGTTGCCCTTAATGTCAGGGTGAGGTGGTATCTCATCATCCTTTTAGTTTGCATCTCTTGGGCAGCAGAGGATCTTCAGCATTTCTTCCCATACTTGTCTATCTCTTGGTTCATTCTTTGAGGAACTGTCTGTTCATACCCTTTGTCCATATATCCATAGGATTATTCATAATTCTCTTGTTGAGTTATTGTAATATTCTATAAATTTTAGAGATTAGTTCTCTTTTTACTTTTTATGTAAAGTCTTTTAAGGTACCTAGAGTTTTATTTTTACTGTTTCAGTCATCTATTCTGTCATCTGCTGTTTGTGTGTGTGTTTAATTGTGTTTGGCAGCAGTTTATGATCTTTCCTTGGCCCCTATGTTTGTTCCAGTTTTAGCAATGAAAGTCAATGAATTTTCAATGAAAGTCATTTGAAAATATATTCTAATGATTTGAAAGTTAGTTTATGTACAGAAATTTAACAAAGTGATTTTTGGACTTGAGAGTGACTGTTCCTAAATTTCCAATCATTCAACCTGTATATATTTCAATTATGCACATTAAATACTTCTCATGTTGGTCAGGGTCCTTGCTCATGACCAAAATATTGCCACTTATAGCTGGATATAATTCAGAACCAAAGTTATTGAACAAAGTAGTTCAAACTGCACTGAAGGCATTAGCCAAAAACAAGCCTCTAGGAATTGATAGAATAAAAATAGATATGCTTCAACCTGCTGATGAAGCACTGGAAGCCTTTATCCATTAAAGCCAAGAAATTTGGAACCAGATACCTATTCAACTGAATTGGAGAGATCCCTGTTTGTCTCTGTTTCAAAGAACATGGCACATCAGAGCAAATCATAGAACATTAACATTGATATTAAATGCAAGATTCACTGAAGTTCATTCAGCAATGATTATAACTATAGCATATAGAAAGAGAGCTTGCAGAAATTTGGGTTGGATTCAGAAAAGGCTGTGGTACAAGCGATATGGCTGACATCAGATGAATCTTGGATGAAAATAGTGAATATTTTTCATTGACTATACAAAGGCATTAGACTGTGTGGATCATGAAAAATTATGTGGCGTTAGGATTGAAGGAAGGCTGATTAACAACTTGAGATAGAGAGATGACACAATTTTGCTTGTTGAAAGTGAGGCATTTGAAATGGAAAAATCAAGAAAATTTTGATGAGGATTGGGAATTTCATAACTTTTCATTGTGCTCTTGTAGAACCTGTGTTTGGATAAAGAGATAGCTGTGTAAGCAACAAGTGAATGTTCCCTAGTTGAAGATCAGGAAAAATGTGCATCCGGATTGTATTGTTTTATCATCTTTATTCGATCTTTATGTTAGACAAATAATTAAATAAACTGGAATTCTGTGAAGAGGAATGTGGCATTAGGATTGAAGGAAGGCTGATTAACAACCTGAGATAGAGAGATGACACAATTTTGCTTGTTGAAAGTGAGGCAGTATGAAATGGAAAAATCAAGAAAATTTGGAAAATATTGGCTAGGGAGTACTCTAGTACATACAAAGATTTATCAAGAGTGGTTTCTATAATTATAGTAAGATATTAAAGACAGATATAACAGTGGGGTAGAATAAAGGGCCCATAAACAGACTTTACATACACTGAAAGGATTTCAAAACCTAGTGGAAAATGGAATAAAAAAGATACTGGAATGTTTTTCGATGTGCTTTCAGAAATTCTGTTGTAAGAGGAATTCTAGTGTAGTGATTATGTTTTGGGCTCTAATCACAGGGCAGCAGTTTGAAACCACCAGTACTCTTTAGGAGAAAAATGAGACTTTCTACTTCTGTGAAGAGTTATAGGGCTGAGCCCTGGTGGTGTAGTGGTTGAGTGCGGGACTGTGGCCTACAGGGCTGATGTTCAAATCCAGCAGCTGCTCTCCAGGAACAAGGCTGGGCTTCCTACTCCCACCAGGGCAGTGATGACACGCACACATACAACAACAACAACAGCAACAGCAACAACAAGAGTTAAAGTTTCTGAAACCCAGAGTTGCAGTTCTGTACTGCCCCAGGGGCTTGCCATGAGTTGAAATCAACTCTACCGCATTGACTTTGGTGTGTGTGTGTGTGTGTGGTTTTGTATACAATAAGAGATAGACAAGTGGCATAGTAGATATTTTGAGTAGTGGTAGGGGTTGGGAGAACTAGTTATCGATTTAGAAGGAAAAATAATCTCTATTTTTGCACTCACATAAATTCAATATAGACTAAAGACAAAAGCAAAATGTAGGGGTTAGAACTTTGAGAAACCTTAGAAGCTATTTTGTCAGCAAAAATGATATATTACTTAAATATGATCCTAGAAGCACAGAATATGAAGAAATTCATAAATTATAATATGTTATATTTGCACTTATTTAAATTGAGTGCATTCAAAAATTGCACTTAATTTCGTCCCTTTTATAAAAGCCACTATGAACCAGATTCTGAGGGAAGAGAATACAATGAGAAGACAGTATCCAGAGTATATACTTGCAATCAATAAGGTCACCCAAAGAAAATGAGTGAAGTATTGGAATAGACACCTTACAAAAAGGCAACATTTTTGCAAATATAATCTCATCACTTATAAGGAAGCTACTATAAAACAGACATACCTTTTCTTTTATGCATATTTTCACAAATAAATTGATTTCCTAGCACCATTAAATAACACTTTAATGTTACCATGAATAAGCATTTGAATACATGTAAGTATAAGTGACATATGTTTCAATTGCATGTAGTTATTAAGTTTATTTTGATGGTTTTTGATGGTTGTCACTTGAATTTCCTAATTTAGGGCGAGTTGGAGTTAATTCAATTATTCTCAATTTTTTAATGCTTCACTTTAATCTTTGGTAGCTTTGTGGCCTTCTGGCTTTACAAGTACCATCCTGTTCATTTTCTACCTATGACCGAGAAACTTTTTCTTTAAAGAAGTATTTATCTTTTTCACAGGGAAGTTTTCCTGCCTGCTAGTGATATCTGTTACCACTACACTGGCCATTCATTGTTCATTGTTTCTAGACTTTTTCATTTGCTACAGCTAGGAAATATGTGTACAGGATACATAATTTTATGAAGGATTTCATAATGCTGTTTTAAATTTGAGCTTAAAGTTTTTACGTAAGCTTTTTAGCTTCACATCTATATTTCAATTTATCCACTCAGAGGGAGAAAAACACCTAGTAATCTGCTCCTATAATGATCACAGCCTAGGAAATCCTATGAGAATGTTTTGCTGGATCTTTTAGAGTTGCTCCAAGTTGGAATCAATGGAATAACACACACAAAATTACTCAAAAGAATAATTTACATGTGAAAAATGATGGCAGCCAATTTGTACTATGAAAATATCAAATTCAATATTAAATGGAATAATGAAGTTATAAACATTTTATTGAGTAGGATAATATTTATAAAGGTTAAAATCATGGAGAAAAAGAGCAATATTATATATTACTATGGATACATTCATGTGTTGTGAAACTACAGAAGCATGAATGTGAGACTATTATATAAATGGGAAACTATAGATATGAAACTATAGATAACATGTCTTCTGGAGAGAAGATATTAAGGGATTCAGAAAAAGTACTTTTGAGTGTTTAAAGTTATAGAACAAAAGAAATCTAGGATAATTTTGCAAAATATTACATTTTTTACAAAGCCTGGATGAATATTCTTTTCTTTATAGTTGAAATGAATCATGATCTGTAAAGAATAACTCACTCATCTGTCAGCTTGTCATATTTTTCTGTCTTGTAAGTCATTGTGATGCTGACAGTTATGTCAGGATCTTTAAAAAAAAAGAAGCAGAGTTATCCACAGTTTCAATAGAGCTTCCAGACTAAGAATGAACTGCAAAGAAGTAATAGCTTGTCTACTTCTGAAGAATTAGCCACTAAAAATCTTATGCATAGCATCAAAATGTTGTAAGATACTGAAAATCTAATGAATAGAAGCAGAACAATGCCAGAGATAGTGCCAGAAGATGCATCCCTCAAGTCGGAAGGCACCCAAAAGATGACTCCAAGACTTACCCTCTCTAAATAAAGTTTCTCATAATGATATGAATGGACTAAAGCCTGTGGGAGTAAAGTCTTCATGACCTGTTTGCTGATGGGGTACAACCCCAAATGAGAAGAAACAACTGCAAACATAATCTAATAATGGGAACTTGAAATGTACAAAGTATGAATCTAGGAAAATTGACAGTTATTAAAAATGGAAAACCTAAAGATCATTTTTCTAGGTAGTCTGGAATGGATTTGTGTTGGCCATTTTGAATCATGAAGTCATATGATCTAATATGGTGGGAATGATGTAGTCAAGAAGAGCAATGTTGCATTCATCATAAAATTAAAAAAAACACTTTGAGATCTATTTTAAAATACAATGTAGTTGTGATAGGATAATATTGATCCTTGTATAGGGAAATCCAATCAGTACAACTATTATTTGAATTTATACACCAACCGCTAGAGCTATTGATGAAGAATCTGAAGAATTCTATCATATTCTTCAGTCTGGACTTAATATAACATGAAATCAAGATGCATTGAAAATTATTGGTCATTGGACTGCAAAAGTTGGAAACAAAGACGAAAGGAGGAAGGACAATAGTTGGAAAATATAGTCTTTAGTGAAATAGAAGAAATGATGAAGTCAAAGAGCTGAACAGAAAATTTCAAAGGGCAGCTTGAATTGCCAAAGTCAAAAATATAATGATATGTGCAAAGACCTAGAGTTAGAAACCAAAAAGGAAGAATGTGTTCCACATATCTTAAATGAACTCAAGAAATAATTCAAGCTTCCAATTGAATACCCAAAGATTATATGAACAAAATATCAAATGATGCAGAAATCAGGATTGCAGATGGAAAGAATGCCAAATCACTGTACCAAAAACAACTAGTCAACATTCAATCTTTCATGAGGTAGTATGTGAGCAAGAAGTAAGGATACTGAAAGAAGTCAAGGTTGCACTCAAAGGATTAACAACAAAAAAAGGTTCTAGGAATCGATGAGATGCCAATTGAAATATTTAGACAAGCTCATGGGGCTCTGGGAGCACCAAATCTTTGTGCCAGGAGATTTGGAAGGCAACAGCTTGACTAAGGATCTGGATGAGATCCTTATTTGTACCCATTCCAAAGAAAGACAACCCAACAGAATGTACAAATTAAAGAACACTCTCATTGACATCACATGCAAGTAAAATTTACTGAAGATCATCCAAAAACTTTTTTATCAGTACATTGACAGGGAGCTTCTAGAGGTTCAGGATGCATTCAGAAGAAGACATGGAACAAGGCATATCATTGCTGTTGTCAGATCAACTTTAACTCAAAGCGAAGTATTCAGAAAGATGCTTACTTGTATTTTATTGACTATGCAAAGGCATATACTGTGAGGATCTAAGAAAACTATGAATGAGAATTACAGTACACTTCATTAAGCACCTATAGAACTTGTACATGAATCAAGAGGAAGTTATGCAAACAGAATAAGGGAATATTGCCTAGTTTTAAATCAGAAAAGGTGTGAGATGGCTGTATCTTTTGATCATTCTCATTCAATCTATATCCTGAGCAAATCAACCAGGAAGCTAGATTATTTCCAAATAATAAGAGAAACAGAATGTGATACCTGAACTGGAGGAAAGCTTATCCACAACCTTGCTTGCTGAAAGGGAGGAGGGCTTAAAGAACTTGCTAATGATCAGAATTACAACCTTCAGTGTAGATTACAGCTCAATGTAAAGAAGACTGAAATTCTCACAATTGGTACAATAGGTAACATCATGATGAAGGGAGAAATGATAGAAGTTTGTCTTGCTTGGATCCATAATTAATGCTCACTGGAAGTAGCGGCCAAGAAAAAACATGATACACTGCAGTCCATAAATCTGCCAGATGAGACTTCAAAGTGTTGAAAAGCAAGGATGTTACTTTGAGGACCAAAGTACACTTGATTTAAGTCATTGTGTTTTCACTTGATTCAGATGTAATGTGAAAGTAAGACATTGAATAAAATCACCAGAGAAAAACCTGATTGAAAATGGTGTTGCTGAAGAACATTGTACGTTTCGTGGACTCTCAAAAAACAAAGCAAAACAATCAATCAGTCTTGGAATGCTTACCACAAGCAAGGATATCCAGACTTTGACTCATGTACTCTGGGCAAGTTACCAAGAGAGATCAGTCCCAGAGTGGGTCTTTCTTGGTATAGTGGAGGGGCAGCGAAAGGAGGACGTCCCTCAGAGAGATGAATTGACATGCATGCTACCACAATTGGCTCAAACATAAGCACAATTGTAAAGATAGCACAGGACCAAATAGTGTATATAGGATCAGTGTGAGTCACAGTCAGACTCAAGGGCGGCTAACAACACAAAATAAAGAGTGACAGCCAAGAATATTCCAGAGACAAATGTCTAAATGCCCTATTTAATGACCTATGTAAATTCATGCCAGTAGGATTGGAAATGTGTCAGAAAAACTTGGTTTTTTTTTACCCTTTCAATTTCAGGTTTCACAGGCAATCTTGTTAATATAGCTTTGTTTCCCATGCACTCATATTTATTGATGGTGTGTTAGGCAGAAAATCTGACTGCTCAATCTTCTTTTGAACTTATGCTTCTTATTGTAACTATTATTTTGCTCTTCACACTGGCAATCGTTCATAAATATTCTCAAGGATGTCTCCATTTACAAATGTAATGGATTTGTAAGACTGACAGGATTGAGTTTCTGAATCAGCAAGGTGAAGGTCAGACCATAAACTAGTGCAAATTCATCAAAAGTAAATTTTGTCTTTGAAGCTTCTCTTTGAAAATATTCTTTTTTCCATGTCATATTCTTCTTGAATTTCATTAGTGCCTCTTGGAAAGTAGCATGACTGCTCTAGCTATGATCTCAGAAAAAAAGGAATTCAAGTGTGCAGCCAATTGTAATTATGAATTTTCAGTCAGAGAGACTTAGGGTTATATATAGTTAAGATTAAAAAGTACATAGGTGGAAAAATTGGGCAAGCTTAAAAATTGCTAGAGTTGACAATTCTAGCAATGAGGTCTACTTTACAATGAAGTATCCAATTTTATTATAAATCTTGAAAAGTGAAATTTAAAAATAGGAAATGAAGTAGCCAATTAAAAATTAGACTTGATACTAAGCCTATATTTATAGATTTAGTACTCCTTCAAGTACTCTCTCAATACAAGAACACTTTGTTTTATTAACTTGCATTTCATGATACTGACCTTCTAGATACAATCACTGAAGCATAAGCTTCATAAGCATAAGCTACATAAGCAAATGTAGTACAGAAAGCTGATGGTGCCAGGCTATCAAAAGATATAGCATCTGGGGTCTTAAAGGCTTGAAGGTGAGCAAGCGGCCACCTAGCTTAGAAGCAATAAAGACCACATGGAAGAAGCATACCAACCTGTGTGATCATGAGACGTCTAATGGATCAGGCATCAAGGAACAAAAAAGTTATATCATTATGAAGAAGATGGAGTGCACATTGGGGATCCAAATCCCTTTTGTAGGCAACTGTATATCCCCTCAAAGAAGATTTATGGGGAAAAGACAAGTCAGTCAGAGTCCATTGTAGCAATGATGAAACATACAACTTTCTTATAGTTCTTAAATGCTTCCTCCACCCGAATATCATGATCCCAATTCTACCTTATAATTCTGCTTAGACCAGAATATATGCCCAGGTTAATAGGAACTGGAAACATAGGGAATCAGGGATCATTTCAGGACCAGTGGAGGGAGTGGCAATGCCAGGAGGGTGGGGTGGAAAAAGGGAACTGATTACAAGGATCTACATATAACCTTCTCCCTATGGAATGGACAACATATATGTGAGTGAAGGGAGGCATCAGACAATGTAAGTATGATGAAATAATAATAATTTATAAATTATCAAGGGTTTTTGAAGGAGGGTGAGAGGGGATGGAGGGGAAAATGAGGAGCTGATATCAAGGGCTCAAGTAGAAAAGCAAATGTCTTGAGAATGATGAGAGTAACAAATGTTCAAATATGCTTGACAATGACATGTATGGATTGTGTTAAGAGTTGTAGGAGCCCCCAATGAAATGATTAAAAAAGCAATTGGACTTGAATGTTAGTTAGAGAGTGTACCTGAGTTATTTAATTGTTCAGTTGTAAGAAAAGGAATGTCCTTCCCATGTATTCTCACTTCCATTCCCAATATCACATATTTTTGGCTGTGCAGAGTGTGGATTCGAACTAAAAACAGATGAGAACAGGATCTACAAATAGTGTTTAAGCTGTTTGCCATTTGCTCTGAAGAAAATACATTATACGCCAGTTTTAATGTCTGTAACTGATGGAAAACATAGTGTTTGTATTCAAGTGGGATCAAAACTGATCGAGAAGACCCTTCTCAACATTTCTCCTGACTGCTTAACAGAAGTATAGTTCCTTCCTCTGGCATCACCTATGGCATGGTGGCAGCAGACTTCCTCCATGCCTGGCTGGCACTCAGCGGGATGCCTTGCCTGCTGAAAATCCAGAACCTTTTTATGTTGGATGAAAACAGCTACCCACTGCAACATGATTTCCACCTCTTAGATTTTTATCTTGATGGTGTCCAGCACTGCACCTTGAGATCAGCTGAAGAACTTGTAGGCAATTCACGAAAGCATGTCAGGCAAGGTTTTGACTTTGAAATAAATGAATGACAGGACAATGAATTTTACAAATAGAATTGTACTAAGTATATATGCTCCCTTGTTTCATTTTGAATTGCCAGTATCCGGTGCAACACTAAGAACAACACTAAGAACTAAGAACAAAATCAGTAATTGGCTACATTTTAAGTGTCCAGTGAATATAAGACAAAATTACATTTTTATATTAATAAAACTCAATATTTGGGGCTACCCTTGTTGGCAGGCAGCATTCCTGCAGGCAGGAGGTGACATTGCAGAGAAAAAGGCAGTTCCCAGAAGTCCTCACTCATCTAAAAGCCCCCCCCCCCCCCCCCCCCC